>JADWQK010002047.1:0-350715 GCA_017933935.1 Sesamia nonagrioides
GTTTTTCCTGGCGACGTACTCCTTTGCTTGAGCCGAAACTAAGGTCCGTATTACAGAACGTCACTCAAAACTCAAGCTTTACTTAAGTCACGATTCAAGCCACTTGATTGGTTAAAACTAGTTTTAAGTAATGTTTAACCAGAGATCAATGCTTGAGTTTCCTTCTGGAATACGCACCTAACTCTATTAGATTGAGCTCACAGTGATAGGGGGGCAGACGCAGGATTGTGGCACCGCGATTCAGCGGCCAATTCTTCCACAACATAGCGTTCGTAATTAGTTTTTTGTTACAATAAACAGTTTTAATCTACCTACTGAAATTATTTATTTTATCATTATTTCAAATATAAACTCACTTTTGGTCCATCCTGTATTTTTATTTATATACATATACGCAATTTGAATTAAAAAGTGTAATCCAGACTAAGTTTTAAGTGTAAAATCTCGATTTACCACATCACTATTTATTTGGGAGAAAAAACCTGCAACACTGGAGTTGTCATTTATCTGACTCGAATTAAAAATCATAATGTAGTCGGCTCACGCGGGAAACGAAAGGAGGTAGGTTAGTCAAGTCAGGATAAGAAGATATATAAAGGAAAAAATAGAAAAGGATAAACTTCCTCAAGTCCAGACTGTATGGCGTACCATGCCTTTGCCTTTTCCGTTTAGAAGTACGGAAAGAAGTGAACCAAAAAAAATCAAGCAAAACAACGAACATTCATTATATCTATAGATAAGAAACTATTTTATTTTGAAAAAAGTATTTTGAAAATACCTATTTTGCATTTAGCATTTCAAATACAAAACGCAAAACTATTTGGTATTTTGTATTTGAAATAGTAAATCTGAAAAATATTTTGCATTTTGTATTTAAATGCTTTTTTAAAACCATTTTGTACATCTCTGGTTATGGCAGACTAGCTTCTGTCTGCAACTTGTATTGGGTAGAAGTCGTAAGACAACAATTTATAAAAATAACATTATTTGTAGGGAAAGAAATTTCTAGAAAAGAAAAGAATAGAATAGAATACTCTTTACTCGAACGGCGGAGGAAAATATCGTGGGGGAAACTGGCATTTCCTAGAGCTAATATTTCCTAGAGCTAATATTTCCTTGAGCTAATATTTGCTAGAGCTAATATTTCGAAGACATGTGAAGTAGGTATACCGACCCGCACTGGGCCCGCGTGGTAGAAGATTATGGTCGACTCCCTCTCATCGAGAGGAGTCCTGTGTCGCAGGAATGGAAGCCTTACAGGCTGATTATGATTGACTTTATTATGTACACCATATAAATTACAGAAATTAAATATGAAGATTTTACAAAGGGTGACACAATGGACGATCTTAATGTTAAGAGCGATGTTTTACAGACAACCTTTTTGATGTACCTAATACCAAGGGGAAGGAGAGACAAACAATGTAGGTAGTCTATGGTGTGATTGTAGATTTGGAGGTTTGGCGGGAATGTCAAGATGAGTGTCACGCTCATTTTTCATTGGACTTTTAAAATTATTTATAGTGTCGTTTACTAAATAAAAACGCGTGATTTATGTAGTAAAAAGTGCATTCAGTGAATAATTCAAAAAGAACAGTCAAATATTGTAGCATAGTGGCCTCATCATGTCTTTACGCTAAACCGCTCCATATCGTCCAAACGCGTAAAACGAAAGGAGTTAGTTTAGGTTAAGTTATGTTAGGATAAGTTAGGATAAATTAGGATAAGTTAGGATAGTTGTTTAATGAAAAAAAATTACTGAAGACTTGGCTGTATGGCGTACTATGCCTTTGCCTTTTCCATTCGCCCGAACGGAAAAAACGAACCAAAAAAAATCATTATATTACGTCTCCCGTTCTGGGTGCAGCAGAAAGGTGTGTCAAACTTTTGCTGACTATAACCATCTCTGGTGAACAACCCACAGCCATGGACCCAGGCCTAGGTATCGGTCCTAGTAAACCCTGTCACTGTATGCTGATATCTCTGAGACGTGCGTGGAACACAAAATGCCGTCGACCTGGGCCTGGTCGTTATTCTGCAGCAACGTACTCGTTGCTTGCTATCCGCAAGCCTGCTCCTACAATTAGGTACCGGCAGTTCATTGTTGTCTCGCGATATCTGGTGCGTCCGCTGCGACAACCAGGAGCGTGAGGGCGCAAAGATTGCCTCTCCCTCATATATGTCATTGATTCACTTGACATCATAGACATTGCAGTTTTGGCGGGAAAGTCAAGATGAGTGTCACGCTCATTTTTCATTGGACTTTTAAAATTATTTATAGTGTCGTTTACTAAATAAAAGCGCGTGATTTATGTAGTAAAAAGTGCATTCAGTGAATAATTTTTATAGAACAGTGAAATATTGTAGCATAGTAGCCACATCATGACCTTACCCCAAATTCCTGCTTGTCGGCCTCACGCGGGAAACGAAAGGAGATAGGTTAGGTTAAGTTAAGCTTAGGTTTCCGTGCGCAGTTTCTGGCCTGCCATCGGACGCGTCCCCAGGTGGCGGATAGGGGAACGGCCCCCAGATATGGGGGTTACCGGTTTACCGGCACGGACCAAAACCAGATGCAGGGACCGCTTCGCGGCCCTGTTAGGACAAAACGCTGCAATCTGGAAAACGTCATTTTGAGAAAAACGTATTTAAAAGTTTAAATCTTTAACTCCCTACCAAATTTAATCCAATATAGAGAACAGTTTGGTTTTTTTTTTTTTAAATTTGGCATAGCATTTACTTATTTTCATTTTAACATAATTTAATCTAGCATAAACGATTACATTATAACATACGACCTAATTTCATTACAGCAATCGTTTTTTTCGTTCGATTCAACCTAAACTTGCAATGTTTTACCAAAATACAAATAGGTGCGCGGCTCACCCGCACGACCCGCTACCCTCTTACTTCTCACGGGAAAAACGCTGCAATCTAGAATGCCGCGTTTTGTCAGAACATTTTACTGGAACTCTGGGTTGCTATAAAGTGTAAAATTGAGTTTTTTTGTTACTGGAAGCCATTATTGAACTGTAAATCAAACCTGTACCAAGCTAACATCGCGTAGATTATGTAACGATGTATTACCATAAAACGATGTAACCCGGGTTGCATTGTTTTGTCATAACAGGGTCGTTCGGCGGTCACATGTGCAGCGGGTCGGCCACCACTCCAGGTGGCTGACGTGATCCGAACTCCGGGTCAGCGTCGGGCAACCCGGTCTCCTCACTGAGAGGAGCTGGGGGCCCCGTTTGCCTTCGGGCAAACGAGTGGGGCTAAGAGGAAGGATACCTCGTTAAAAAACCCTTGGCTGCTGTGTCTTCTCGCACTAGAAGACGTACCCAGACCGGCCCCTCCATATGGGGGGACCATTGTGGGCCCGCCTTGTGGCGGGAATCGTCAGCAGGTCGGCGGGGGAATTGGTTGTTCAGGCTGTGCCGATTTCCATGACCCCGCCACTCAGGCGTGTCGATGTGGCGCTGTGGGTTTAGTGGGTATTCCCGGCTTCGGCTGGGCGAGCCCCCACGCCTTTCGGGGTATGGTGCGTAAACGCATTTATTACAGCGTCAAAAAAAACAACTAGTTGGTTTGGATTGATGTTGACTTTGACAGGTCGGCGGACAGGGGTTTTGGCGGGAATGTCAAGATGAGTGTCACGCTCATTTTTCATTGGACTTTTAAAATTATTTATAGTCGTTTGCTAAATAAAAACGCGTTATTTATGTAGTAAAAAGTGCATTCAGTGAATAATTCAAAAAGAACAGTGAAATATTGTAGCATAGTGGCCGCATCATGTCTTTACGCTAAACCGCTCCTTATCGTCCAAACGCGGGAAACGAAAGGAGTTAGATTAGTTAGGATAAGTTTAGGATAAGCTAGGATAAGTTAGGATTAATTAGGATAAGTTAGGATAGAAGTATAATCAACAATATGTTTACTGAAGACTAGGCTGTATGGCGTACTATGCCTTTGCCTTTTCCGTTCAGAAGAACGGAAAGAATTCAACCAAAAAAAAATGACTTTGACAGTTTGAGTTTGACACTCTTGACTCTTTTATAGATAAATATTTACCTTACGTCGCGGGAATAGTGGATTATTTTGAAGTTGATAAAAATTATTTAAACTTATAAAATAACACATAATGCGTCGTAACTGGAGAGGTCGTTATCGTAACAACTGGAATCGTGCTCGAAACAATCAGAATAATAGTTCAGACAATCAAAGTTTAAATAATTCAACGAGTACTCACCGAGTGTCGAGTACTGCAGGATCTTCAAGAGCACCAGCTAACCAGCTACCCACTGTACTGCCCATTAATGATAGCAAAAACATATGGAAGCTATACTTTCCTACTGAAGGTAAAAAGTATTTTTAAACAATCACAGACTTCGTGTAATCTATCACGAAGTGTGTGATGGGTATGTTGTACAACTATGTAGTACAATGTAAAATATTCCATTTCAGAACAACGAGAGGACTCAGAGTTATCAAGTCATATTAAATGTTTCAAGAAGTTTATTGAGAAAAACAGAAACTTGTTTGATTTGGAAAAAATTGATCAAACACGCAGTGTGCCTTTGGATGTAACCAATTTACTAAATGATATTGAGTTTATCAATAGCTGGTCTGGTTTTAATACAGACTTATTTGAATATCCAGATAAAACTTTAAGGCTAATGGAGTATAGTTTGCATGAGGTAACTTTAGGTGTATTTTATTTATGCTCTTACTGATGTATACTATATGAATCATGAAGTACAAGAGATAATTAACCAGCACCCTAATTACTTACAGCACCCTTACTACTATCAGTTGGAATCATTTGGAAGCATATTGCTAATTAATCCATTGCTACCGATAGTGTGTTATGCAATCAGCCTGCTGGGTTGTTGGATATAATTGAAGTTTAGTAGAAACTGTTGGATGTTTTGCAATGCTATTTAATTTATAGAATAAACTGTTTGTTTCTTACTATTTATATGAAACAATTCCTATGTGTGCATATTTGGGTGTATAAAAAAAATGATAATATACATCATCATCATGAACCTTTTTATCGTCCCTCTACTGGGCACAGATCTCCTCACAAACAGAGAAGGATGTTGTGGTGGCCTAGTGGTTAAAATGCCAGCCTCTCGAGTATGAGTGTGCAGGTTCATTTCCAGGTCAGGCAAGTACCAATATAACTTTTCTAAGTTATATGTACTTTCTAAGTATATCTTGGACACCAATGACTAATTACAAGGTGAAGGAAACATCATGAGGAAACCTGGACTTTAAATCTGAAATCACCAACCCGCATTGAGCAAGTGTAGTGATTACGCTCGATATATACATAGGATCTTTATATTATGATGGGCCTTATAAAAGGCCACCATATCCTGCCTTTCCTAGAAAATATTGTGCAGTAACATCTGGGTTAATAAAATTTTATTCAAAAACAATTAAACTTCAACTATATCCAACAACCTATGTATTTTCTTTGGTGACCATTCATGATATAAAAACAACTTTAGGCATACTATTCTTGAACTTTCAATACAAAACCCAGACAACAGTAAGTACACAAATATGTTTAATTACAGGTTCTGAAGTTTGAATCCAAGATAAAAGTAAGAATACTAAACCATCAGCCAGTGGTTCCGTTGGCTAATTTAAAAGTTAACTACTTTGGTAAGTATAAAAAGTTATTTTAATATGATCAATCTAAACCTATATGTATCTTTTGTTGAACTGTATTGTATCCTTACTTTTTTACAAAATATAACCATGAAATTTACATCAGATATAATTATATAAAAATAAATTACGTTTTATAGAAAATGCAATACCAAATCTTCATTCATGTTAGCAAATATGAGGTTCAGCACCCTAATTGCGTAATGGTGTGTCCATTACTATCAGTTGGAATCATTTTGAAGCTTATTGCTATTCCATTGCTCCTTATGTTCGAAAATGTATCTGCTCAACAACGTAAATAACGCAATGAATGTTGTTGAACTGTCAAAATGAAACCCATTGCTACTGATAATGTGTTACACAATTGCCCTGCTGTTGGATTAACTTTAAATCCTACATAATATATTTTTTCAATCATGCTAGTCACTCTGAAATCAATTAAAATAAAGTTGATATTATATTTGTTTAACTTGAACCAAGTTCAAATAGACATTATTGATATTATATTTGTTTAACTTGAACCAAGTTCAAATAGACATTATTGTAGCTATAATACAGAAACACATACTGAATCCATGGTTGCATGTTCATGTTGCTGCCACCCTACATAATATTGCAATATATATATTTTAGAGCAATTAATTGAAGTAAGTAAAATGTGTGTGAATGTTCACCATGTTTTAGTGTACTTATTATATTCACGACAGGTAAACTGGTGACAATAAAGGGCACTGTTATAAGAGTAGGAAGCGTGGGGCTCATATGCACATCTATGGCATTTGAATGTTCTAGCTGCCACAATCTCCAAGCTGTTGTGCAACCCCAGGGTGTATTTACAGGTATGTGCAGCTTTTACAGCTTAACTTATATTAGCTTAATTGGATATTTATGTAAAAACAAAATTAAAGAATATGAAAAATGAAATAGAAATGTATAAAACCGCAATCAATTCCATTTTATTATGTTTTAACAAGCTCTGGTTGCATGCTTCACAAGTTTTTGATAATACACTACAGACTGGTAAAGCGGACCCCAGACTCCAAAGCTGAAAAAGCTTTGGATGATGATGATGAGATAGGTAGTCGCTCCATGTAAAATACTAGTATTCTATTCAGCTACATTCAGTTAGACTGGAAGCTGACCCCAACATGGTTGGGAATAGACAAAGCAGATTACCATCAGGACCAATGGTGGTCAAGCACTATTTTGGAGGTCAGATAGGTGGTCGCTCCATGTAAAATACTAGCATTCTATTCAGTTACACTGGAAGCTGACCCCAACATGGTTGGGAATAGACAAAGCAGATTACCATCAGGAGCAATCGTGGTCAAGCACTATTTTGGAGGCCAGATAGGTGGTCGCTCCATGTAAAATACTAGTATTCTATTCAGCTACATTCAGTTACACTGGAAGCTGACCCCAACATGGTTGGGAATAAACAAAGCAGATTACCATCAGGACCAATCGTCGTCAAGCACTATTTTAGAAGTCAGATAGGTGGTCGCTCCATGTAAAATACTAGTATTCTATTCAGCTACATTCAGTTAGACTGGAAGCTGACCCCAACATGGTTGGGAATAGACAAAGCAGATTACCATCAGGACCAATCGTGGTCAAGCACTATTTTGGAGGTCAGATAGGTAGTCGCTCCATGTAAAATACTAGTATTCTATTCAGCTACATTCCGTTAGACTGGAAGCTGACCCTGACATGGTTGGAAATAGACAAAGCAGATCACCGTCAGGAGCAATCGTGGTCAAGCACTATTTTGGAGGTCAGATAGGTGGTCTCTCCATGTAAAATACTAGTATTCTATTCAGCTACATTCAGTTAGACTGGAAGCTGACCCCGACATGGTTGGGAATAGACAAAGCAGATCACCGTCAGGAGCAATCGTGGTCAAGCACTATTTCGGAGGTCAGATAGGTGGTCACTCCATGTAAAATACTAGTATTCTATTCAGCTACATTCAGTTAGACTGGAAGCTGACCCCGACATGGTTGGGAATAGACAAAGCAGATTACCATCAAGAGCAATCGAGGTCATGCACTATTTTCATTCTCTGAAGGTACTTGATTGTTGACCCGTGCATCCTATTCGCCAACAGCTACTGCTTACGGAAGCTGATTATTTAAATATCCAACTAATATTGAATAATATGTTAAATGCTTTTAGCACCTACATCGTGTCAAATTTGTCATGGCGGGTCTAAATTCGAACCTTTGCAGTCCTCACCATTCACAAACACAACAGACTGGCAAGTTGCTAAAATACAAGAAATTCAGTCACAAGTGAGTATTGAATATTAATGTTTGATCAAGTTTAAGATTATTTACTGAAAAAAGATTTTTGGGGCAGTCTTTACCCAGTAGTGGGATAGTATCAATCAATCAACTCAGCCTATTACTGCAGTACACTGCTGGACATAGGCCTCTTCCAACTCCCGAGCTGTACCACCCTGTCCTCCGGCTTACGCATCCAGTCTGTTCACCTTCTACGTCGTCCATGTGTCCAGCTGAGAGATGTCCCAACCTATTCTTGCTGATGCTCGGTCTCCATTCCACCAGCCATCAGTCCTTCAACATAGATGGAAAGGCCACTATAACTTCACTTTCAGTGTAAAAAGTGGAACAGTATGGGACAAACAAAAAAGAAAACAGTATTTTATGAAACATCGTTGCTCGTAATTATAAGGAGAAAAGACTCCCGACAAGGTGGACCGACGACCTAGTGAAGGTCGCGGGAAACCGCTGTATGCGGGAGGCGCAAGACCAGTCGTAGTGGAGATCCTTGGGGGAGGCCTATGTCTAGCAGTGGACGTCTTTCGGCTGAAATGATGATGATGATGAATTATAAGGAGTGTGTCAGAATCGTTACTAGGTGGCGTTCTATAGCTTCTGCCCGCCCCTAAATTTATGAATCTGTGTATGAATAGTGATCTACCATCTAATTACTTAATTATTTTATAATTTCCTAGAGCCTATCTGGAACTATACCAAGAAGTGTAGAGATAGAACTACAAGGCGATCTAGTTGGTACTGCTTGTCCTGGAGACGTGCTTTCTATCACTGGAATTGTACAGGTATTGCATTATACATTCTATACTTTAAGTTTTTTTTTTTTATGGTACAAAACCCGCCACACTGTTCCCAACCCACTGCAACTCCTGAAAGCCAGAATCAACAGTGGAGACCGCCAGAAAAACGCCGAGCAATGAAGCTCGACGAGTCCCGGAGAAACGATTCAACTGTATTGGGTCCCGCAACGAAATTAATCAGAACAGAATAGCGGAGGAGTAAGAAAAAAGATATTTTTTCCACTTCCCTCCATAATAAGCAGGAGACAGAACAGAACTAGGCCAATCGGCACAAAGGGACATTATTGCAACTGGGAGAAGCCCAGATTGCCAAGCACCACGGAATAACATTTGTTTAAGTTAATGGGTCCTAAGTAGGTATGTGCTGTTACAATTGATTCCAATAATAGGTATGGCAAAAGCGCCTGAACGCACTGAAATTAGTTCTAGTTTCTACAAGGTCCGTATAATAAACAACTCCGGATGTAACTTGTACACTATCCAACATAATATTGAGTTCATTCTGCCAAAGAATACACTCCCACAAGATGTGTTGTGCGGACTGTTCAAATTCACAGTTCGATGTAGAACACTGACACAAAGGCGAAGGAACAAGTTTAAAAGAATACAGTTTACTTTTAAAGTTGCCATGACCTGTGAGAAATTGGGCAAGGCAGTGGTCAACCCAGCGGATCGCCAACGGATGGAAAGAACAGATGGAGGTGCCTTGATGGAATTATCCCACCTACTTTGCCATTCGGATAAGAGGTCCTCCCAGACGTCAGTCTGAGGTTCAAATAATCTAGAAATTCTATTGAGGTCGCGTTGTGTAACAAAGTTAGTGTGTACTTATACTGTATATACTTTAAGTTATAAATCTGTGGTAGGTAGGCTTGTGGAATAAAGATATGTTTTACCCATCATCATCTGCTCTTTTCAACATCTCGTCATCTTTTTCCAACTGTGTATGTTCGGGTCGTACACTCGAACCGAATACAGCTGTTTTTTTTTAGCAATCCCGCCTGATAGTAAGCAGTGAAGCAATCGTTGATGGTAAAGCGCGCTAGTTTATTAAGCGCCTATGCACTCAAACAAACTTAGTGAATAGGAAGGAAGACGGCAGTTGAGCGAGGTGATACAATGTTGATGTGGTCATTTTTGAAGATGAGTATTTTGTATACATATATCCTGTTTTTCTTTCTATATACCTGTTTGCGTTTGTTTAAAATGTTCTCTCACCATTTTAAATGACTTTTGTTCACTCAACTATTTCTTATTTTTTGTGTTTTTGTAAAGTTTTGCGTCATGTTTACCGCAAATAAACGTTTTTTTTCTTTCTTTAAACCCAACAACACGACCAAAGGTGCTGTATTTTTACATGGAGCGACTGACTATCTGACCTCAACAACGTAGTTATTGGGTAATAAGACACCCCTTGGTAGGACTGGTCGACTGTCAAGGAAGAAAATATTTAACTATCTTCCATGATGTCTGATGAAGCGTACGGACGGACGGAGGACGGGTCTAAGCAGTTATGTTGCGATGTGTGCCGGGTACGATGCGCAAATGTTGTGTAGGTATGGAGTTTGGTCGTGGAGGGTCCCTCTGGCGCAACATCGAATGTTAAAACATTGCATCACCTCGTTCAACTGCCGTCTTCCTTCCTATTCACTCAGGTTTTTTCGAGGGAATATGCTCTTAATAAACTAGCGCACTTTACCATCAACGATTGCATCACTACTTACCATCAAGCGGGATTGCGGTTAAACACTAGTTTATGATTATTAAAAAAATATTTAACAGAATTGTCATTCTGAGCTTTACCTACTCATTCCATTTTAAATGATTCTATTAGTAAGTATTACTAGTTACTTAGTAGTACTGTTTTTGTTTTCTTTTAGGTACGCGGTGAAAGCAAAGGCGGTGAAGACGGAAAACGCGCAGCAAGACTTCTACAACTTTATATTGAAGCTGTGTCAATACACAGTCATAGAAATCTGAGCAATCCAACATTATCTTTTACATTGAAAGACTATTATGCCATCCAGGTAATAAGAATACGAAGTAAGCCGTTTTTTTATGAATAGTTGGCCTCGTAATTACATTGCCACCCTAAAGTTCAATCAATGTCAATTACAAAAAGACCGCCGAGACGCCTGGTTCGAACCTACAATTTGAAGTCGCGGCCGATACCACTAGGTCACCGCTACTATATTTATGATTTAAAAATATCCAAGTCCAATATCTCTCTTTCAGGAAATACACGCTTCAGATGATGTATTCAGATTACTTGTCCACTCTCTTTGTCCTACAATATTTGGCCATGAAGCAGTGAAAGCGGGGCTCATACTTGGCCTTATAGGTGGTACTGAACTTGACAATGGAACCAGGTCTAACCCTCACGTGTTGATTGTGGGCGACCCCGGGCTCGGAAAGTCACAGCTCCTGCAAGCTGCTGCTCATGCTGCTCCAAGAGGTAAAAAGATTTCCAAAAAATCTACCTATAGATAGTCAGAATCTAGTTTCGAAGTGAGAATAATTTGACCTTCCATTAAGTTACAAATCAAGGCAAAAAGAGAATCACGGTCTCTGTCTTCGTAAAAAGGATCTGTTGGCTCTTTCCCCCTTATTCATAAACGTTGTTTAAAGTTAACTAGTGATTAGCGATTCTTTAACCATACATTTTAGTCGTTTGCACGTCGTTTCCGTCGGACTACAATCTGAGTGTCTTCAAGGCTAGCTAATAGGCTCTTAATAAACTAGCGCGCTTTACCATCAACGATTGCATCACTGCTTACCGTCAGGCGGGATTGTAAACAAAAGTTTATAATTTATAAAAAAAGACTTAACTTTAATTATCGTTTATGAATAAATCTCTTAAACGCTGTGGTGTTTATTCATAAACGATGATGAAAGTTAAGTGACGTTAAAAGGTCCAAAATGTATGGTTAAAGAACTTTAAAAAATTTTATGAATAAGGGGGTATATGCTAAACACTAAAAAAGTTATTCGTTGAGGAAAGTGTAGCTTGAAGACTTGTTCGGGTCGGCAAGATTCGGCACAGTCCAACGATTGTATAACAAGCCTTATTCACTTTTATCAAAAATCAGGTGTCTACGTTTGCGGCGCATCTGCCTCCGCGGGTGGTCTCACAGTAGCGTTAGGGCGAGAAGCAGGAGGAGACTTCTCCCTTGAAGCAGGCGCGTTAGTCTTAGCCGACAAAGGCGTGTGTTGTATAGATGAACTTGACAAGGTAATTTTTTTATAACACTAAAACACTAACACTTTACCGATAGCCGATGGGGCAGTAAGGTTCTGGAGTGGCGGCCACGTACTGGAAGACGCAGCGTAGGGAGGCCCCCAACAAGGTGGATCGATGACCTGGTGAAGGTGAAGGTTGCGGGAAGCCGATGGATGCGGGCATCACAAGACCGGTCAGCGTGGAAAGCCTTGGGGAGGCCTTTGTCCAGCAGTGGACATCTATAGGCTGAGGAAGAAACACTAACACACTTTCTGCTCACCGCTTCGGCCGCATATAGGTCGTAAGTTTATCTGACGGTATTGTACAGTCAGCAACAAAAGTGTATGTTACTTACCCTTTTAAATCGTTTTTGTAAATTTAATTCGAGTATGTGTGTCAATATGATTTTACGTACTTACAAGTAATGCGATTAGTCCATGTGAACTGTACATGTGTACATGGTATTGGAGGTATCATTTTTATCTGGAAATAAATATTTATACCTACAATATGGTTATGGCGATAAGGCCGCCCATTGTATGTTTTTTTTTTTGTGTTGATTGTTTTGTTCGATATTTGTTTGGTGTACAATAAAGAATATATAAATAAATAAATAAATATGTAACAAACCCTGTTGTTCCTTCTACCTACGTTTTAAGAATCGGTATATGGGCGTAATAAAACATAAATTTAAAAAATACATCAAAAAATTCAAAATAAATATTTAATCCATACTAATATTATAAATGCGAAAGTAACTCTGTCTGTCTGTCTGTCTGTTACGCTTTCCCGCTTAAACTTCTCAACCGATTTTGATGAAATTTGGCACAGATAATCTTTAGACCCTGAGAAAGAACATAGGCTACCTTTTATCCCGGAAAAATTTGAAGTTCCCGAGGGAAATCTAAAAAGCGCGATATAACCGAACTCCACGCGGGCGAAGCCGCGGGCGGAAAGCTAGTTATTAATATTTGTAATCTTTAACTGATTTCTTACCTCTGCAATTCTGCATGAAGAAACTAGACATGAGTAAAACGTGCCCGCCAATCTCTTTTAACTTATAAAATCCGATATTTTAAACATTTTTTCGAATGTGTCGATTTTAATAGTTATATGATTTTGACCCTCGTCTACATTTTTTAAATTATAATTTCATTAATGATGTGCTTGTAGGTAAATGTATATGTACCAGAAAGGAACAACAGGGTTTTTGTTGCATAGTGTATATCAAACAGGCTCCGTGGCGTAGCGGTAGCGAACGCGGCCGCTGCGCAAGTAGGCGCGGATGCAATCCCCGCGCAGTGCAAATATTTGTATGCATGAATAGAATATTGACACTGGTCTAGTCGTGCCTCGGAATGCACGTTAAGCCGTTGGTCCCGGTTGCCATACGAACATCTAATGGCAGTCGATACGGGTTTTTGGAACCCTCAAAAGTCCAACAATTGGTCTAACTGCAATGCTTCGATCTCGCCTTCGGGTTTTGAAGGTCAGATGGCAGTTGCTTCCGCGTTGTTGAAAATATCGAAGTTTAGCCAAAATCAGCAGTTAGAATGGTAAAGCGGGAGACCCCAGACTCCAAAGCTGTAAGCTTCGGATGCAACTGGGATTAACGCTGAGATGATGCTGATGAGTGTATATCAAACGAGTATCGGCGTTGATGGCACTGCGTTTGTAGATGACGGCTCACCACAGCAGCCTGCTGGAGGCCATGGAGCAGCGGCGCGTGAGCGTGGCCAAGGGCGGCGTGGTGTGCAGCCTGGCCGCGCGCGCCACCGTGCTAGCCGCCGCCAACCCCGCCGCCGGCAGCTACAACAGGTTGCACATACGGTTACCATCCGACTGAACATCACTGACGACATAGGCGTCTCGTCCTAATTGGCAAAGATCGCACGATCGTCACGAACATGAGTTCAAACATAGGTACAGATTTCATAAATTTGAACCTCGCAACTAATCGTGCGAGCACATGAAATTATTAATAACGATCGTATGCATGGACACTGATGAAATCTGTATGTTTGAACTCATATTCGTGACGTTCCACATACGGGTATTTGAACCTAAAAGCTGGCCAAAAATGATTTTTGCGAATTCTTTGATATTGAAAAACAACATAGTCGCTTAAATAGCTTAAAGTACCTCGCATCATGTGACAGCCCTTGTATTTGGCTTGACTCATGTGCCGCCCGCTGGCATCACTCGGAAGTTACCGTTCGCTTTAAGTGTGCGCGTGATTGTTCGAAATTCTCTCAGTGTGACCGCACAATACTTCTTATTATTTTGTGTTTGAAACTTCTACAGAAAATATTTATGATGGATCCGTCACAACCAGGTATGTAGTTACAGCTTTAACCATTTCTACTTAAATATACTTTGAGTTTTAGTATTTATTGTAAAAAACAAAAGGTTAAAAAAAAAATAGGTATTACGCGTTTTAGATACAATCTTTAAAAGATTTACTTAACTTCTAAGCTTTTCTATGCAATGAATTATACATACAATTGAAGAAGACAGATCTAGTAATGTGCCTAATTCAAAAGTTGCCGTGGAATACCGCGGATGTATCTTTCATATTTTTTTTAGTAGATAGGGTAGGTCGAGAAAAAATTGCAAATAAATTTTATTTTTCTTTATTTTCCTTCAGGCCCATCTGGTGTCAAATTTTTATCCAGAAAAGACATTTATAATGCGGTGGAAAGTTCACAGGAACAAAATTTTGCTAGAAAATTGAATTACATGGAAGAAACCCTAATCAGTGAGTTCTGTAAACATGAAGATCAATGGAAAGATTGGAAACAATCATTAAAATTTGGTCTCTCGATACTACATGCTCGAATAAGATTTTTCGAAATCATTTTGCATTTATCGTACAAACTACCTCTCAAAAAATGGCAACTTAGAACAAAGTTTGATAAAGATGTAGCCAAACAAAGAAAAAAAGAAGTACAGTAGGTATAGATTCAGAAGTGAGATGGGACTAATTGTGAATGTTCCTAGAGCCAATTTTGGCAACTCGAATGATGGAAATACAAGCAGGCGATTTTTTGCTGACCACGAACTATATGCTTCAATAACTGGCATAGACGTTAATTTAATATTCAGATTTGAAATTATCTTAGAAGCCTTATCTAGTGGATGTAAAATCAATTTAGAAACGTTTGAAAAATATGCAAGAGAAACTGAAGAACTGCATGTTCAGTTATATGAATGACATCCAATGTCGCCAACTATTCATAAAATTCTGCGACACGGTGCAGAAGTAATTTCGTCAGCCCTACTTCCAATCGGTCAGCTGTCGGAGGAGGCTGCAGAAGCCCGGAATAAACATTTTAGAGATTACAGGCTAAATTATCCAAGAAAATTTTCTCGAGAAGCTTGTAACCTAGATGTTATAAACAGACTCCTTCTGACATCAGATCCTCCATATCAGGTATGAGAAAAATACCAAAAAAGAAATCCAAACCGTTCCATAAAGAAACTTCAATCTTATTATTACCTGCCGAAACATCAAGTATTGACTCTAATTCAGAAACTGATACAGATTTAAATAGTGACAACGAAGTTTAAACTATTTTATAATAATTTAAATTTTTGTCACAAGTACTATTGTAACTTACTGGAGCTGCCTCAATTTATGTATGACACAATGTTTGGATGAAATAAATATTTTTGTATTTTTTTTTTGTATTTTGTTTTATTTGTAATATGTGACTAAACAAATGATAAATACATAACATTTGTAATGATTGGCACCTTTACACTCATTTAGAGACAAAAAATATTTTTGGCCAGCTTTTAGGGTCAAATACCCGTATGTGCGTTCGTGCGATCTTTGCCAATTACGACGACGCCATAGCCTTCCGTGTCGTCCGGTCGGCCTTTTCACTTGTCCGGGCTTTTCAGGGTCAAATGGTTTTTTTTAACCCAATGAAACAGTAGGATGTTAAAATAAAGTCTTCAGAATTTTTTACTTATTGTAGAGAACTTTTATTTATAATTTCCATCCTTGAAGCTACTTACCAATTATCCATAATTTGGACGACCTCCCTGCAGCCACTCTGTAATCTTAATAAAAAGAAACTTTGAATACTTTCATACTTACCTACAGAGAAAAATAAACCATTTTTTTTACGTAGTACTACCACTTATTTTTACTTTTTAGGTCTAAAACTGTCGCTGAAAACCTAAAACTGAATTCGGCGCTGCTCTCAAGATTTGATTTAGTTTTTATTCTTTTGGACCAACCAGACGAGGTACTTTTTGTTTTTTTCAATCTACTTACATACTTGTAGGTAAGATAATATCATGTCATGATCGTCTTGGATTAAAAAAAGCTTTCAATAAACTGCCACAATTCTCCGTTTGTTATGCAATGCCCTGAGCCAATCAATCCTCTAAGACTTAATAGCTACATAATTAATAACGACAAGGTTAGCGCAGTGGCTAAGCGATCGACTGCTGCGCTGTGTCGCGGGTTCGATTCCCAGATGGGGCAAATATTTGTATCACCTATAAGTAGTTTTCCCTGGTCTGGTTTTTGTTTGTAAATGCGCTCACGATACAGGAGTAATTCCTACTGGCACGAATATAAAAAAAAAAACATTGTAAAGTTAAATACTTATTTATAAACAGGTGAAAGCAGCAGTTGCCTAATGGTATCGGCCGTGCCTTAGGTACAAGTTATCGGTCATAGCTTTAAACCCCATCAGGCGCTTTCATCATCATCAACCTTTTATCATCCCACTGCTGGGCACAGGTTTCCTCTCATACAGAGAAGGATTGAGCGTAATCACCACGCTTGCTCAATGCGGGTTGGCGATTAAGTCCAGGTTTCCTCAAGATGTTTTCCTTCACCTTCAGTCATTGGTGTCCAAGATACCTATACTTATTCGCTTTCCTTTGTGTATATTATTTTCGAGTGTGTGTAGTAACCTTTGTGTATAGTAACTTCGAGACAAAGATATGTGGAACCCGCACTGGCTCCGCATGGTGGATTACGGCCCACTCGGTGAGAGGCTGAGAGGAGGCCTGTGTCCCAGGAGTGGGACAATTATAGGCTGATTAAATTATCTATGTTATAAATATGTACCAAATTAATTATCTTTTCAGAAAATGGACGCGATGTTATCAGAGCACGTGCTAGCTCTACATACCGGCCAGAGAGGAAAACATTCAACGAAAACCAGTAACCTTAACGATAGTATAAATACAAGCCAATGTGCAAACGAAATTTCACTTAGGTAAGTAATTTCTAATAGAATTTTTAATTGCTTATCAGGGTATTGAGCTGCTTTTGAAAGGTTTAAATTAAAACCTGTATTATTTAATCAAAGCCGCTGATTGGAGCTAAATACGCAATTTAGCTTCGGGGGTACTACCTAAGGGCCACTGCTAGGGCTGCGGGTTATTCGAGACTCCGTAGGCCTGGCCCACAGGAATTGCCTGTATATTGAAGGAACGCGGGTAGGTTTTAATCAGTAAAAGTCTGACACGCCCTTCCGCTCCGCCCAGAGAGGGAGAGGTAATTTGACGATTTCCCATCCGCAAAAAAGGAGGTACTACGGGACACCCTTAGTTGATGAATGTAACTATCCCTATATTTATGAACTTCCTTAAAATACAAATGCACCCCTATATTAGTAAACGCTGTTTAACCTTTTGAACGCCCATCTATATAATACGCGATGTGTTCTCCTGCGCCACACTACAAATGTATAACGTATGTATAGTAAAACGTAGGGATGGGATTAGTGTCCTATCGACAAATAATATTATACATTTAAAATAATGTTTATTCACCAATTTACGAAGCTAAATAAAAACTGTAATCGTAATTTCATATTTTATTTTATTTCATAAAAAAAACAATATGAAAACCTGGATATATTCCCCACAATAAAGAAAAGAATTTTAAATTTATTAGACGTGTGTTCTACAAGGCACATCCCTATTTGTCTCCAAATGTAATCCTTCTACTTCTTATCAAGTAGTTGGCGCTCGAGGCACGTCAAAATTCTTTCTGTTCTAGGGATGTCTAGATTTCTATGGTATATATTTTATATTCACTGTGGTCGAGTTACACGTGCATAAACTCAACCGATTCCTGCATAATTTATTTCGTTTACTTACAACAAATACAATTAATAGAAGCTAAATACGTGGTTTTCTACGTTTTAAAAAATAAAATAAAATGGAGGGTGTCTGTTTTACACAAGACCTCTTTTTTTAATGGTGTCGCTAAATATTCGCAATTATTTTTGTGGTTTGTAGAAACTAATAGAAAACTGAAGAAAATTCCTGAAACGGAAGTTGACGACTTAACGGAATGTCAAGACGACGAACTATTTCAAAATTCTGATTCAGACTTGAACAACTCGCAATAATTCGTCATATTCACAGTCACAATTTTTTTATAAGGACACGTGCGCCAACTCAAGATGTAAACATTGCACTACACTAAAATGCACAAGGTCACTATGACCTTGAAACCCGTCCGCTTATGACGTCACAGATTTCCTTCTATACACGTCGGTGGCGCGTACGGACCGCTAACTAACTAACTTTGTAGGGATGGGTTTTTCAAACGGGGTTTCACTATCGACAATTATTAGAAAACCTATTAATTCTTAATTAAGGTGAATAAAACCTAGTTTAAAGTGTACAATATTTATAAAATATTATATATTTACGTCATTTTCTTGCAATAATAGTATTTATGATCATTTCGACGAGATGAAATATAGCGAGGTCTTCGTCGTGTCCCATCACTGGCTTAATTGATATCTAGTAATTGACGCTGGGGGCATTAAAATATTTTCTGGCGTTTTTGTTTCTATTGAAAATTAAACAAATAAGAACTTATTATGCGTGAAAAAGTTAAAAATATGGTTGATAACAGGGCAAATTTCCATAAAACAAAATAAAAGGTCTTGTAAAAGTCGTAAATTTATTTTATACTGTGATTACTTCTAATCAAGTAGTGGCGCTGAGGGCACGAAAATCTCGAACTTGTATAGAAGTGATTGGCGTTCAAAAGGTTAAAGTAGTGATTAACGGCGGTTAACCATATATATTTTTGGCTTTTAACGTCATTTAACTCATCAATCATCATCTCAGCGTCGTCTGCAGTCGCATCCGTATCTTTTCAGCAGGTGTTTGGGGTCCGCTTTACCAGTCTAACTGGTGATTTTGGCTAAACTTCGATATTTTCCGTGAAGCGACTGCCGGCTGACCTCTACAACCCGAAGGCGATATCTAAGCATTGCAATTAAACCAATTGTTAGACTTTTGAGGGCTACCAAAAGTCTAACAATTGGTAACCCCCGGTGGTGGCGTGGTTGGTCCCGTAACGACTGCCACCAGATGTTCGTATGGCAACCGGGACCAACGGCTTAACGTGCTTTCCGAGGCACGACCAGACCAGTGCAAGTATTTGCACTGTGAGGGGATCGAAACCGCGCCTCCTTGCGCAATGGCCGCGTTCGCTACCGCTACGCCACGGAGGCTGTCAACGTCATTTAACTAATCGTCTGTATAAATAAGCCATCTTATAATCTTGTCATCTATCTTCCAGCCAAAGATTACGTCTAAAACCTGGTGAGATCATCGATCACTTGCCTTTAGTACTCTTAAGAAAATATATTGCTTATGCTAGAAGATATGTTCATCCAAAACTAAGCAAGGAAGCAGCCAATGCTTTACAAAACTTTTATCTAGAGCTCAGACACAACCATCAGGGAGGTTCACAAGATGGGACTCCAATAACGACTCGGCAACTCGAAGCTTGCATAAGACTGGCACAGGTGAAATCACTTTTTTTAAAAAGTTTTTATACAACAATAATAATGTTAAGAGTTTTATAGAGTAACTAGCTTTCCGCCTGCGGCTTCGCCCGCGTGGTAACTCCACGCGGTTATATCGCGCTTTTTAGATTTCCCTCGGGAATATCAATTTTTCCGTGATAAAAATTACCCTATTATTTAATCCGAACTTATAACTTTATGTCTGCAAAATTTCAAAGCAATCGGCTCAGTAGTTACGGCGTGAAAGCGGAACAAAAAAAAAAAATAACTTTCCCATTTATAATATTAGTAAGGATAAGGATTTTATGCTCCTACTAAGGTGTTTTTTTATTTTTTAGGCTAGAGCCCGTATCGATTTAAGAGAAGAGGCTACTGTCCAAGACGCAAACGACGTGATAAGTTTATTAAAACACAGTCTCATAGACACATTCAGTGATGAATTTGGAAATATACAAATGTCAAGATCTATAAATGGGTCAGGTGTTAGTTCGAGAAATAAGGTAATATTTTTAGAGAATGCTACCCTATTTAATGGCAAGTTCGAAACAACATAGGTAAAGCCTGTCAAAACACGCATAAAAGCATTAAAATAATCAAAATATTATCTTTTTCAGTTGAAGAAATTTTTGGATGCATTAACAAGACGCTCACATCAATTAGGGAAAGATGTATTTACAAGGAAAGAGATGATACAAATACATAAAGCTGCTGGTGTGGCTGGTGATCCCAATGATTTGATTGAAGCAATGCACACTCATTCATACTTATTATTAAAAGGATCAAACACATATCAGTTGATAGCAATTTAAATAAATAAACAATAATTTATGATTTTCTACTTTATTTTATATCAAAACTGCCGCCAAATATGACACAGTTAGTTGATTGTCAGCTAACAAAACTACCGTAACTTGCCCTATTATTAAAATGGCCCCGAAAGTCTGAGAGCAAATTGAACAAAAAGAATCAACCCAGTACAGACATCATACAACAGACAGAGAGACAACACTTTGTACTTGAATTGTTAAAAACAAACATTTTTTTTCAATGACTTTAAATCATTGACCTAACTTATTTATAATACTGGTTTCAGTCAATATTCAAATGAATAGAATAGGATATAATATTACAACACAGTCTTAATTTCATTCTTTTTCACATCCATTCTTGATGGAACATCGTGTAAAGCAATAGCAACATGACAACAACAATACAAAGACATGTACACTAGCACAAAATTATACAGCGATGGCCATTTAAGTAGTCCAAAATACAGATTACCAATATCAGTACCAGCAAATAAATAAAAGTTTGAAATCGCTGACATACACAATAATGGTGTACATAAAAATGCAGTAAATCGCACTTCCATCGCATTAGTTTTTAGTATTTTAGCTTTAAACAATTTGTATTTCTCACTTTGTGCAACAGCTTTACCAACATACTCAATTACAATACCTGCATAATTTAAAACTGACCATACAAATATATTCCATGTAGTTCCATGCCACATAAATATAAACATAAAGGTAATAAGGGATGAAAGCAACTTGTAGGTAATTTTGGGTATTGTTATATTCTGTGACAATGTGTAGAAAACTGGTTTGTAAATGTACCTGGAATCAAGATTTAAAACAATATTATTTTCCAGCAAGCAGCAACAAAAATATTTAAAATGAGAAATAAGATTTATAAGTATGTTTAAAAGTTAACTCACTTTAATAAAAAACGGTATAGGCCCACATCGAAATATCTCCACATTTGAGAGTAAACATGAATTCTAAGAATGCACCTTGGTGTAGGTGGGGGATCAATATTGTCTAGTCTTGAGTATGCTGCTGTACTTCCATAAAATATTACATATTTCATGTGGAACTCCAGGCCCATCCATAGTCCTCCTCCACAGAGCGCTAGCGATGGCAACTTATTAATAGCCTGAAATTAAGTAACATTAAGTTTAAAATATTTTTTTAATAAAACACAAAGTAACAAAAAAGGAATTCATACCTCCATATGACTTTGCATTGCAAAAAAATATACATAGTGGAATGCAAGTTCCAATAACGTAGTATAAATTAGAAACCGCATCATATCCAGAAAAAAACTTTTTAGCCTCATAAACAAGTTTCCGTTTGTCTTTTGGAAACTATTTTCGAATTCTTCATAAAGTATAACTGGTCCCAGAAATAATAATGGCAGGTACAAAACATAACTGAACATACTGACCAGTTCTTCAAATACTGATTTTTGAGCTACTTTTGCTTTATCCCCAGCCTGCAATTGTTTGTCTTTTTTGTCTACATAATCTAGACAAAAACTTATACATCTTAATTCAACCCACGCTATTGCATATAGCATAACAAAAACTTCTTCATCTTCCAAATTATCTGTGTCCAAGAATCGCCAAAAGAAATATTTATATTTTAGAGTATTGTACCCAGCCAACAGGAAAATGCTTGTCAACCATATGCTTATCTTTTTACCACCAGTTAACACAATTACTGCAAATATTACAGGCTGGGAAAAAATGATTATTAATTGTCTGAATCCCATATACTTTAGTATATATATTACACTTGATATGGAGTACCAATATTTCAATAAAGAGGTATTTGTTCTTCGTATGATCTCTGATACACAAAATTGAAAAAGCATATAAAACCATGAGGTCTGTATATGATACTTCCATGTACTCCATTCAACATCAGACTCATCTTTTAGCCTTGATATAGATCGCCAACCCGGATTTAAGTCTTTTATTTCGTATTGAAGTTCATGGATGTTTTCTATTACTTCTAAAACAGTAGAAAACATTCAAAATTACATTACATTATAATTTAAAAAATTGTGAATCATAGTAAATCTCGTAAACCAAGTTTTCTTAGTAAACACATCGTTTTTTTATTCATAAACGAAGAAATAAATGCCGTTTTTTATCAAACTTAAATACCTGTCTGAGCATCAACTAGTTTGTGAATCGAATAGAAACAAGCTAATGTCCATAAAGTAAAGTGAATACAATTTTCAAAACGATTTAGTTCACTTTTCATCTTGCTAAAAATTTAATTCCAAAACACTTTACAGCCTAAATAAATAAAAAAAAAATTATAACATGATTCAGAGACAGAAACACACAATTTACACCTTTCAAATTTGACGGTAATTGAATGAATGTCGAGAATGAATGTTTAATTGCCAATGAACGTTAGTAGTGCTGTACCTAATTTGATTGATCAACCGTGTAATTAAATAAGTAGCAACACATATCCAATCCAATCATTTATTCGCAATATAAGATTTATGCAGTATACTGTATATAGTCCAAAATCAAGCAAGTAGTTACTAGGCTATAGAATAGAAGGCCATAGAATCAGACTACCTGAATATATCAGACAAAGCCCATCTGCAAGATAGGAACAGAGTTTTTCACGCTCGTTTTTCATTGGACTTTTAAAATTATTTATAGTATTGTTTACTAAATAAAAGTGCGTGATTTATGTAGTAAAAAGTGCATTTAGTAAATAATTCATAAAGAACAGTGAAATATCGCAGCATAGTGGCCAAATCATGACTTTTCCTCCCTCCCTCGTAAGACGGTTCACGCGGTCGTCTTTTTCGACATGGATAAATTACGTGACATTGGCTAAATCCACAAACCGTGCGAAGAAAAAAAAGAAAGAAAGATAGGAACTTATGCACAGCAGAGCAAGTAATCACTACGTTATCATAGAAACAGAAACCAACGCATAATTTAATATACCTACTTTCTGCTGTGATTTGGACTAACCCATTTAAATACATTAGTCTATGAATGAACTGCAATATTTTCCATTCCGTTAA
Source organism: Sesamia nonagrioides (assembly GCA_017933935.1). Classification (NCBI taxonomy): domain Eukaryota; kingdom Metazoa; phylum Arthropoda; class Insecta; order Lepidoptera; family Noctuidae; genus Sesamia; species Sesamia nonagrioides. Next base: position 23,639 of record JADWQK010002047.1, read on the forward strand.
TAAATTACACTGAAATATGAGAAGAACCAATTATTACTATACTCTTTGAGAAGAACAATTAAATGTATTTATAGGGAACTATCAACTATGCTGGTTCTTTTCGTTACAAAATTCTTACAAATTGAATTGATGTTTTATTCAATAATTCGTGTGTCAGTGTTGGTTATCCGGCCAAATCTCGATATTCTATTGTTCGAATATCTTGCCGAATAGTCCGTAAAGGCACAAGTCCCTTATATTTATGCACGTTCACATTCCGAATAGACAGACTGCTGTCGGGTAACTCATGGAGGATTTTTGCCTGCCTGTTTTATGTCTATACTAACAAAAACTAGAAAGAGGTAAACTCAGCGTAAACCTATATCTTTTAAGTAGATATGTACCGACAGCACATCAAGCTACTACTACAAACTGACAGATTTCGTTATAAGATTTTTGATTTTAACTCTAAAGCATTAAGGCTGAAGATTGATTGGAAATAGGTATTTGACAGTTTCGGGCTGTCGTCCGTGGTACTACCTACAGTTTATCTAAAAAAATAGGTATAAAGTCGATTAAACTCGTCTTTCTTACACATTCCAAAGCATAAAATGACACTGACCGTTAGCGTAGTGATGATTAATTTACACAGAAGATATTGAAACAGGAAAAAAATAATAAATAATAACAGATAAATAAAAATATGTACGGACGACAGCAGGTCAAGCTACCCCAAACTGTCAGATCATCATCATCAACCTTTTATTATCGTCCCACTGCTGGGCACAGGTCTCTTCTCATACAGAGAAGGATTGAGCGTAATCACCACGCTTGCTCAATGCGGGTTGGCGATTTCAGACTTCCTTCAGTCATTGGTGTCCAAGATATACTTAGCAAGGACATATATATAACTTTAGAAAAGTTACATTGGTACTTGCCTGACCTGGAATCGAACCCGCGCACTCATACTTGAGAGGCTGGTGTTTTAACCACTAGGGCATCACGACACTCAACTGTCAGATATTCCCAATCAATCTTGAGCCTTCATGCTTAAGAAATAAAGTTAAAAACCTAATAGAAATCTGACAGATTGTAGTAGCTTGATGTGTAAATATCAAGCTAGGTACCTACTACAATCTGTCAGATTTCTATATTGGAGATTTTTGAAAGCTTTATTGATAAAGTTTACGGCTCAAGGTTGATTGCGAACTGCTGTCGTCCATACATACATAATAGGCTGTTTGTACTAGGGTTGTAACGGGGCTTCGCCTCCGCTACCGTTACTGCGGAAGTTCCGCAAGAAATCGTATCTTCGCTTCCGCCTCCGCCTCCGCACAATTTTTGCGGAGTTATAACGGAGGTTTATTTACGTATTTATAAAATAAACTAGCTTTCCGCCCGCGGCTTCGCCCGCGTGGAGTTCGGTTATATCGCGCTTTTTAGATTTCCCTCGGGAACATCAATTTTTCCGGGATAAAAGGTAGCCTATGTTCTTTCTCAGGGTCTAAAGATTGTCTGTGCCAAATTTCATCAAAATCCGTTGAGAGGTTTAAGCGGGAAAGCGTAACAGACAGACAGACAGACAGACAGAGTTACTTTCGCATTTATAATATTAGTATGGATAACGCGCAAGCTGTGACCCTCGACAACCGTCCGGCCGCGTTTGAGCGCGAAATGGTCAAGAATCAACTAGTGCGAGGCGGGAATGCGGCAAACACAATTTGTTTTTCCTTAATTTTCATTACAAGAAGGTAATTATTTTTACCAAATATACTACAATTAATGTACGTATTTAAAATAAAAATTTTGTTATAATTAACCATAAATTTCAATTTTTTCTATATGTACTTTCACCTTCGCCTCCGCCTCCGTTAAACTCCGCATCCGCGGAGGTGAGACTCGTCACCTCCGGATCCGCCTCCGCCTCCGCTAACAAGCCTCCGTTACAACCCTAGTTTGTACAGACGTGAGACGACAGCACATCAAGCTACTACAATTTGTCAGATTTCCATAATAGATTTTCAACTTTATCTCTAAAGCATTAAGGTTCAACTCAAGATTGATTGGGAATATCTGACAGTTTAGGGTAGCTTTACCTGCTGTCGTCCGTACATATGTTTATTTATGTAGTTCTTCTTGTCCAGCAACCTCCTTAGGCCGTAAGCCGCTCGGGAGATATGGTTTACTCCAACATAATAAAAAGGTGCATCATCGGTACTTAAATATGTACAGACGACAGCAGACCAAGTTACCAATCTGTCAGATTTCTGTATTAAATTTTCAAGTTTATATCGAAAGCTCAAAGGCTACAAAGGCTCAAGGTTGACTGGGAATATTTGACAGTTTCGGGTAGCTTGACCTACTGTCAAAGAGTATATTAATAATAGGGTACTACTGTCGTCCGTACCTTCTTAGATTTACAGGCAGCAAAATATAAACAACTTTCTCAAGATACTTAATTCATTATTTAATTCCCCAATGTGGTCTTATATGGTAAATATTTTCTAAAAGAAATAATTATGTCGAGCACAGAAAAAAAAGTTATGTGGAGGAGGCTTATCATTAACGTAAGTAGTATAATAAAATGCAACTTTTTTAACTTTAATGCATTTATGACGAGTGAGTCAATGACATCAGCTGTTATTGTTTTGTAAGGCTAAAATAAACCCATGACAAAATAAAATCTAAACCTCCGTATGTAAGGTCGATATTAGCGAAGCACTCACTGTAGAAACTTGCGGTCTCTCACAGACACGTCAAGACGTCACTCGATTCGTTGTTCGTTCCTACAGTTGAATAGTTGAGCTAAATAGGTAATCTTGGTAGCGCGGTCAAGGCAGACGGTTCTGTATCAAATCATAACATATGTGTACAACACGGATGTAGTGCTATTGTGATTAAAATACTAAATAAAATATGAATTACTGTGTAGCAGTTTTGTATGGAATTTTATTCGTTCTACAAAATACTTCTGGTAAGTTAACTCAGCACATTTTTATATTGTATTTAGTAATATTATAATGACAATAAAAATATGTAGGTAGAAGAGAACCGTACCTAGGCATAACTAACTGATTCATAAAATAGGTCTATGGATTAGGTACAACTGCTTGTACAATGTATATTATTAAGTAAGTAGGTATAGAGATTTATGTGTAGGTACTCTTACTAATGTAAATTAGTGCCTAAAAACATGGTTTCCTTGAAAATATATAACCAAGTATGACTAATACTTAGGTATTTGTCTGTATGTTTTCCCATGCGAATATCCCGCGAAATTCAAACTAATAAAGAGCCTAATATTCTTAAGACCATTTCCTACCTACGTACCTGAATAATAGAGAGATTTAAATCTATATTATTAGTGTTCAATTGTAACGGAATTCCAATTCTGTATCATAATATTATTATAAACCTACACCGAGGTTATCAATGGCAATATCGTGACTAATCTGGTTACATACAGAGCGTTTACAAAATAATAGCAAATTAAGGCAGGTCGATTTTAGTCAGTAATGGGGCTACATTAGCGGACGAAGATTCGTATTGCGTTGGTGCGCAAAATATCTGTTGTCACACGATGTTTTTGTCTACATTGGCGGGCGAAGATTCAGAAAGCGGCCTACGGCGAATATTCGTTGTTTATGCTTTGCATTATATGTCAGTAAATTATTATTTATTACATGTGTACAAAACAAACAAAAGAAAAACAACGACAAAAAAAATGCAAAATGAATGTCGGTCCCTCTTCAAAGTCTGGACGACACTTTCATGTATAAAAAAGTACTCTGTGGACGACACTGACTGAAGTGAGTTTCTTCATAAATTAAAGTACTCTGTGGAAGTGAGTGACGTAGGTGTGGCCGCTCCAACGAATATTGTCGCGACAAGTCTTTTGAAGCGAACTACTTTACCGACAGTGCTCCGATGCTACATTGTCTGCGCACGAATACGTTGCGTTGCAGCGATGTACCCTACCACTTACCAGGCCACATACATGTACATCGCCATAGCCCGAATATTTGCCGTGCTAATGTAACGTGCCCTTCCGCTCCGCCCAGAGCGGGAGAGGTTATTTGATGATTTCCCATCCACAAAAAGGCACGTTAAAATTATAATAAAAGGATAATTTTTGAAAAGTCGCATTGTCTGATCTAAATATCTACCCAATTTTTTATCTACTAACTTTCAATTTTCTTTCCAGGTTTAGAATTTAATAAGCGCCAATGGGCTAATACGAATACAGACTTCTTATTGCACGAAGGGGGCGTTCCTAATGGTGGAAATAAAAGAGATAATGTAGCGAGTCAATCAACCGGCAGTCAATTGCAAACATATGGTAACCAAAATGGAGGCAATTTTAATTATGCTGCTCAATTTCCAGCACTTGGCCCCCCATCTACATCTCAAACGCAACAACAAACGCAAATGACAAATAATCAAAATGGTGGCAGACCTAGTTATGCTTCTCAGTTTCCATCACTTGGTCCACTATCTCCGTCTCATACCACTGCGGTTAACCCTGCGACGCAACGCCCTCCCCAATCCTCTAACGGGAAAAGGGACTATGTAGCTCCTCAGTTACCAAATCTTAAGCCCGGACAACAAAATAATCAACCGACTGGAGGAAATAGTCAAACGCAAATGACGAATAATCAAAATGGTGGCAGACCTAGTTATGCTTCTCAGTTTCCATCACTTGGTCCACCATCTCCATCGCATACCACTGCGGTAAACCCTGCGACGCAACGCCCTCCCCAATCATCTAACGGTAAACGAGACTATGTTGCGCCTCAATATCCAACCGTTAAACCCATTCAACAAAACAACCAGCCTGCCGCAACTGGAGGCAAAGTCAAAGATCTTGTAAAGTTTTACGATAGCAAGAGTCCGAGTCAAGGAACATTCAGTTACAGTTCAATTTTACAAGGTAACAATAACAAAAATGGGCCAAGTTCGACGGTTACCTTACCGTCGACACCGGCGCCTTCATCGATTCACACAACTAAACCAATGAGCTTCAACTCTGTAGTCGCGGGGAACAAACCTAGTACCCACTCTACATTTACGACACCTAAACCCACAACGCGAATTCCTAGCACACCGATGTCTCGACCAGGGACTCCACCAGTGCTACCAAGCTCCATAGTAAATAACAATCCTGGATCCACAAACACGAACAGCGTTACCGATGCTGAACTACAAACACTTAGCGAAGAATTATTAAGAAAGGACACTAATAATGCCGCTAGACACATAACTATTAACTATCAAGCAAAGACTACTTCACAATCAACAGTGGACATGGCACCTCAACCGTAAGTAGTGCTCTAAAGAGATGCAACTGCATGTGTACCTTACCATATGCGGTATGCCCATAAACATATACCTATGAATTGATGACTTAATGAGTAATATCCTGAATAAATTAAGAAATTTGTTTAAAATGTTATCTTTTGTTAGTCTTATCCATCGTTTGTTTAAATGTTGTCGTAGATTGATCACTGTAAATCCTGAAGTATGGAATATTCCAACTATTCAGAAATTCGTTCCATTATTGGACAATTATGAACGAGACACATTGGTTAATGAACATGTGACGCCGCAGGTAATTTCTCTTTTTATAAGTATTGCGTAGGTACAAAAGGCAAACATCTTGTTACATTTAAATTGATCTACGGGCCTCCCAATTCCGGGCCTTTGCAATTCAATGCTCAAGGGACCTAAAAATAAATACAATAATAAAATAATATCGCGGAACGATAGTTGACCTATTGAACTCATGTCCAGAGATAAAGCTACGCAAGTTTGCAAGTTCTTGAATTAAAAACTACTTACATAAAAATCTTAGGATAGAGAGATGAAGTCATAAATGAAAGTAGGTGTACCTACTCAACAACTATTTTCTCCAAAAGAGTCAAGATGTGATTCATAATTATTACATAACTATTTGCCGCTCAAACAATATTTATCTAACTTATTTGTCTGCATTTATAAGATGGAAGAGACATCGAGGCGCAAACCTATTACGATGGATTCAGTACAAGATATTCTGAGATTCGAAAGCAGTAGAAGTTGGAATTTTTCTCCAATGTCTGGAAAAAAAAACGCTGTTCCTTAAATTTTGGCGCTTAAATCATGCGCATTTTGGTAGGAATTAATATTCCAACGTAGAATTTTCCCAGAAATGATTCATGGTATAAGCCCGCACGATGATATTGCGATTGGCGGCCATCTTGGTGACGTAGTCGAACTCGCACCGTCGGTACCGTTCGCAAATTCAGTCCGCGCTTACCCACTTACGCACATCGAATATTTTTGTTAGCTTTTTGTTTTTGTTATCCTGTTTTATTGTTGTTCTTGAGTTTTGTTGTTTAGTTTTGTTAACTGTTACTCGTTAAAATGAGTAAGAAATTAATTAATAGTCGTACTCGTGAAATTATAATTAAAGTGGACAATTATTTTGTTAAAGAGAAAGAGGATTGTAAGTTAGTTCTTGAAAGTATAAACCGTGCTTTAAGAAGTGCTTCGGACATTTTACTACCGAAGCAACTGCTTACAGTTACTAAAAATATTTTGCAAAATTCTATCAAAGTCACGGAGTGTGTGGCATGTGCCACAGGCGTTGCAAAAAATACTGTGACGAAATTGAGACGAGAGCATGAGTCAGCAACAGCCAGTGGCAGCAAAATGAGAACTCCTACTAAAGGAAAAAGACAAAAGAAGAAATATTTCGACGGGTTTTCCATAACAGCTTTAAGAAAAATATTATAGATTCAATGTGTACGGTGAGGAGAGAAATACCCACAATGCGCAAAATCTTGGCGGCTTCAAAAGTAGACCTTAATTATACTGGTAGTGAAACTACATTAAGAAAAATAATTAAATGTGATTTAGGCTACTAATTTAAACGATGCTACCAAAAAAGACGCCCTAATTCAAAGACCCCAAATTCAAGCGTGGAGGGCTAAATATTTACGACGTATGAAAGAAAATGACTCGCTTGGTAATAACAAAAGATCCGTTATTTATCTCGACGAAACGTGGATACATGCACACTACACGGTAGAAAAATTTTGGCAAACAACAACCGATGGAGTGAGACGGAACGACAGTCCCGGCCGAAGATGGATAATAGTTCACGCGGGAAGTTAAAGCGGTTTTGTTGACAATGCCCTTTTAATGTTTAAAGCAGACACCAAAACGGGGGATTACTATGATCAAATGAATGCTGAGAATTTCGCCAAGTGGCTTACAGAAAAAATAGTACCCAACATACCACGCAACTCTAAAATTGTGATGGACAACGCCCCTTATCACAGTAGGGATGAGAATAGGCCACCAAGTATGAACAATAAAAAACAGTTGATTGTTGAGACTTTCCCAACGACACTACAAAACCTGAACTGTATTTATTAATTAAACGGCACAGACCGCCGAAAAATTATAAAATTGACAATTTATTAGCTGGCAATGGCCATGAAGTCGTTAGATTACCACCTTACAACTGCGACCTCAACCCCATTGAGTACATCTGGAACCTGGTAAAGATAAGGGTGTCAGAAAAGAATGTGGAGCAGTTGGAAAGTCCCATTGAAGCTCTGACGTTGGAGTCGTTGGCGTCAATAACTCCAGATGACTGGCGAAAGGAAGTCAATCATGTTAAACGGCTTGAAGAGGAATAAATACTGGGATAAAGATCGAATAACTGACGAGTTATTTGTCATAAATACGGCGACGATAGTGAATCGGAAACGACAGACACAGAAAGCAGTTATGATTCGGAAGACTATATACATTTTTTTACATATTATCCTGGTTTTATTTATAAGCTGATAAATGTAGGTAGTAATTAAAATATGACTTCTACACAGTGGACTCTGGTTCAATTCCCGCTCGCAAATTAACAGAAATGTAGTTAGAAAAAAATAGTATACATGTAAGAAAGATATACGAATAAGTATATTTTTCTTACGTCTACAAAAATTATTTCCTTGAAATTCTTAATAATGAAAGTTTATTTGTCAGAATATGGGTGAGTAGGTATACCTACGAAAGAATGTTAAATGCAAAATTAATATTAATTTTATTATACATACACTCTTTATAAAGAGTGTAATAAAATTATAAAATACAAATAAACCCTTAACCCTAATATTAATTTTGCATTTAACATTCTTTTGCTAGCTGTCCTTTTGTGTGACAGATGACGTCACAACGCTGTTATTGTGACAAGGTTCCATCGCAATATCATCGTGCGGGGCTAGTAACAAGTCGATGTCGTTACAAGGTCAGGCTAATTAAAGCCTGAAATAATTTGAATTTATTGAAATAATTAAAAAATATATATAAATAAAATAATAAATCAGTTAGGTAGTTTACCGTAAATACCTGAATTTATTTACCTTAAATATAAAATTTTTACAACGTCGAAGTAAGGCCTACTACAATAATTTTAATATATTTTTTCAGGAGAGAAACGAAGAGAATGCTTTCATGGATGCCGTAATGTCTACCACTGTTATGAGGCACTTAATGACGTTTCTGAAGAATAAAGGTACTATTTTATTGCCTTCTTTAAAACGTGTTTAACTAGGTGTCAACAATGTTTAATTTTTTGCATAGCGTAGCGTGCTAGAGGTTTTCGAAAACATGAAAATGTTTCTTGTTATCTGTAAGTAATAGCTTCGAAATGTCTGTGAATTCAGATAGAAACAACTATAACCCCTAGACCGAAATCGTCGTGCCCCCGTCAGCGCAGTGCCCAGCCCAAATAAAAAAAAATTCCGAACATAGGTTCTCAGTTATATAAATACGACTAAGGTGACACGGACATGAAAACATTTGTAGCGGTACCTACAAACGCCACAAATAAACAACGGCTCATATTGACTTCACACGAATTCTACATCTCGCAAGCAGAGCCTACCGTGTTAGCATATAATATAAACTTCAACCGTTGGGCAAGTGCCTGCCAGACATAACACCCGTCTGGTTGCAGGATCTTCCCTTTTCTACGGAGGATAAGTGAACTTTACACTCTCTTCCTCATACATCCACATTTTTTTTAATGCTGCCTGATGACTGGTTCGTTTTCAGGAATAGGTAACCATAGGTAACACTAACCTTAGAAATTAAATAAAAAGTTTCACTTGTGCATCCGTTACTACTTAGAGGCTGAGAAATTGCTTCATTTCCGTTACAGGCTACGTGACTCCAGACCCAAAACAACAAAGAGACTTTCTGAAGCAAATATGGTTCGGTTTATATTCAAGAGGTAAAGGAAAGATAAGCAGTTCTGGCTTTGAACATATTTTTGTCTCAGAATTTAAGAATGGAGGAGTTTCGGGTATGCATGTTCTTATTATTTTATTTTCTGGTTGTGATGTTAACGGAAAATATACATAAAATATTTATTTTTCACAGGTTTACATAACTGGATTTATTTCTTAAGAGAAGAAACGGCCAATAGAATTAATTATCTGGGATACTTAAAATACGCGGAATTAGGCGACGTGAGTAAAATTATTTTATTATTATGATTTTCTGAATGGCCGAACGGATAAGTATCCTGTTGGACACCCGACTCATGTTAGCAGGAGCAAACTTAGGATTCTAGTGGACTGACTGTCGTGAGTTTTTAAACGGTAGGTTACATACTGGCTGGAAATGGGAGTTTTGACGGGAAAGCTAAGATGAGGGTCACGCGCATTTTTCATTGGACTTTTAAAATTATTTATAGTGTCGTTTACTAACTAAAAGTTCGTGATTTATGTAGTAAAAAGTGCATTCAGTAAATAATTCATTAAGAACATTGAAATATCGCAGCATAGTGGCCACATCATGACTTTGCCTCAAATCTCCCTCTTAGACGGTTCACGTGGCCGGCTTCCGGTCATTGGCGATATCCGCCATTACTTGTGAAATAAAATTTTCAAAGAATTTCTATAATTTGTTACACGTGTTATTGGAAAAATTGTGGTATCTACATATAGAGGCCATTGATCAAGAGTTGAGGTTGAGGTTAACATACTGGCTGTCGAAAGCTTGCGTTCTTGACACTTCGACGTAGCTACGTCACAATCATAATGAAATCTTACATCTATGGTCACAATATAGATTGTTGTTAATAAAGATCAAATTCGCATACATATTATGTATTCGTTTGTATGAAACAACACGTGTCAAGATTTCAAGAACGTTAGCCGCATTGATTAGACGACAGCATCACAGCCTACTACAATCCTACTACAATCTGTCTTAAATTGATTTTTAACTTGGTGGCTCAAGGTTAATTGGGAATATTTGACAATTTCGGTAGCTTGACCTGCTGTCAGCCGTACTCGGTACTTGATCTATTAATGTTTGATATTATGATAATGACCATGTTTACACATTACACATAATAGGGTATTTGACTAAAAAAAAACTAATTAGTCCGTCAGACAGATTTCCAAAAAATTCTATACAAGTATTTTTCCTTTTTTCATATACCTAAACAAAAAATGAAGACGACACAACGCGTTGAAAACTCCTGTGACGTCACTGCACGCTACACTTTTTAGCGGCCGGTGACGTCACCAGCCACCACTACTGATTTTTTATGCCTTGTATATTTGTCAATTTTATTGATTTGATAAAGCAAAATATGAAAATATACGTATCCAATATTATTCTATAGGTAATCTGAATGACGGACTCGACGACGACGACGGATCTAAATAGAATCAATTTTTTTTACCCAGGAAACATCCCTAATAAGAAAAAAAAATAAACTTAATGACAGTTAATTGTACCTTTATGTAAAGACATTTTTATTATTTTTCAGAAAGGGGCTGTCTTGAAGTTTCACTTCAATCAACAAGGTGTTGATAAACCCGTTAACACCATCTTTATCGGAACCTCCCCGGAGCTGGAAATGTCACTTTACACTCTCTGCTTTGTTACTCGTGTGGACAATGACTGTAAACTTAAGCTGGCTAACAAGGATGTCAGCATTACAGCATACAACTACCGCTACCGCAGTAAAAATTATATTGGAAGCGCCTTTCCACAAATTTAGTTATTATTCGACTAATAACAGTTACATACATGCGCTACTTACTTATCAGACACGTTTAGTTTCACGACAGGAAACGAAATAAATGGAAGGAAGGAAAGGAAGGAAATAAATTAACAGACTATTTACCTACAATAATTTACAAAGAACATACCAAGCAACATGCCTACAATTAATTAAAAAAACACTGCATCAGTTACGTGAAGTCTATGCCCATATTTTTAGAAACCATCATCCTAGTACATAAGTTCGTGAGGGACAGGAGATAAGCAAAAAAATCTTATAATAACACCACAAACTCCAAAATACTCGTTATAATAAATAGTACAAAAAAGAAATAAATATTTTGTTACGATATGCTTTTAATTGATTTTTAACACTTGTCCTAATTATGATTCATTTTAAAATAGACGTGACAAAAATGAAATTAAAGACGGTTTGGATCACACCGCTGACGAATGGATGGCGATCGTGTTGGAATGTTTTCAGTATCTAGGTACTGTGAGAATACGCAGGAGTGAAAGGATTACATAACATATATACTCCATTCGCGATAGCATTAGACAGAAGTTAAAAAAAGCGGCAAAGTGCGAGTCGGACTCGCGCACAAAGGGTTCCGTCCCATTGTCTTTAAAAAAGGAAAAAAAGAGTTTAATTTCCGTTATTATTTAAAAAAAGAAAAACTTTGCCCTGCACTAGGAATTACTCCTGTATCGTGGGTGCGTTTACAAACATTTAAACTCACATACTCAAACAGCCAGACCCGGAACAACTACCTGTAGGCCGTACAAATATTTGTACCGTGCGGGGATCGAACCCGCGACACGCAGCGCAGTAGTCGTATCACTCAACCACTGCAGCAACCGTGTCGTCACTAATGAACAACAGTAACACAACATCAAAAAAATATGGAGCAAAAAACGGCAAAAAATCACGTTTGTTGTATGGGAACCCCTTCAATATTTATTTTAATTTATTTTTTTTAATTTTAATGTATAACCTTTTGAACGCCCATCTATATAATACGCGATGTGTCCTCCTGCGCCACACTACAAATGTATAACGTATGTATAGTAAAACGTAGGGATGGGATTAGTGTCCTATCGACAAATAATATTATACATATAAAATAATGTTTATTCACCAATTTACGAAGCTAAATAAAAACTGTAATCGTAATTTCATATTTTATTTTATTTCATAAAAAAAACAATATGAAAACCTGGATATATTCCCCACAATAAAGAAAAGAATTTTAAATTTATTAGACGTGTGTTCTAAAAGGCACATCCCTATTTGTCTCCAAATGTAATCCTTCTACTTCATATCAAGTAGTTGGCGCTCGAGGCACGTCTAAATCCTTTCTGTTCTAGGGATGTCTAGATTTCTATGGTATATATTTTATATTCACTGTGGTCGAGTTACACGTGCATAAACTCAACCGATTCCTGCATAATTTATTTCGTTTACTTACAACAAATATAATTAATAGAAGCTAAATACGTGGTTTTCTACGTTTTAAAAAATAAAATAAAATGGAGGGTAAGTGTCTGTTTTACACAAGACCTTTTTTTTTAATGGTGTCGCTAAATACTCGCAATTATTTTTCTGGTTTGTAAAAACTAATAGAAAACTGAAGAAAATTCCTGAAACGGAAGTTGACGACTTAACGGAATGTCAAGACGACGAACTATTTCAAAATTCTGATTCAGACTTGAACAACTCGCAATAATTCGTCATATTCACAGTCACAATTTTTTTATAAGGACACGTGCGCCAACTCAAGATGTAAACATTGCACTACACTAAAATGCACAAGGTCACTATGACCTTGAAACCCGTCCGCTTATGACGTCACAGATTTCCTTCTATACACGTCGGTGGCGTGTACGGACCGCTAACTAACTTTGTAGTGATGGGTTTTTCAAACGGGGTTTCACTATCGACAATGATTAGAAAACCTATTAATTCTTGATTAAGGTGAATAAAACCTAGTTTAAAGTGTACAATATTTATAAAATATTATATATTTACGTCATTTTCTTGCAATAATAGTATTTATGATCATTTCGACGAGATGAAATATAGCGAGGTCTTCGTCGTGTCTCATCACTGGCTTACTTGATATCAAGTAATTGGCGCTGGGGGCATTAAAATATTTTCTGGCGTTTTTGTTTCTATTGAAAATTAAACAAATAAGAACTTATTATGCGTGAAAAGTTAAAAATATGGTTGATAACAGGGCAAATTTCCATAAAAACAAAATAAAAGGTCTTGTAAAAGTCGTAAATTTATTTTATACTGTGATTACTTCTAATCAAGTAGTGGCGCTGAGAGCACGAAAATCTCGAACTTGTATAGAAGTGATTGGCGTTCAAAAGGTCAAATATTGCGTGAACATTTCAAGCCCCTATCTATTTCCGTTTTAGGGAGCAAAAAATATCGGGTGTGTTGTATGGGAGCCCCCCTTAAATATTTTATTCTTTTTTTAATTTTTAGTTATTATTGTTATAGCGGCAATAGAAATACATAATCTCTGAAAATTTCAACCGTCTAGCTATTACGGTTCATGAGATACCTGGTGACAGACGGACGGACAGCGAAGTCTCATGAATAAGGTTCCGTTTTACCTTTTAGGTACGGAACTTTAAAAAGGTTGTCTTTGGTCGCTTTCTAGTAAAAGTATAATATATGTATAATGCGCTTTGTTATAGTTAAGACTGATGCTGAATTTATTATAATCAACTTAGTTATTCCAGCTGCTATAATTAAATCTACTTATTTGAACTATGTATATATCTCCTGAATTTATGAGGCTAATTAATTGAATTATTTAGTTTATATTATTTCTGATATCTATGGTTTTTATGTAAGCTACTAGTGTCAATTAAACACCTAAAAAATCAGTGGTGGTCAGTATCTACAATGTTTTACATTTTATTTTATGTCTACAAAATCTGAAACGTTGCATAATAACGTGGTCATAACGTTATGGCAGTAGTGTATTTTTTTTATTTTTGCTGGGTTATAATGGCTTCTGCCAAAATAGGTAGCTGTGTAGTGATTGTAATTCACTAGTCGATACTCGTAAATATGATTTTTCTTAATTTTTAGCCGAATTTCTGTACCTATTCAAAGGTTATTTGATATTACCTGTTTTCAGTTTGATATTTATAAAAATTTTGTCTAAAGTTAACGCAAACGGAGTATAGTTGGCATCAACTTATTTTACAATAAAAAAAAGGTTTTGACCAGCAAGAACGGTAAGTTTAAATAATGTGTGGACCTAGATCAAACATACCTATTTTTTTAAAAAGTCGAGGCTGGTGAAATTCTTTGTTACAATTTTATTGGTATGTATCAACTAGCAACACTAAGGTGCGTATTCCAGAACGAAACTCAAACATTGATCTCTGCTTATGCATTACTTAAAACTAGTTTCAACCAATCAAATGGCTTGAAACGAGACTTAAGTAGGGCTTGAGTTTTGAGTGACGTTCTGTAATACGGACCTTAATGTCCGTCTGTCAAACAGTCATCCAATGCCAAGGAAATCCTTACATGGATAGTATTAATCGGAAAGTGAGTTTGTTTTTTCCGCTTTCACGCCGTAACTACTGAACTTTGACTTTGAAATTTTGCAGACGTAAAGTTAGAAAACCGGATTAAATAATAGGTTACTTTTTATACCGGAAAAATTTGATATTCCCGAGGGAAAACAAAAATATTGTTAGATTCATACCAGTTCGGTGATAGATGGCGCTGTATGTCGTTTAAAACAATATATTAAATGTATAGCAAACGAATATGCACATGTAACCTTAGAAGCTTAATGATACGATAATTAATCCCCGAAAATGAGGAATCTAAATAGCGCGATACAACCGAATACTACGCGGGCGAATCCGCGGGCAGAAAGCTAGTTATACCTAAACTGGAATGTGAACTTGCTTAAGTCTCTTATTTATAAGAAGACTATCGCAAGAGCAATAAGGTCGATCGGAAACAAAACCTTATTTGAAGAGAACAGGTCCGAGGGAGAAAGCGTCCCAGTAGACCTCTGTCCCTTTCTAAGTGATACCAGTATTTATTTTTCATACTTTTGTTAGAAACCCGCAATTTCTATTACAAAAAATGGTGAAAAAGTGTTCCATTAATGGCTGCAATAGTAAGTCATACCCTGGATGCGGAATATCATTCTTTAAGTAAGTATTTTTCGGTAATCATATACAAGTTATTTTGTTTGTATGTAGTGTGATGTGACATATACGTATGTGTATGCACTTAGACATTATGTACAGACGACAGCACATCAAGCTACTACAATCTGTCAGATTTCCATATTAGGTTTTCAATTTTATCTCTAAAGCGTTAAGTTTCAAGGTTGATTGGAAATATCTGACAGTTTGGGGTAGCTTGACCTGCTGGCCTAGTATTAGTTTTCATTACGAGTCTCGATCGTCGATATCGAGCCCGTTTGACTCATCGATTGGCCCGCTTCAAGATTGTAAGTACTCTCAACCAATGAGAGCCCCAAAAGCGCTCGATATCGACGATCGAGTTTCGTAATGAAAACTCATACTAGGCCTACTGCTGTCGTCCGTACATACATAATAAGTAAGTGTCTTTTATTAGGTATTTACAATGACATTAAATTCTGCTTTCTTGTAGATATTTTATTTATTTAAAGACAGCCTCCGTGGCGTAGCGGCAGCGAACGCGGCCGCTGCGAAAGGAGGCGCGGGTTCGATCCCCGCGCTGTGCAAATATTTGTATGCATGAATATGAATATTTGCGTTGGTCTAGTCGTGCTTCGGAAAGCACGTTAAGCCGTTGGTCCCGGTTGCCATACGAACATCTAATGGCAGTCGTTACGGGTTGTTGGAGCCCTCATAAGTCCAACAATTGGTCTAACTACAATGCTTCGATATCGCCTTCGTGGAGGACAGACGGCAGTCGCTTCACGGAAAATATCAAAGTTTTGCCAAAATCAGCAGTTAGACTGGTAAAGCGGACCCCAGACTCCAAAGCAGAAAGCTTTGGATATGACTGGGATTAACGCTGAGATGATGATGATTTTATTTATTTAATTATGTGGATACAGCCAGAATTGTTTATTTTAGTTATTTTCATAGTCTTATGACTTATGGGATTCTTCTCTGGGGAACTTGTGCGGACATCAATACCATCTTTGTTTTACAGAAGAGGGCTGTTCGAGCCATTTACAACCTTGGTCCTAGAGATTCTCTTAGGGAAAAGTTCAAGGAGGTGAACATTCTGACTGTAGCTTCACAATATATATTTGAAAATCTTATGTATGTTCATAAAAATATCTCGAATTTTAAGAAAATAAGCGATATTCATAATATAAATACTAGGAACAAACACAATCTTGCTGTACATCACACTCGTCTCCACAGAGTAGGCAACTCGTTCATGGGTCAATGTATACACTTTTACAACAAGCTTCCCATGGACATTCGAAACTTACCCATTAAACGATTTAAGAAACATATAAAGGTCAAACTTTGCAAAAAGGGGTAATACAAAATCACACATTATTTAGAAGACAAGAAAGCTTGGGACTGAGCTACTCGCTCTGTTAAGCATTGTTATTAAGCAATATGCGTAATTATAAGGTAAATTATTGTAAAAAATTTCATTTTTAATGTCTGGACTTGAAAAAAGACGATGATCCCTGAGTTTGTTTCGGCTATTTCTTCTCCGAGGTAGTCAGTTAGAAAATGCCGGCTTCATCTAGTTAAAAAAATAAAATAAAAAATAAACATGACGTGTAAAAGTGATCAGTGATCCTACTTGCTTAATAAACGATTTCATTTCGATTTCATTTCATTTCAATAAAGAGACGACAGCACATCAAGCTACTACAATCTGCCAGATTTATTTATTAGATTTTCAACTTTATTTCTAAGATTGATTAGGAATATTAAGGCAGTTTTGGGTAGCTTGACCTGTTGTCGTCTGTACACTATCAATTTATTTATCCGTTCTTATGATAATAAAATTAAAAAGTTCGCATTCATACCTAAATATTCATAAAAACTCTGGTGACATAATTAAAAAAAAGCTATACGTATATTCCTTATAATGCCCATAATATAATAGTCACCATACACAACAAGGACAGAGGGCTACTTTGAAACTATCTCCCTCGGACCGCGTTTTGATCGATAGTGCCTATTCCAGTTTAGATATAAGTTTCTTGTTCGATGCATCGACATATACTAATGGACACGCCTCAGAGATGAAAATTGTGGCACTCCGATAGATAGAGAGGAAACGAAGTGTCATCTATCTTTATCTCTCTCGAAATTATCTATCATCTATGAGGAAAGAGATAGTGCTAGACCGAAACCATATGCCATCTTTCTCACTCTTTTCAAACCATGAAATAACTTTTTTTTTAATAATTATAATCTAGTGCCTGACTGCAATCCCGACTGATGGTAAGCAGTGATGCAATCGTTGATGGTAAAGCGCACTAGTTTATTAAGCCTACTCACTTAAAAAACTAAGGAATAGGAAGGATGACGGCAGTTAAGCGAGGTGATGCAATGTTAAATCCAAGACCAACACGACCAAACGATGCTGCGCTGGAGGGAGATTGATCTGGAGACTCTCCACGACCAAACTCCCGACACAACAACTTTTGGCGCATCGTACCCGCCACACAACGCAACACAACTGCTCCGTCCTCCGTACGGCTTCACCAGACATCATGTCGGAACACGACACACACACACACACGGCACAGCTTATACGCGTACGGCATGTCCATTAGTATATGTTTATGATTGGATGTGTTTTTTTTTTTTTGATATGGCATCTCGTAGGTGGCCATTAGAGGCCGTAACTACTTAATCGGACTTTCCTGTGGATGCCTTAATTAAAAATTAAAGCCTCCAGCCAGGGGCACTTAAAACTAACTTAAAATTAGGCGACTACGCACTAAGGGCACCCCCTGTGGGGTACGAACCTCGGCTTAGGGCGTTGCTAGAGAGGACAGCAGGGGACGGCTGGATCGAAAGTTATACTTATTGGTTTGATGACCGTGGCGTTTCCTAGTACTAGCTCTGAGAAGAAACGCCGAAACAAACTCAGAGACATTATGATATTACTGGCTCAGCTGCGGCGCGGGCTGGCTTTCATCGGACAAGGGACGGGGGAGGGGATTACTACGCGTCGCGGTGGACCTCGGCGGCGAGGTCGGTAGGTCGGTCTGTGTTTGTGTAATGTGCTGGTGGCCCTATTGGCCTCTTGGAGGAGGGTAATGGGGTCATCGGGGTCTGAGAGAGCATGCCGAGGGCGGCGAAGTCGGGAGATGGTGGAGGGAGTGTAATTGGCGGCCGCTGCTATAACAGGATTGCGGTGCTTGGCAGCAGTGTCAAAGAAACGCTTGGAAAGGCGTTTCATGAACTGCTGGATGGTGGGGATTTTGAGATCAAGATGGAGGATCTCATTTCGGACGAAGGATTCGATGTGATATGAAGTTTTAAGTGAAGTGAACCTCTTTAATTTGTGAAGTGTTCTATTGTAAAGTGCACTTTAAATAATGACTTTGCTTAAAGGTCTAGTAACCGAGTCAGAAACTTCAATTAAAAAAAAAATCAAACGTCAGCATGGGACTTTCGGCGGGAAAGCGAAGATGAGTGCCACGCTCATTTTTCATTGGACTTTTAAATTATTTATAGTGTCGTTTACTAAATAAAAACGCGTGATTGATGTAGTAAAAAGTGCATTCAGTGAAAAATTAAAAAAGAACAGTGAAATATTGTAGCATAGTGTCGTCTTTAGTGAAATATTGTAGCATAGTGTCGTCTTTACTCTAAACCCCTCCTAATCGGTCACACGCGGGAGACGAATGGACGAATGGTTAGGTTAAGTTAGGATAAGTTCGGATTTGCGGGGCCTCCTGGCCAGCTACTTGGAGGACCGTGCTATCCTCCTCGTAGACGGGGCTGGCCAGCTCCGGCGATACGCTGTCGGGGCCGGCGTTCCACAGGGCTCCGTTCTAGGGCCTCTTCTGTGGAACGTCGGTTACGACTGGCTCCTGCGGGGAACCCTCCTTCGAGGCTTTGTCTTCTTCCTCCACTTCTGCATATGCCATACTAAAAGAATGTGTTCCAGAATGTGACAATCACTTTGAATTTACATTTGTGACTGCTAAAGACATTATAGAATCTTTTAAGGATCTTGATGTAAAAAAAACTGCCGATCATTGGGGTTTGTCAGTATACACTGTAGCTTCAATAATAGATGTTATCGCACCTTTCTTAGCAATTGTTTTTTAATTCTTGTGTCACATCTGGTGTATTTCCTGATTTGATGAAACTAAGCAAAGTAATTCCACTGTTCAAATCTGGTAGTACAACTGATCCCACGAATTTTCGGCCAATATCGATATTACCAACTTTGAGCAAAATTTTGAAAAATTAATTTTGAAACAGTTGTTGAGGCACTTTAACTTACACAATTTATTGCACGTGAAACAATTTGGTTTTACAAAGGGTCGTTCAACTACGGATGCGGGCGTGGCGTTGCTAAAGAACATATTTGGGGCCTGGGAGGAATCGCAAGATGCTCTTGGTATTTTTTGTGATTTGTCCAAGGCCCTTGATTGCGTACATCATGATACTCTTATCAGGAAATTGTACCATTATGGTTTGAGGGACAGAGCTCTCGACCTTCTGACTTCTTATCTGAATAATCGAATTCAGAGGGTTGATGTTAATGGCAAGAGATCTGCAGGATCTGTGGTCACCATGGGCGTTCCGCAGGGCTCAATTCTAGGTCCATTCTTGTTTTTAATTTATATTAATGACTTACCTCATCACGTGAGGGATAACCACAACATAGTATTGTTCGCGGATGACACTTCCCTTATTTTTAAAGTCAAGCGTCAGCTAACACACTTTGACGAAGTTAACAATGCACTCTCTAAAGTTGTCCATTGGTTTAATGTAAATAACCTCCTTTTAAATGAAAAAAAAAAACTAAAGTCATTAAATTTTCTACGCCAAATGTCAGGCAGCTAAGTACCAATGTTCAACTGAATGGAGTAGAGTTGATCCCTGTCGAGTCGACAGTTTTTCTTGGATTAACTATTGACGCCAAGTTACAATGGGGTCCTCACATTGAGAAGCTGTCGGGTAGACTCGGTTCTGCCGCCTTTGCTGTTAAGAAAATTAGACAGATAACTGATGTGGATACAGCCAGAATTGTTTATTTTAGTTATTTTCATAGTCTTATGACTTATGGGATTCTTCTCTGGGGAACTTGTGTGGACATCAATACCATCTTTGTTTTACAGAAGAGGGCTGTTCGAGCCATTTATAACCTTGGTCCTAGAGAATCTCTTAGAGAAAAGTTCAAAGAGGTGAACATTCTGACTGTAGCTTCACAATATATATTTGAAAATCTTATGTATGTTCATAAAAATATCTCGAATTTTAAGAAGATAAGCGATATTCATAATGTAAATACCAGGAACAAACACAATCTTGCTTTACATCACACTCGTCTCCACAGAGTAGGCAACTCGTTCATGGGTCAATGTATACACTTTTACAACAAGCTTCCCATTGACGTTCGAAACTTACCCATTAAACGATTTAAGAACCATATAAAGGCCAAACTTTGCAAAAAGGGGTATTATAAAATCACAGATTATTTAGAAGACAAAAAAGCTTGGGATTGAGCTGCTCGCTCTGTTAAGCATTGTTAATTTTTATTAAGCAATATGCGTAATTATAAGGTAAATTATTGTAAACATTTTCATTTTTAATGTCTGGACTTGAAAAAAGACGATGATCCCTGAGTTTGTTTCAGCTATTTCTTCTCAGAGGTAGCCAGTTAGGAAATGCCGGCTTCATCTAGTTAAAAAAATAAAATAAAAAATAAACATGACGTGTAAAAGTGATCAGTGATCCTACTTGCTTAATAAACGATTTCATTTCATTTCATTTCAGGCACGAGTGTCATCTGCTACGCAGATGACACTCTCCTCACTTCCCGCGGGAGCACCTTCAGGGAGGCAGCCAGTTTGGCGTCGGCGGGCGGATCCTTAGTGGCCGGAAGGATCCGCCGCCTGGGCTTGAGGGTGGCGCTGCACAAAACGGAGGCCGTGTTCTTCCACGGCCCCCGGCAGCGCCCCCCACATGACGCCCACATTTTTGTGGAGGGCGTCAGGATCGGGGTCGAGGCCCAGATGAAGTATCTGGGCCTCACGTTGGACAGCAGGTGGCGCTTCGGCCCGCACTTTAGCGGGCTGTCGACGCGCCTGCTGAAAGCTGCGGGCGCCCTCTCATGGCTCATGCCGAACATGGGAGGGCCAAGCATGCGGTGCCGGCATACTGCGGAGTATGGCTCTTTATGGGGCCCCCATTTGGGCGGGCTCCCTCCATAGGAGGGAGAATGCCATCGCTCTTCGGGCGCCCCAAAGGGCCATCGCCCAGCGGGCAGCGCGGGCCTACCGCACAGTGGGCTTCGCATCGGCATGCGCTCTGGCGGGCACCCCGCCTTGGGAGCTCTTGGCGTGGGTGCTCGCCAGAGTGTACGAGTGGACGGCGGGGCGCAGGGCGCTGGGCGAGCGTCCGGCCCCAGAAGTGAGGGAGGCCGTCTGGCGGGAGGCGAGGGTCGCTCTTGTCCAGCATTGGACGCAGGACCTCGCCTTCGCCGTCTTCCGAAGCCGTACCCTCGACGCCATCGGGCCGGTCCTGGAGGACTGGCTCGACAGGCGTCACGGGTTCCTCTCCTTCCGTCTGGTGCAGGTACTCTCCAATCACGGCTGCTTCGGCAGGTACCTGCACCGGATAGGACGAGAGGAGACACCGTCGTGCCACGGCTTGTGGCGCGGCGGAGGACACGGCGGAACACACCCTCGCGGTGTGCCCGTCGTGGGCCGTGCCGCGCCGTGATCTTGTCACGGCGGTTGGAGGGGACCTCTCGCTGCCCGCCATCGTCAGAGCGACGGTGGGGAGCGAGGAGGCTTGGGTGGCGATGGCCTCCTTCTGCGAGGTCGTGATGTCGCAGAAGGAGGCGGCGGAGCGCGAGCGGGAGCAGGATCCCCTCGCTCCGGCGCTCCGCAGGCGGCGTAGGGGGAGGAGAAGGTGGGATTTCGGCCGCTTTCTCCCTCCCTGAGGTGAACGGCGGGCGTGAGGCCGACGCCCGCCTTACATCGCTCACCATGTGGGTGGCTAAGCCACCAAATGAGGGCCCGCCGTGCTAGGCGGGTTTCGCCGGTGGGGGAGAGGTAGCTCAGGCTGCGCTAGTTTCCCACTCCCCGCCACTATGGCGATGTCGGAGTGTCGCTGTGGGTTTAGTGGGTATTCCCAGCTTCGACTGGGCGAGTCCCACACACGCCTTTCGGGGAACGGTGCGTGAATGCATTCCCACAGCGTCAAAAAAAAAAAAGGATAAGTTCGGATAAATTAGAATAAGTTAGTTAGGATAGCAAATTTCTCAAGAAAAAACTTATTGAAGACTACTCTGTATGGCCTTTGCCTTATCCGTTCAGAAGAACGGAAAGAAATGAACCAAAAAAATAAAAAAAAAAAACGTCAGCATGATGTCAAATGTCAATGCTGTCGCTGTCATTTTGCTGTCATTGAGTTCAAGTACGAAAGATAGATGGGTAGAGTAAGAGTATTAAATTGATGTGATGTTTATTCAATTAATAATTATGCAACGGTTTTTAAATTAATATAAAAGCTGACAGTCACTTAATCTATTTTTGTTATTTTAATGCGTAAAATACTAAATATTCGTGTATTGGGCTCAGTTTTAAGTGATACATTTTGACCTGTGTATAATAAAATGTCATCTCTAATGAGTTTACGTAGTAATTTAGCAATAAACGGTATAAAAAGATTGAAATACAGTGTATCACCGCTACCAAATAAACGTCCAGAAGTTTTAATACGCAGAAGTTTTTCTACCCGCGAATTATTAAAAGAGGCCTATTGTCGTACAAAGCTAAAATTTAAATGTAAGTGTATGCAAGCATTTATTTTCTATTTGGTTCCATATCAATGTAGGTGCATGCTTTAAACATTCATTATTTTTTGTAGCAAAAAAATTACCACAAGATGTGAATCCACGGGGTGTATTTGCTTGCAATGAGCTGGACCTTTCCGAAGTAAAAGTATATGGATTTGATTATGATTACACATTGGCACATTACAAACCTAGTTTGGAACATTTGCTGTATAATCTTGGCAGAGAAATACTTTTGGAAAAATATAAGGTTTGTATGTGGATTATTTAAATAAATTTATATATTAGATAATTATGCAATAACCACTATGATTAGAAAGTTGAATGTGATAAGTCTAAAGTTAGGCTAAGTGGTTCAAGCAAACAAGTTTTTGATTACTTCCACCTTCCCCCAAAAAGTATTGGCCTACTGCTGGTAATGTTACTATCCTTCAGTAGATGATCTGGGCATAAGTAATATTTTGTTTGCTTAATATTCACTGTGTCCTGACCTGATCTTTTGTTCATGAAGTTTGATACACCAAAATATTTTTTTATATATATTTTCAGTATCCTCCAGAAATACTAGAGTTAGAATACAAACCAAACTTTGCTGTCAGAGGTTTGCATTACGACATAGAGAAAGGCCTCCTGTTGAAATTGGACTCATTCTTACAAATACAATTTGGAGCCGTGTACCGAGGTCTTACACAGGTGCCAGCTGATGAAGTGCTCAAAATATACAAAAATAGAATTATACCCATAGCTTATGTTGAGGGTGATACCAGGGCTCACAAAGTAAGTATAATTAATTAATTTGTTTTCTAAATATAACATAAATATGGTAATAAAAAGAAAAGATCAAACGAGTGGTGAATGCTTATGCAAACCCTGCACCCATGGCCATAGGTACAGGTAAAACACTGGTGGTTTTAGTAGGTCAGAGTCAGCTACTTCTCTGCTACTCCCAAGATGAGAGTATAGAAGTAACCCACAGCAAAAAAAAAACAGTTGCATAATATTATTATAATATACAAGCTACAGCTTGTGACTCAAATACATTTGAGTATCACCAGATGATAATGAAGCAACAGGAGTATGTAAGGATTGTGACAGAGTATTGTAAGTGTAAATAAACAAAATATTGTTTAAACTATAATAGCTTTAAAAATCTAAGAACTGAGTCTGCACTAGACATACTTTATTAATTAGCTATAACATCATACTGCACATAACTATAACAAACATGTGACACATGTTTTCTATTTTTGATCAGTGTTTCCTTTGTGCTAAGGTTGAAAATCACTTTGTCTATGATATCAGAGTTGTAGCTAGATAGCCAACAGTAATCACTAGCACTTGTAAGCAATCATTCATTTGTGCTCCCCTTTGCAATGTTGACACAAGGACTATTTGTGACAACACATTAATATATGTATATATATATGCACCTATTACCAAACATACATGTTTTGTTATGTGTATTGCTGTCTGTACTCAATCTGGCTGATTCCTAAAGTTCTGGTAAAATTAAGACTCCTATCTTTACCAATAATGAAGCAAATACATTATAGTATCAATAGTAGACTATGTCATGTGGAAGTACATAGCTATCAAAGGTAAAATTAGCTTATAAAACTATTTATATGTCCAGTTTGGTTATAAATTACATGCAAGCTAATAAAAAGCTTGTAAAAATGTTGATATTCCATTTATAAGAAAATGTTTCTCTTAATGGATTCCATAGGTCGAATTTCGGAACTCATAGTTTCGTCATATTCGTCGTTTGCCCTCGGCCTACCTTTTTTTGTAGTGTGGCACTAGTTATGACTTTGTGCCAATTTCAAGTAAAATGAAAATCTTCAAAAGTTCTTCTTTCTTTCTCTTATGGCTTCGCACGGTTTGTGCATTTAGCCAATGTCACGTAATGAATTATTCATGTCGAAAAAGACGGCCGCGCGAACCGAACACTAGGAGGAAGATTTGGTACAAAGCCATGATGTGGCCACTATGCTACAATATTTCACTGTTCTTTATGAATTATTCACTGAATGCACTTTTTACTACATAAATCACGTGTTTTTATTTAGTAAACGACACTATAAATAATTTAAAAGTCCAATGAAAAATGAGCGTGGCACTCATCTTAGCTTCTCGCCAAAAACCCCTCGGCCTACCTTCCAAAATGTTAGTAGGTACTAGAGAAATGATATTTTGCATGTGATATCTGTATTTACGACGTCGACAAAGTGCTAATATAAAATCGCGCAAAGTATTTTTTTGGTAGCTTTGAACCACAGAGTACATTTTTATATAGCTTGAACTTTTGAAAAAATATTTATATGACCTACAAGTAGTTGTTCCAGGCTAGATGATTGTGTACCTATGTGACTTTATGTTTTCTTTTAAATACACTGAGAGGTTGCTGAGACAATTTCTTGCTTTAGTATCCTTTGCAAAATATTCAAGTGAAAAAAAAATGATCTCCAAACCATCACAAAGTGAAAATAACTACTGAAGTCGGTGTCTTTGGTTTTGTATATTCGTTTTTGACACGAGTTCCGAAATTAGTTATTTTTCACTTTGTAGTGGTTTTTGGTTTTTCAGTTGCATCCGGTCAGACTGGAAGCTGACGCAAATTTGGTTGGGAAACGACGTGATTTTATTTACTTTAATTTTTTACCCGTAAGTAGTCCCTCAACTGCTCAATGGTCACATAGAATTAAGTCCATCCACAAAGTAGCTACTGTAAACAACGGTTTACAGTAGCTACTTTGTGGTTGACTTAATTCATTTTATATAGGAGTTCCGGAACTGGCCTTTGTCTTTATCATCAGAGCTCTTATGACAGTCACAACCCATCTAAGTGTAAAGTTCTTAGCAATACAAATTAATCGAGCCCAAACACAAGATAGCTGCTGTGAATTGTTGAGGAGTTCCTTCGACTGTCTCCCGGTTCCATCGTCAGATCTACTCCAGACCTTTATTAAATTGTAGTGCTTTAAAATACTTAATGAAAATGCTAAGAAATGCGCTAGTCACCCCTGCAATTTTTGAAAGTTCCCCTTGTTTTCTCTGGTCTTGCACCATCAAACCCTGATATCCTTATCATGGGACCACCTTGGGAACGTCTTCTTTCCAACAGAAAAAGAATTATCAAAATCGGTTCATAAACGACGAATTTATGCGCGAACAAACATAAAAAAAAACATATACGGTCGAATTGAGTAACCTCCTCCTTTTTGAAGTCGGTTAAAAGCGCATTTTTAAATATTTTTGTTAAAGTAGGGCGCTCCATCTAATAGCTAAAAAGCAGGCTCGAAAAACGTGAACAAAGCCTCGCACTTGGCCGGATACGAAAGGAACCGAGCCGAAACGGTAAGACATTACGTGTATTTGTGTATGATTTACCATTATTATGTTAAAATAAAAAGAACAAAGGAGGGGCAACAATTATTAATAGTACATAATTAAGTATGTACTATTCTTTTTGCTTTCATTTGAAAGTCATCTATTATTGTCCGAAATCGCAATGGCATGTTTAAGAATGACTGCCAAGTCACAAATTAAACAATTATTTTGAGTTAGAATGTTAATTTGTTATTATTTATTATTCCATTACAAATGTGAGTCAAGATTAGCAATATTAATTTGAATGTGTAGATAAATAAGTACTGCAGTGGTGCAGTGGTGCTCCAGTTGTAACGGCTACGATTTATGAGTTACAGGTTGTGGGTTTGAACCTAGATAGGCGCTTTAGTATGTGTAAATAATATAATCACTACTACTCTCAAATTGGTAAAATATACCTTGAAGAAATCAACATATCCCAGAAATAAATGTTAGACACAGACATATGAAATCTACCAACTCGTACTGAGACCATGTAATGGATTACATCCCACTTCCGCTCACTAAGAAAGAAGAAGTGGCCAGTGCCTCAGCATTGGGAATATACTAGACTGATTTGTTGTGCCATACATAATCTAAATGCTTTTTTTTTTCTTTCAGCCGAACAGAGCAAAGATGGTGCATTTAGCTGATCTATTTTCAGTTCCTGAAATGGGTTTACTATGTAATGTAGCTGAATACTTTATTAAAAATCATATTGATTATCATCCAGAAATATTGTTTTTAGATGTCAAGGTAATCAAGCTAATAGAATAATTGAGATGATACTTTTCCATTCTTAGAAATACTTGCAAAGTTTTTGATCTTTGTGTAATGTTCTAGAACTCTGTACAAAGCTGCCATCCCATCATGCACAAGATTGTTGCTCAAAATGTGGACGAGTATATCAGGCCTAATTCAGACTTAAGAAGGTATTTCCAAATGCTGCAGGACAATGAAAAGAAGCTGTTCCTTGTCACTAATAGTCCCTATCACTTTGTGTAAGTTGAAATTGTGCTACATATTATGTACTATTATTTTCTAGCTACCAATCAATGCTTCAATTTGTATGGTGTAATAGTATTCTATTCTATTCGTCAATACGGTTAGCGCAGTGGTCGAACTATTGGCTGCCGCGCTGCCTGTCGCGGGTTCGACTCCCGCACGGAACAAATATTTGTATGACCTACAAGAAGTTGTTTCGGGTCTGAATGTTTGTGTATGTGAATTTATAATATGTTTTTAAACGCACCCACGATACAGGAGAAATTACTAGTGTGGGGCAACTTTGAATTTAAACATAAAAATATATATAAAATCTGATTCTATTCTATTCAGAGCACGATTTTTACAACTTGACAAAGCGTCAATAATTATTTCTTTTTGCTTAAGATTATTCTATCATAAATAAAATTTAGTAAATTCTCTTAAACACAAACCACATGAAAATCATTGCAATGGATGCCCATTGCATAATTACTGTACGGACGACAGCGGGTCAAGCTACCCGAAACTGTCAAATATTCCCAATCAATCTTGAGCCTTAATGCTTTAAAGGTAAAGTTGAAAATCTCATAAAGAACTCTGACGGAAAAATAAATGAATAAATATACACGGACAAATCACACAGATTGCGCTAGCCCCAGAGTAAGTTCGAGACTTGTGTTATGGGATACTAACACAACGATACTACATACATATATAGATAAACATCCAAGACCCAAGCCAATCAGGAAAAGATCGTTTTCCATCATGACCTGGCTGGGGATCGAACCCGGGGCCTCCACGTCGCAAGCAGGCGTGTTGACCACGGAGGACGTTAAAGTAGTAGCTTGATATGCTGTCGTTTGTACGAACACGAAGTAGCACTTTAATTTATAATGCCATTCAGCAAACTACATTGTATCAACGTAGAACACAGATCATTCTATTAATAAGCACCTGAGGTATGTCAACACTGTTTGTAGACAAATGAGATAAACAAGTTTACTGACGTTGGCATTTTACAAACACACACCATATGCTGCACGCAGTTAGAACACTTAGAACCGTATTACAGAACCTTACTCAAGACTCAAGCATTAGGTACTTAAAACTAGTTTCAGCCAATCAAATTGCTTCAAACGAGATTTAGGTAATGCTTGAGTTTTGAGTGAATAACACGCTGAGAGGTTTTATTTTCACAGACACCAATCAAAAGAGTTCGCTAATGTTTCTGTCTATGGTTTTTCAGGAATGCAGGGATGGAAATGCTAGTGGGCCATGACTGGCGGGATTTCTTCGACGTCGTGATAGTGAATGCAAATAAGCCCAAATTCTTCACTGAGGTTTCGAGGCCCATTCGAGTCTTCGATAAAAACGCCAACACGCATATATGGGAGAAAGTCTCCTCATTAGAAAAAGGCATTATTTATTATGAGGTAAGCAGTATTTAACTTTTAAGCATATTAAAACAAAATGAAAAAAGATATACCTATATAATGGCGCCGATTCTGTTGTTCACAAACTAAACTAATTTTAAGTTATGTGCATTTTTTTCTTTCCATTTCGTTAAGAAAAGGATAGAAGATAACATTTAAGTTTAATCCTGTCAAATTAAGATACTCCATAGACACTTTAGACACGATTATAAACATGGCGACTAAAGATACGCCTGTTTACGTCAGGAGCGCACTAATTTGACAGGTCTAAACTGACATTATATCTTCTGTCCTTTTCTTAATGAAATAGAACGAAAAGAATGCACTGAACTTAAATTTAATTTAGTTTGTGAACAACAGAATCGGGGCCATTGTTATTTTTTGTATATGCGAAACCCGAAACACGTGTCCAGTATTTTTAAGTAAAGAATCTAGGTATGTACAAAATTTCAAAAAGATATCATGAAAAATCATTTATGAGCTTGTTATCTTACCTGCAGGGTAATTGCGTAACACACTATCAGTAGCAATGGGTTTCATTTTGACAGTTCAACAACATTCATTGCGTTATTTACGTTGTGGAGCAGATACATTTTCGAACAAAGGGAGTAATGGAATAGCAATAAGCTTCAAAATGATTTCAATTGATAATTAATAATAGTATGTTACGCAATTAGGGTTTTGTTTGTCCCAAAAAAATATGGCCAATGCGCCGCTCGCCAGCCCGCGCACGCAGCGGTGCGGCGTGTGGGTTGCCCTGTGTCGCTATGCGCATGCGCATAGAGTACCACTGATCTGCCGTAAATTGTGTTGTGCGCTCCATTTATATTAGACATTTTCGAACAAAGGGATTAATGGAATAGCAATAAGCTTCAAAATGATTTCAATTGATAATAATAGTATGTTACGCTATTAGGGTTCTGTTTGTCCCAACAAAAATATGGCCAATGCACCGCTCGCCAGCCCGCGCACGCAGCGGTGCGGCGTGTGGGTTGCCCTGACTCGCTATGCGCATGCGCATAGAGTACCACTGATCTGCCGTAAATTGTGTTGTGCGCTCCATTTACTATACACATACATACACATATACACATATACATACACATATATACTATACATATACATATTAGAAATTGTAGTGTATTGTATTGTTATTGTACCCACTACAATTTATAAATGTATTTGGGAAAAAATATAACATAGTGTAAAAATGATTTGAATCAATTCAGTTGCTTTTTCTGAACAAACTATACATATTCAGGTTTTTTATACGAAATTTTTGCAGTGTGGTTACCGAGCACGCTACGCAGCTTACGGTAGATCATAGTAATTGCGCGCGCACAACAGCTGATGCCATGCCCATTCTGCCGACAGTTAGCGAGGAGGGCGACGACGTGCGAGTTGATAATTACAGCTTCTACTTTCTTGTAGCAATATCGCTTCGGCTTTAATTTTCAAGTTACCGCACTTATATCATAATGTACTTTTAAAACCTGCCTCAAGAATTGGGCATTCAAATGGAAAATATTTTTATTTCAATCACGATTTTTTATGATGATGATTATGATTTTAGTAAATTACCATTTTAGGGAACAGTGAAGCAGCTGCAAGACCTGACGGGCTGGTCTGGCCACCAGGTGCTTTACTTTGGCGACCATCCATACAGCGATCTCGCTGACGTTACTCTGGAGCACGGATGGCGTACCGGAGCGATCATAAACGAGTTGACGGTTAGTAGATTTTATGGTATTCGGTGGCAAACTTAATCTTGTATTTTTTTTCTTTATTGGCACACATTACACTAGACGTGTCATAATTTCCTGTACAAAAGGTAGTGACCCTATGAAGCAATTAACCAGATTCCAGGCTGCAACAGAGAATTATTTATTTATTTTAATTTTTATATATACACAATAAAATAGGGACAATAAATTAGGGATGGTGTTGCAACAAAAACAAAATGATGGCAAAATCTAATAATTTACCCGATCTACGGATTAAAGTCAGAACCCCCACGCTTAATAGTCGCGATAACGTGCACTAGACCCACGAAGAGGCATTTCACGCTCGATTAGAGCAGTGGGTGAGCGATGGACTGCTGCGCTGCGTGTCGCGGGTTCGATTCCGCACGGATTAAATATTTGTATGGCCTACAATTAGTTGTTCCAGGTCTGGCTGTTTGTGTATGTGACTTTATATGTTTGTAAACGCACTCATGATCAGGAGAAATTTCTAGTATGTATACTAAAAAATAAAAATTTAGAGTAACCATCTTGACTAGCTTCATTTCAATATTGTAGTTTAGACAGCATTAATTTGTAGGTTTCAGCTGAAGGATAACCTGAGCTAAGTTGGCAATATATGGGAGAAGACTTCTCACAAGCAACTGAAGTTTTTGAGATCTATCTCTTTTTTGATATATTATAATGTGTGGG
Organism: Sesamia nonagrioides; assembly: GCA_017933935.1. Taxonomy (NCBI): domain Eukaryota; kingdom Metazoa; phylum Arthropoda; class Insecta; order Lepidoptera; family Noctuidae; genus Sesamia; species Sesamia nonagrioides. Next base: position 54,916 of record JADWQK010002047.1, read on the forward strand.
TACTTGTTTCACGAATGTCTGTCAGTCTGCGATCAGCCATTAAACTGTGTAACGAATGCTCCTTGTTTTATTCAAGCATTATCCAAGAATACTACACATATATAACCATATTTTACAGAATTCTTATAAAGAATTCTTACTGTTACTGCTAGCGTGTATCCTCCTACTGCGGAGTAAGGACCTCTCGCCATGACTTAGAAGTCTAAGGTGCACTACTAGTAGATTTGATTCATAAATAAAACTTATTTCCTATAAAACAAAAAGATGGAGTCCGACCGACAGAAGAGAAAACTGAAATCATTGAAAACACAGAATATGCAGCATGTAAAACAAAGAACGAAAAACAAAAAAAAAAAGAGTTGTGGTGGCCTAGTGGTTAAAACACCAGCCTCTCAAGTATGAGTGCGCGGGTTCGATTCCAGGTCAGGCAAGTACCAATGTAACTTTTCTTAAGTTATATGTACTTTCTAAGTATATCTTAGACACCAATGACTGAAGGTGAAGGAAAACATCTTGAGGAAACCTGGACTTTAAGTCTGAAATCGCCAATCCGCATTGAGCAAGCGTGGTGATTACGCTCAATCCTTCTCTGTATGAGAGGAGACCTGTGCCCAGCATTGGGACGATAAAAAGGTTGATGATGGTGATGATGATGATGATGAAAACAAAAAACGATCACGGGATCGGGTCGGTCAGGCTCACGCGAATTCAATACTTTTCCCCCGTCCAACACTTGGTACAAGTCGCTGAAGAATTTTTCACTTCAATAAATAGTTATTAAATTTTGTCCCCAGCACGAAATCAATACATTGAACACGCAATCGTTCAAGGAAAACGCCAACTGGCTGCAGATGTTAACCCAGCTCATAGAGGACCACCAGGACTATAAGGACCCAGAAGCGCTCGAGGTCGTCAGCAAGTGGATGGCAGAAAGGGATTACTTAAGGTTTGTACCAATTCTTTCCCAACTTTCTTTATGCGTTCTGTCAATCCGGTGAGTAGTGACTGTTATGTGGAATATGTGCCTAATCGTATTTATTCCATAGGCTGTAAGAAGGCAAGAAATGGAAAATTTCTGCCTGTTTTGGCAGTTGGAGTAGATGTGTTGAGTAGATTTTCTCGGTGGTAGGCTATAACATCGGCTGCCGGCAGAAGTTACCACCTACCAGACAAAGTCTTGCCGCCAAGCGATTTGTCGTGTTCCGGCATGATGTCTGGTGAAGCCGTACGGAGGACGGGTCTTAGCAGTTGTGTTGCGATGTGTGCCGGGTATGATGCGTCAAATGTTGTTGTGCCAGGAGTTTGGTCGTGGAGGGTCTCCACATCAATCTCCCTATGGCGCAGCATCGTTGGTCGTGTTATTGGGTCTAACATTGCACCACCTCGCTCAACTGCCGTCTTCCTTCCTATTCACTAAGGCTTTTTTAAATGAATGGACTCAATACACTAGCACGCTTTACCATCAACGATTGCATCACTGCTTACCATCAGGCGGGATTGCAGTCAAGCGCTAGTCTATAATTATTAAAAAAAGATGATTCTGTTACCTACATACCTTTTAAGCTGGCAAATAAAGCCATAATCCAGCACTCTAATTGGGTTGTATCTTAAAAATAATTTAATGTCCATCAGATAGATGTATAAAAAATATTGAACACGTATTTTTATTTTTACTTTCATTCAAATACTTAAGGAAGATATATTGATTTGAAATGTCGATGACGTCACGCCGTGGTACAAAATATACCACGGCGTGACGTAATTAGCCCCCACTCCCTGACTTTAATACGCTATATCTCAGTAGTTTTTGATAATTTGAGAAAAAAAAAATACGTGTCTTAATTTTTTTATTATCTATATGACGGACTAATTAGTTTTTTGATTTTCTTATCTTGGATACATCCCTATTACGTAACACACTACATATTACTATCAATTGGAATCACTTTGAAGAACATTGCTAGCCCATTGCTTCATAAATTGGAATAATTTGTCAGCCCAACATGAACAACGTAAACTACGCAATGAATATTGTTGAACTGTCAAACTGAAACCCATTGCTACTGATAGTTTGTTACGCAATTACCGTGCGGGTATCTATGTCAGTGGCTATAATCAAGCATTAAGCTTACTGTTTTTATAAGCAATACTTACTTCTAAGCAAATAATCAAAATTATCGTAATCGTGACTGTAAAATTGGCTGTAAAATAATGCTTATGTGTTTTGTTTTCATGCTTCCATTGTAGGGGATCTTATGTAAATTGCAGGAATGATATAAAGGCGGTGTTTAACCCGCAATTCGGTAGCGTGTTCCGTACATACCACAACCCGACTTACTTCTCGCGACGCTTGTTCCGCTTCGCCGACATCTACACGTCGAACATCTCGAACCTGTTGAACTACTCGCAAACGCACACGTTCTACCCGCGCCGCGGCGTCATGCCGCACGAATATGGCTCTTATTTCGTTTGAATTAAGTGTTGTTTTACTCATTTTATTACTTAGAATTAAGAATAATTTTTGTTAAATCATCAATCGGTTTTGTAGAATGTTTTGCCATATTATGTTTGCTTTAAAGTGTTAAAGAAAATCTGTACCGCTATTAGATACGTGAATAGTGAGGTGTGAATACTTTAAGCGATGAATTTATTGAATTAATCTTTTCACAGGGGCAATTCTCGTTATTCTAAAAACGTTCGCAGTCTGTTTACAGTCTCAATCTGACAAAAAATCCTCGAATTTCTCAACATTTTGACAAGTTTTAGTCATTTGTCATTGAGTCGTCTCGATAACAAACATTTTAAATTACGAGGATTGCCCTTAAACTATTTTATAATTGTTTCTTTATATTTTTAGAGAATTAAAATTGTAAATGTTTAAGCAAATTAATTTAAATATGCGCCCTTTTATTTATAAAGGTTGCTTAAAGTTGCCTAGTGATTAACGGCTGTTTAACCATACATTTGCACGTCACTTAACTTGAATCATCTTTTATGAATAAACACCGCAGTGTTTAAGGGGTTTATTCATAAAAGATGATTAAAGTTAAGTGACGTGCAAACGTCAAAAGTTAAACAGTCCCTAATCACTAGTTAACTTTATGCAATGTTTATGAATACAGGGGACAATGTACGACTATTATATCTACAATGTGGTTGTACTGCAAATCATCCAACGGTATTCTAGTCAGAAGTATTTAATATCGTTTTACAATAAGTTTCTTTATTTATTTTCTTGCTTTTAACTGTCTTATCTTTACTGTCAATCTAATCTGTTGGATCATAGTAAATACATGATATGAAATGTGAAATAAATATAAGTAGGAAAACGTAGAGTAAGTCTAAAAACTATTGCATACAATATTGAAACTCAAGTTAACTATTAGTATTGTTTAAAAGGTATTACGGGTTCATTTACATCTATAACAGTGATGTGTTAAAACATTGGGTATCTACAGTTCTCGTGAATAAGTGTTCGTCAATTATAATCACGAGAGGTCAAAGTTACACCTTTATTATCTCTACCAAGAATCTTATTTTTTTTATGCATTTTGAAAGGTATTTATTCACTTGTATGGTTTTAACGGACTATAATAAATAAGATACCACAGTGTCTCAAGACTAAAGTCTTTGACCAGTGTGTGTTGCCAGTGATGACTTACGGAACTGAAACGTGGTCGCTCACAATGGGCCTCATATGAAGGCTCAGAGTCACACAACGGGCAATGGAAAGAGCTGTGCTCAGAGTTTCTCTGCGTGATCGAATCAGAAATGAGGAGATCCGTAGAAGAACCAAACTCACCGACATAGCTCTGCGAGTCGCTAAACTTAAGTGGCAGTGGGCAGGGCACATTGCTCGTAGAACCGATGGCCGATGGGGCAGTAAGGTTCTGGAGTGGCGGCCACGTACTGGAAGACGCGGCGTAGGGAGGCCCCCAACAAGGTGGACCGATGACCTGGTGAAGGTTGCGGGAAGCCGATGGATGCGGGCAGCACAAGACCGGTCAACGTGGAAAGCCTTGGGGGAGGCCTTTGTCCAGCAGTGGACATCTATAGGCTGAAGAAGAAGATAATAAATCATCTCTACTCCCTTAAAATTTGCCTTTTCATAGATTATGTTTATATTTTCTATACTGGCTATACAACGTTATTTTTTGTATATGCGACAAAACACGTGTCCAGTTGTTTTTAAATAAAGATTCTATTTACAAAATTTCAAAAAGATATCATGAATAAACACAAAGTTATGAGCTTGTTATCTTACCTGGTTGTCCCATCAAAAATATGATCAACGCACCGCTCCTTGGGGCTGTCCAGCTATGCGCACGCGCTTAGTACTATGATCTATCGTCAACACTGTGTTGTGCGCTTGGTAACTACACTGCAACTATTTCTAAATGTATTTGGGAAAAAATATGACATGGTGTAAAAATGATTGGAATGGATTCAGTTGCTTTTTCTGAACAAATTATATTCAGGTTTCTTATAAAGAAAAATAACGTTGTATACTTCTACGCTATTAACTACTCTTTGTCGACGGTGTTTGTTGCTTTAATTATAAATTATTTTTAGAACAACATTTTATAACTTTGTACATTAAAAACTTCATTCAGCCTTGATCCTAATGCTTGTTTAGTAGATATTCTTTCATGTCATAATACCTATAGTAATAGGCTATTTGACAGATTTATAATTTCTATCTTGAATTACTTGGTTGCGGTTAAGAAGTTCACCGAAAGTATTCTTTTTTATTTTAAATACGTATTTCGTGAGAAACATGCAAATAAAAATTCAAAATTCAAATAAGCCGCCGAAACGTTTTATTCAGCAATATGGCGTCGCGCTTTGTAAGTGACGTCACAAACTTATAAACGATTTTCGGTTCCGCAGTGGTGTTTGTGTTTATCTGTTATTTGTTGTTGTTTATTTAATAAAATGGTTAACAATCGCTCCAAATGTCGTTAAAAATCTTCTAAAAACGCTAAAACACCTGAGAACACATAGAACGACAACAAGTGTTTATGAGCGTGTGACGTCATCGTGACATTAGCCAATCCGGATTATTTCACAATATGTGGCGCGAGAAACAAAATGCCAAACATATTTTTGTGTTTTTGGATATATTAATTGTTATTATTTTCATTAAAACTCCTGTAAATGACATAAAGAACCTTCATTTTATACATTTAAAGCAAATAATCACAAAAAAAATCATACTGTCAAATAGCCTATTGTATTGAATCTTAGCATATCTTACACATTGTCGAGTATTACTAATGGTAATAACGAGCATTAGTTGTTTGAGCTATTTTAGACAATAAAAATATCACTGAATTCACTTTTTATACTGTTATATTGTATCTATTTTGTTTACTATATTATACTAATTGACTATTTAGATAGATCTTACCTATCTGTTGTTGTTATTAATATTTTATGTTACGAAGTCCTTCGTGTTTTAGAGAAATGTTGCAATAAAAGATGTTTACATTTAATTGGTTTATTATTTTACAGTCATTATCTATCTTATTTTAAAGTTATTGTGAAAATTCATATATAATAACATGCTTATCATGGAGGGCAAGACCCGCTGATTAATGATAAACAACACAACTCGCTCGTTCTAAAGTTTATAAATACATAACTCGTGTTTTTGACTTAAATATATTTACTTGGACTTTATTACGAGAGCTTTAATTTACATATGGCTACACTTATTGAGAGTCTTTAAATATTGTTGCTTATAATAGATTGAGTATGTTGGTATAGTTTTTTGCAAATCGCGAGCTAGTCTTACGACATAAGGTTGAAATTACAGTGAATGATGAGCGCTCGTGCATAGCAACAACTATAGTTGGTTATCAATGTAGCATGTTAATAGACAGGGTAGGCGGTGTCAATAAGGAGCACGTTCTCAGACTTCAGCGTTTTGGTCTGTATGGAGAAGTTGATGTTGTTGTAGCGAAGTCTGCAGGCCCTGTCGGGGCGTGCCATGAAGCACATGGTGTATAGCGCCATTTCCAGTTCGGGAGATGTTCCCACGAACATTGTCACCTCAGGAGCATCCTTTGTCTCACTTAGAATGGAGTGTTGCTTCAAGATCATGCTTTTCTGGAAGAGCAATGCAGGATTTTGGTTAAGACTTGGTACATATTTAAAATACGATGGTTCCTGTTGTTATGCCTACTTAAGACAATCTTTCTATTGGCTTAACCTCTGGGTGACCCACAGCGAGTCATTTGTAATGACCTAGCTGGATGCTACCTAAGTTAATTCTGTTCTGTATTCGGTGGGACGATCTTATTACCTCTACAAACAGGTAGATATGAATCAGCCGTAAGTAATGTAACATATTTACGTGTAGCTACACATGGATCCAAGATATCCAAGATTTAGTTGACCTCGCATTGTATAGGTTTTTTGTACAATGCGAGTTTCGTTTATACTGGTTATCTGTCGCTTGATTGAACCGTGCATATGTAACAGAGTTTTCTATTCTATAATAACTTACCCCGGACAGGTCTAGTTTATCCATGTAGCCCAAGTAATTGGCTTTGCGATCCTGTTCACGCTTAGCGAAGAACAACCAGCTGTGAAGACCTGGAAATACAAACAATTGTGTATAAGTTTAGAGGCCCACGTTCCATGGTTAATGTTACTGCTTAGGAGTGGTATTGCCTACCTGTCTATGTTTTAGGAGTAGGATACTTAACCTAGCAGAAAACCCAAAGATATTTTTAAAAAACTACCTAAATCAGAAATTTTACAACCGTTTTCGAAAACAAACTCTTGACTATTCCTATAATCTGCTTAAAGGCTTTGCCCAAATTTTTAACATGCTTTATAATGGCCAAATACTCATTTTTCGCTAGGACAGCCTCCGTAGCGTAGCGGTAGTGAACGCGGCCGTTGCGCAAGGAGCCACGGGTTCGATTCCCGCGCAGTGCAAATATTTGTGTGCATGAATTATGAATATTTGCACTGGTCTTGTCGTGCCTCAGAAAGCACGTTAAGCCGTTGGTCCCGGTTGCCATAACATCAAATGGCAGTCTTTACGGGTTGTTGGAGCCCTCAAAAAGTCAAACAATTGGTCTAGCTGCAATGCTTCGTGTTAGGTTAGTTAGCAGTAGCTATAGATATAGATGTGTGACCTGCGTGTCATGCGCGTACGCTTTGTTGAGCCAGTGTAATAAAGAAGTTTCTACCCGACGGTCGAGTCTTATTTAACAGTGGCGACGAATTACGGTTACCCACTCAAGTACAACAAAACATATATCATGGCGCATTTTATAGGATCAGTTCCTATTTTTGAGCTCGGCCAGGATTGGAGCATCTTTAAAGAAAGGCTTTCTCAGTGGTTAACAGCGAATACGTTGTTAATTAAATCAGAAGGAAAAGAAGATGACCAGCGGAAGGCGGTACTTCTAAGTGCACTCAACAACGATGCGTATAAATTGGTACGTGAGGTAATTGCGCCCAAGACAGTTGAGGAGATATCCTATAAAGAGCTAACTACAGAGCTAGATAAGCACTTCGTGCCAAAGAAGTCAGTTTTAGCTGAAAGATATGTCTTTCATACGGCGGTGCAAGACGTTGGCGAAGATTTGACGCAGTGGGCGGCCCGGGTGCGGCGTCTGGCAGTGGACTGCAAATTCGGAACAGCAATGGACGAAATGTTGCGGGATCGGTTTATCATCGGGATGCTGTCGGGTCCGGAACGGGACAAATTGTTCATGGACGAAAAAGCTTCCATTACACTACCCAAGGCGTTGGAAATTGCAGTGGCTATCAATAGTGCAAAACGTGCAGCGCGACAGTCATCTACGGCAGCAGCACCGACCGCAACCAGCACGGATGTGTTCAAGATAGCGGCAAGACCTGCAACATCGTCGGTAAAGTGTAGTGTGTGCGGCTATAACAATCATACAGCGGACAAGTGTCGGTTTGCTTCGTATAAATGTAAAAAATGTGGAGTGAAAGGTCATTTAAAAAAAATGTGTAAACAAAAAAGTGGACAAGTTAATTGCTTACAAGCCTCGAATGGCGAAAGTGATGACGATGGTAATATTCTAGTTTGTAATAATATACGTAGTTACCGCAGCGAGCCTATGATGCTGTCTGTCGACGTATTTGGCCATTTGATTTCTTTCGAAGTAGACAGTGGGTCTTGTGCTACTGCCATTCCATTTGATACATACCAGAAATATTTTAGTAAGGTATTATTAAATCAGCCTAAATCGGTATTAAAGGCATACTCGGGTGAAAAATTAGACGTAGTAGGAGTTATGAAGGTTCCGATTTCGTGTGAGGGTGTACAAAAAAATATAGAAATATATGTCATAAAAGGGGTCGGACCAGCACTGTTGGGCAGAAATTTTTTATCGTTATATAGCTTACAATTATCTAAGGTCAATCATTGTGTTGAGTTAACGGAACTTGACTACTATCAAAACAAATATCCAGCATTGTTTTCTAAAACCTTAGGTAAATTTAATAAACACAAAATAAAACTTAGCTTAAAACCGGGCAGTAAACCAACTTTTTTTCGTGCTAGAACAGTACCTTTTTCATTAAAGCGTAAGGTGGAGAACGAATTGGATAGACTGGTTGAAACCGGTGTATTAATTCCTGTCGAACATTCAGAATTTGCGAGCCCAATAGTTCCAGTACTAAAAAGAGACGGTGAGATTCGTTTGTGTGCTGATTTTTCTGTTTCATTAAATAAATGTTTAGTCATTGATAAGTATCCATTACCAAGAACGGAAGAATTGTTTTCAAAATTACATGGGGGCATACAATTCTCACAGTTAGATTTGAGTAGTGCTTATTTTCAACTCATGTTAGATGAAGACTCGCAAATTTACACCACAATAAATACTCACAAGGGGCTATTTAAGTTTACGCGTTTGGTTTTTGTGTTAGCCAATGCTCCAGCTATTTTCCAAAAAACCATGGAAAATTTGCTGAATGGTATTGAAGGGGTACTTTGTCTTTTGGATGACGTCTTAATAACGGGGAATACAAAAACTGTACATACTGAACGGTTACATCAAGTTTTCCACCGTTTACAAGGAGCTGGCTTGGTCCTTAATAAAGACAAATGTAAGTTGTTCCAAGATTCAGTGACCTATTTAGGATTTGTCATTGATAAAAAAGGGATTCACACATCACCAGACAAAGTAACAGCAATGACTAACACCAAAGCCCCAAATAATGTACAAGAATTAAAATCATTTTTAGGGTTTGTTAATTATTACAGAATGTTCATTCCGAATGCGTCGTCTATATTAAGTCCTTTAAACGATTTACTAAAAAAAAAATGTTGACTGGTCATGGTCAGACATCCATAAGGCTGCTTTCAATCAAATTAAGAAGGAACTATCTTCAGCTCGAACACTAGCACATTTTGACCCGAGTTACAAGTTGATTTTGACAGTGGATGCATCTCCAACAGGGTTAGGTGCAGTTTTAGCTCAAACAGAACCAAATGGAGTGGAACGTCCCATCGCTTATGGGTCGCGGTCACTCAGCAGTGCTGAAAGAAATTATAGCCAAATCCAAAGGGAGGCAACAGCAATAGTTTTTGGTGTTCGTAGATTTCACCAATATTTATACGGAATTACAAATCCGTTTGTATTGCGCACCGATCACAAACCGCTGATGTACATATTTCATCCTGACAAAGGCGTACCTGAAGTGTCCGCTAATCGGTTACAGCGATACGCTTTGTTTCTAACTAGCTATAATTATGAAATACAATACATTCCCGGCGCTAACAATTGTGCCGACTATTTTAGTCGGGCTATTACTGATAGCAGTAACAATGGACCATTCTTGAAAAAAAGTCAAGTAGTAGTCGGTTCAGATGACTCATTTGTTTACAATAATAACTTAGAACACGTTGACAAGGCGACGTTCATTAATTTTGTTGCAGATGGGCATTTACCTATTTTGTTAGATGAAATTCGATTAGAGACTAGCAAAGACAGCATTTTACAGCAAGTTTTACAATATGTACAACATGGTTGGCCTAAAATAGCATTAGGTGACAATAACATAATGCCTTTTTATAAATGTCGGTATGAACTAGCTAGGGAAGCTGGTTGCCTGGTTAGGGGACACAAATTAATAATACCCAAGACATTGCGGAACAAAATTTTAGACGAACTACATAGACCTCATTTAGGTATATTAAAAATAAAGGTTGAGGCAAGATCTAGATTCTGGTGGCCTCAGATAGATAAGGATATAGAAAATAAGGTAAACAACTGTGAGGTATGTTTAAGTTTACGGCCCACACCGCCACGGGCTCCGTTGACACCTTGGCCTTTTCCAGAGCGCCCTTGGCACCGAGTCCATTTAGATTTTTTTTGGTCCGTGGCAAGGCGAAATGTACTTAATCATTATCGATGCATTTACAAAATGGGTAGAATGTTTCTCTCTTAGCAGTGACTATTCAACATCTGCAGTAATAATAAAGCTCCAAGAAACGATGGCTAGGTTTGGAACAATGTATACGATTGTGACCGATAATGGAACATCGTTCACGAGCAAAATATTTAAAGATTTCTGTGATTTAAATGGCATAAAACACATTACTTCACCAACTTATTCGCCATCCAGTAATGGTCAAGCAGAAATATATGTAAAAATAATAAAAAAGTTTTTAAAAGGGTTAGTAGCACAGAGTACCCCCAAAAACAAAATTAAGGCACACCTTTCAGAATTCTTATTCAGATATAGGAACTCAAAACATACGACGACAGACAGCTCGCCGGCCGAATTAATGTTCGGACGTAAATTGCGTTGCAGGTTTGATTTATTAGACACCTCGGAGGCGGCGAACGCACTTAAGATATCGGCATCGTCGTCATTACTGACACAAGAATTACAAACTAAAGTGCGCGAAAAGCAATCCATACAAGCTAAATACTATAAAGGTAGTAGAAACATTCAGTTAGAAATAAATGATGCTGTATTGCTTAAGGGAAGTAACAATAACAAATGGATTCGAGGAACAGTTATAAATAAGATTGGCAAAAGTTTATACGATATATATATATACCAGAAAAAAACATCATAATAAAAAAGCACAAAAACCAAATATATTTACTGAAATCAAACGAACCACAGCAGAGCAATGACATGGACTGGGCGCTCACGGACTCTATGACAGACAGAGATCAATTTTCACCACAAAGAGCTCATTTACCGGATCAGCAACGCGACTCACCGGGGGAAGAGGTAGAGAGCAGCGAGGCAAGCACTGAGTCAAGAGAACTCACCAGAGAGCCAACAACTGACCTAGGAGCTCAGGCAGCTGACCCAAAGCCTGATCTACGAACAGGAACAGATACGGAAGTTCGTCCAAAACTTCGAGATATTACTAGAGTAGATTATAGGAAATTCTTCTAGTTTTAACATTTTAGTTTGTAATATATGGTGGAGGGATGTTAGGTTAGTTAGCAGTAGCTATAGATATAGATGTGTGACCTGCGTGTCATGCGCGTACGCTTTGTTGAGCCAGTGTAATAAAGAAGTTTCTACCCGACGGTCGAGTCTTATTTAACACTTCGATATCGCCTTCGGGTTGTGGAGGTCAGACGGGAAACGGAAAATATCGAAGTTTAGCTAAAATCAGCGGTTAGACTGGTAAAGCGCACCTCAGACTCCAAAGCTGAAAAAGCTTCGGATGCGATTGGGATTAACGCGGAGATGACGATGACTCATTTTTCGATAGTACCTACCTATAAGTAACTGTTTGCTGTTATTTCATTGTTACGCGAGGACTATATTTAGGAGCTGTGAACATGTGTAAACTGCTAATTGATTATGTAATTTTAAATTAACGGGACTCCTTACAAGGACAGCCTCGAGCAATCCTTGTGAAGGAAGGCGACATAAACAAAAGAAGTTCGTACCTATACGTTAAAACAAATGTAGGCATAAAATAAAAGGCAAAAGTATTCTAATATCTGACTTAGCACTGATTTCCTACTCTAAAACGGAAGGATACCGAAAAAAATATACCTAAGTATCTAATCTTCTTCTTCGTTTCGTTCTTGACTGAACAGTCGTGGTCACTGTGACTGATTTCGAGTAGGTACAGACGACATCACATCAAACTACAAGACTCTGTCAAATTAAATTATTAAATTTTCAACGTTATCTGTAAAGCATTAAGGCACAAGGTTGATTGGGAATATTTGACAGTTTCGGGTAGCTTGACCTGCTGTCGCCTACTATCCTACTTAATATTATAAACGTGAAAATTTGGATTTCATCAGGATTAATACCTACAGGATAGTATATTTTTATCCCGATATTCTCACAGGATCGACACTTATGCGGGTTAAACTACAGGGCGCAGCTAGTTGAAAATAATTGGGATGGATAAGTAAGGTAACATCTGATACTATTCGGGGCAGAAGAGTTTATACTTAGAAAACAAGTCGTCCATTTAATAAGTAGTTAAGAAATCTGCAAACAAAGAATTTTTGCAAGTGATCAATAGGTACTTACCGAGTACATCGTTAGATTTGAGTTCAGCCATGAATATGTTCTCGAAGGCACAGCTGCACTTGCACAGGCCGGTCCAGTGGCGCGCGTACTTCGTGAACCAGATCTTCTTCAACAGGTTCACTTGCTCATTGTACTCGTTCATTTGAGTCAGACCTAATCAGAGAGAGGTATTAGAATTATGACTAGGATTATACCTTCCTACAATTAATAAGTACCTATCCATTATATGTAGGTAAAGTCGCTTTTTCTTTGCAATAGTCTGCTCATTGCCGTATCTTCAAAAGTACCTACCTATATTTCCTGGCTTGTTACTAAAGAAAAGAATTTGCAGACTGAGGAAATGAATTCTGGTATGACTACGTATTAGTATGCATGGATTGATTACTAAGAAACTACAGATTATATTTATTGTTTCTAAAGAATACAGTGGTAAACGTATCATTTTTATTTTTTGTTTGAAAAGTCTTTGCCCCTCACTAGGAATTTCTTCTGTATCGTGGGTGCGTTTACAAACTTGTAATTCATATACACAAACATCTAGACCTGGAACAACGACTTAAAGCTATAAATTATAGTTCTAATAATTAGGCGTGGAAGGCGCTGACGACTGTGACACAGTTTATACTAGTATTAATAGTCGTCAACGTTAGCTCTTATGAATACCTACCTACGTACATATGTATTCATTGCCATGATTTTGTACATAGAATGAGAGAAATTAATTATAATTCTTGCGAGTGATCAATAAACTATTATTATTATTAGCGTTGTAGGTCATACGAATATTTGTTCCGTGCGGGAATCGAAGCCGCGACACACAGCGCAGTAGTCAATAGCTTAACCACTGCGCTAACCGTGCAGTCATTATGCTTTAACTAAGCATACCGACAGCAAACGATGACAGATGGAATGAGAATATAGCTAGGTACCTACTAGCTAAGTGTTATGGTCGTCTAACAAGTAATTATTAAAATAGGTACCTAATTGTTAACCTGTTATTACACATACCTAGGCATTTATTGGACATGTCTTATTGCTCAAGCAAGATAGGTTTTTATAACGATCTGTTGGAAATGAAAACAGCTTCCCGTAAGCGATGTAATGTTAGTAAAATAAGAGGTTTTCATTACCTTTGCTGACCAAATAGTTCATAAGACTTCTAATTGGACCAGTCGCAAGGATTGTGTTGATAAAAGTGGTCTGTTCCGTTTCCTCCTGCAACATGACATCATCTAACATTAGTTTACCTTGTTAGATGCAGGTGGCTGCTGTTTATGTACATACGTTGAAATTACTCAATTGAAACGATATAAGTAAATAGGTACTTACATTGGGCGTGACGAACTCTGGTCTTATCACGTTTTTGTGGTAATTGTCGAATAGGGCAACAAATGGCCTTATTGTTGGACCATTCCACACATTCTCAGGCACGGTCAGGAGGCTACAATGTTATCAATTTATTAGGAAGCGAATACATCGTTCAAATTGTTACTTACTTAGAGGGAAAAAAAAAATGGAACGTGTTCAGAATAAAGGCATAATTATGTGAATAGCTAAGTGGTTTTTTTATATCTTGTAGTGTCTGTATACAAACAAGAATTTTCTAACTCAACAGACAGCTGTACTGCTGGAGAATTTGTACAGCCACTTTTTTGCAGCGAAACTACTTGGAAGTGATGAAGGGTGGGCGTTTTGGAGTACCGTCTTTTATTATTGACGTTTTGCATAAATGACTTTGATTTTGAGAATATAAAGGAACATATGAAGAGACTAGCACCCATCGTCCGACCTACCTAATTATTTGAATTGCAAAAAGACGGTTTTGAAGTATTTTGACTTACGATGAAAATGCACACAGACCACACATACCTACACAAATTTTGGCTTAAAATCTGTAACAGTGATGCCTAACCATTTTTATTTTTTGTTGGAGGCCCATAATGTAATAGGTACTAAGTGTTAGTAACTAATCACAGTATTTGTGGATCAATTAGAGAGTTAAGATCAAAAGAAAATAGCTTACCTAGATTGTGCCTGGTCATCTTTGGATAGAGGGCTGGTTTTGCCTTGCAAATTGACTTGTATGTACGCGAAGGCGTTGTTGATATCCGCGTTGAACATTTCCTCACTGATTCGCAGGATGTCTTCATCAGTGGTGGAGTCTTGGACCTGACGCAGCAGGTCTTCGTAGCTCTTCTTATGAGCATAGTCGACCACTCCGCTGACAACTGTTCCTATTTGATTAAGAGTGTTGGCCGCTGTGTTTCCTTGCTGCCCGGTTACATGGTTTCCGATCAAATTAGGCAAAATGTTGTTGAAGATTTGTCCTGCAGCTTGAGCTATGTCGTCCGCCCGACATACCGCTACACAAACAAATAACACTAGTGTAATTTTCATTTTGAATAGAGTTTTTCATACGTTGTATCTAGCGCGATCACGGCGCACTAGTGGTCACAGAGTCCGCGCGAGCAGGCGATACTGCGCGACCTTTAGGTGATGTCATGCACCTACTATAGATACGATGTGTTGTTGAGATTCAAAACGCGGTGGTTTTTGCGACGACTACGTTGTTCGCCCTGATGTGTAATATGAGATACAAAGTAGCTACATTCTGTCTTGATTAACAGAATTTACTTCAAAATCAAAATTGTTTATTTCAAAATAACCATCACTTGGTACTTTTGAATAGTCAATGTCGGTCAGTCCAGGAAAAGTGAAGCTAAATTGCACGTTCCAAAGCGTAGATCTCTATGGAGAAGAACATGCAAGAAATTCCATGGACACTCTTTTAAAATCATAATATATGGGTTGCATTTCTTCGTTACATATTTCATATGATAGAAGCAACATGATTCTATCATGTGAGCACAATGTATGACTTCAGCAGTTTTCCGAAATTGACACTTCAGAACATGCAACTTGTATAATTGTAAACGCTACTCATGTTGCCCAGTCGTGTGGATAACTGAGACATGTTTATCTGTTTTAATGGATATTGTCATTTGTGCAACACACTTCCTACGACTCTATGAACCCAAGAATGAAAAGATATAGTAGGCATTGATTGCAACCTAAAAATTTGAAAACTCGATTTCTTAGCAATATTTTCCTTATTATGGGCCTACTATATAATGAATGAATAGAATTATTTTATTTAAATACATACTCATCAAGGTGACCAACAGTGAATAACAAATTACCAGCGTTGCCTAAACGAGGATATGCGGTCACCTCCATTAACGAACTGCAAATCAGACCTCAGCGCATTGTTTTCCTTTTGGCCGAACTCTACTTAAGCTTACTCTACTTGCTCACAAAAACTTGTCATAATAAAATAATTATATTTCTCATTTATTTCCTCAAAAACTATAACCGCTAGCCACCATCAATAAGGTCATAAAGGGTGTATCTGACATCGACGCACAAACGAGTACCATGGATCCAGTACATGATTCTGAACTCCCCAATGGTGGAATTTATCGTCGGCTTTTTCATGGTTTTAAAAAATATATATGTAGTTTTTTTCACTTTAGACCGTTCATAATTGCTATACTTTTATAACCCAATAAGATTTTAAAGTAAAAATTAATTAATTCGCTAATTACATAAAAAAGCGCAATGTAAACAAAACTCTAAAAACTGTCTTATCTGCTGATTTAATAGAGTTCACATCAGGGATCAACGTCATACCTACAAACCCGCACGGCGGCACGCTTGCAACGTTCAAAGCCCGAGCTGACCTTTTTCTTTAAACACTGTGAATTCTGTAACCGCTCATTAACGACATGAATGACTATCATAATTTTATTAGTGGCATGCGGTGTAGCCTTTTCGCGAATTTTGCGTTACGATGTCAGATACACCCTGTATAAGCTAAGGTATCAATATGGTTTACTAATAAATAACACAGCACAGTACACACGTCACACTTCAGCATTCTGGCTGTTATTGCGGATAGGCTGGGCACATGTCCAGCACAGGGTTTGTACATACGTAAGGAAATAAGTACCTACATCCCTACCTAGTTATAATTAGCTATCACATTTTGTTTATTTTTATTTCATTTAAACTTATTATTAATTTCATGTTTATATTTTTTTAATACTAACATTAGTTTTGTAAGTTTTACTTTTTTTTTTACATATTATAAACCAGCGCTTGACCGCAATCCTGCCTGATGGTAAGCAGTGACGCAATCGTTGATGGTAAAGCGCACTAGTTTATTAAGAGCCTATTCACTCTAGCCTTGAAGACACTCAAATTGTAGTCCGACGGAAACACCGCCGCTGGCAAATTGTTCCAGTCCCTCGATGTACGCGGTATAAGGAGGAGGCGAAACGCTTCGTCCGGATCGTAATGGTGTCGTGTGGTCAGTGCAATACCGGCACGGTGACGGCGTGGTCGAGGGAGGCGCGCCCGTGTGGCGGCGCCGCCGGCCGCTCGTCGTCGGCGCCGTCCGTTAGTATATATATGGCGGTGAGTACTGTCCGCCAGTCAACTTTCGATCCAGCCGTCCCTTGCTGTCCTCTCTAGCGACGCCCTAAGCCGAGGTCCGTACCCCACAGGGGGTGCCCTTAGTGCGTAGTCGCTTAGTTTTAAGTTAGTCTTATGCCCCTGGCTGGAGGCTTTAATTTTTAATTAAGGCATCTACAGGAAAGTCCGATTAAGTAGTTACGGTCTCTTGGTAGCCACCTACGAGATGCCATATCAAAAAAAAAATAATAATGTCCGCCAGTCAGTGCAACACCGGCACGGTGACGGCACGGTGGCGCGCAGCGCGCGTGTCAGTCTGGCGGTGCCGATCTTCCCGTCATCATCTCATTCCGTGGACACGGCTCCCTCCCGTTTATCGCTCAAAGTCTGACTCGGCGAGGATGGCAAACACAACGCAGATATGCAGTGTGATTTGGCGGACTCGGCGGATCAGCAAGGCAGGGTGGATGGCCTAGGGCGGCGGTGGAGGGCGTATAGCCACCGCCGGCCAAACACTGCAATCGACCCCGCCTCCAGTCGTAGCGGTTCTCCGTTCCACTGGTCCAAGGGGGGGAAGGCCAAGAGTGTGCGCCTGTGTTAGCGCGAACGCTTGCGCACCTTTAATATATCCTGCGCATCTGACCGCTTCCGTTAAACTGGACTCCGAGTTCGCAAAAGTCCTGTGGCGATGGGTAGAGGTAGAGAGGTCTGGCCTGATGTAGCTGGACTTTGATACCTGCACTCAGGCGGTCTCGGGGGTGTGAGTACACGCCGTGGTCGTTTTTACGCTGCATATTTGGGACGACAGCGCGGTTTCGGCAGCACCCGGGATGACAAAGCAGCCCTGTTTAGGGAGGCACTGCTTTCCTCGCTCAGCCGGGGAGGGGGCTAGAAAAGGTGCCCTAAGAAAAGCTCGTCTCACTGTAAGAGGTGGTAGTAGCCGCGGCTGCCATCGCATCACTTAAATCGTGGTCGACGTCGCAAGGAATATGGTAGCCAAACATCTGTTATGACATTCGGCGCGTGGAACGTGAGAACGCTTCTTGATCGAGATGGAAATGCCTGCCCTGAACGCAAGACCGCCATAGTAGCTCGGGAACTTCGTCGTTACAACGTTGATGTGGCTGCTCTCAGCGAAACACATCTTGCTGATGAAGGAGAGCTGGTGGAAGTAGGTGGAGGCTACACTTTCTTTTGGAAAGGTACCGCTGCCTCTGAAGCTCGGCGATCAGGTGTAGGATTTGCCATCAAAAATCACTTAGTAAGGTGATTTGAGGAGTGTCCTGTACATGTCTCGGACCGCGTTACCACATTGCGCCTTCATCTAGACAAGGATAATCACCTTAATGTCATCAGTGTTTATGCTCCAACGCTAGACAAGTCTTATGACATCAAGGACAAATTTTATAAGGAGCTATCTCTTTGCCTCGACAACATAAGCGCCAAAGAGCAGATTCTTTTGCTAGTCGATTTTAATGCCAGGGTCGGTAGGGACTATGAGGCTTGGCCTGGAGTTCTGGGTAGACTTGGAGTTGGCAACATGAACAGTAATGGTCAGTTGCTGCTCAGTCTTTGTGCTCAATACGGTTTGGCAATTACGAACACTATGTTCAGGCTTGCCGCCAAGTACAAGACAACATGGATGCACCCAAGATCCAAGCACTGGCATTTGATCGACTATGCCATTGTAAGGCAAAGAGATTTCAGCCAAGTGCGCATCACCCGTGTCATGCGGGGTGCGCACTGTTGGTCTGACCACCGGCTTGTTGTCACTAAGCTACGACTTCGCCTCCTTCGTTCCCGTAGGTCTGCTACAAAAAAGCTTGTGTCTTTGAACGTGAAGAAGCTAAATGATCCTGAGGTGAGGGAGAAATATGCTGAAGCGTTGTCTGAAAAGCTGTTGCCTATTAATGAGGCTGGTGAAACCGAGGCTGCCTGGGGATCTTTGTCATCTCATATCATGATTACCGCTTCATCTGTACTTGGCAAAACACGCCGTCACAATGAAGATTGGTTTGATGAAAATGATGAAGCTCTTCAGGCGGCTTTCGACAAACACCGGGATCTCTTGCCACAGCATGGAAGGCGACAAAGAAGCATTGAAGTGGTTAAAGCTAGTGACCAGGAATTACGCAAGCTGTCTCGTCAGACTAAAGACAAGTGGTGGCATGACAAAGCCGTTCACATGCAATGGCTTTTTGACACTAACCAACTCAGGGAATTCCACAGTGAGGTACGTAGGCTGACTGGTACATCCTACTATGCAAAGGTGCCTTTAAGGTCTCTAGACGGTAGACACCTGTTGACTAGCAGGGAGGATGTGCTAAAGCGCTGGGCAGAGCACTTCAATACTCTGCTGAATGTGGATCGTTCAACTGATCTTCAAGCCATCGGCTTAATGCCTCAACTCCCTCCTGTTCTTGAGTTAGACGAGCCACTATTGCTTGATGAGGTTGTTACTGCCATCAGGCAGCAGCAAAACCAGAAGGCGACTGGCATTGACCTTATTCCGGGAGAGCTGATCAAATACGGCGGAGAGGGGTTGCATGAGTTGATATGGAAGCTGTTTGTTCGTATGTGGGAGGAAGAGCGCGTTCCTGATGTGTTTAAAGTGTCGCGTATAAGAACGCTATATAAGAACAAAGGGGACCAGTGCGCTCGAGACGTCGGGCCATGCGCACGCGTCTGTGTCCTTCGTAGCGAGTGACACACATTGTTTACGAATCCCGTTACCCATTTTATCAAAATGGACGAGAATCCAAGTAGTGAAGGTTTGAGTGATTCAGAGTTTTTGCAAAAACTTGATCAACAATTAAATACGATCGAAAATGTGGAAGAAACAAAGCAAAAGCCTAATCTGAAAAATGGTAAAGGGAGAAATGGAGGTGAAGTAAGATTAGCAGAGAAAAGAAAAGAACGAGAAGATGATCATAGTGACGATGGTTTTATCACCGTGATAAGAAGAAAACCCAAACGTTTGATAAGAAGTGATTCCGTGGACGAAAATAATGATAATAATGGGGGTACTTTATCAATTCACGAAGTTTGTGTTACCTCATTAAATAACTTACCGAAGCCCATAGCTATGGCTAAATTATTGCGTTCGGAAGACATCAAAGATATTCTTAAGATAAAATATAAAAGTGTAAACAAAGTTCTCATCCAATTCCAAAGGAAAAATGATGCTATGAAATTGGTCGACTGTATAAAACTAAAGGACATTGGTTTTCGATGTCAATTAGTACAAGATATGTCAACATCGTATGGAATAGTGAAAGGAGTTGACCTTGAATTAAGTGAAGAAGAGCTTAGTAACATTTTTAAGGCGAATGTCGAAGTGTTAACAGTTAAAAGATTAAAACGTTTACAGTCGGACGGCAATTGGATCAATTGTGAATCTGTAAGAGTGAGCTTTAAAAGTAATGTCCTACCTCAGTATATTTATGCCTATGAATGCCGATTTAAAGTTGAACCGTACGTATTTCCAGTGACGCAGTGTTCAGGTTGCTGGAAATTTGGTCATAGAAATATATATTGCCCTACTAAAAAGATTTTGTGCCCTAAATGTGGAGATAATCACGAAAACTGTACCATAAAAGACTTTAAATGTCTGAACTGTAAGGGAAATCACTTTGTGTTGGATAAAAGTTGTCCCATCTTTCTTAAAGAAAAAGCTATTCGGATTATCATGAGTGAGAAACAAGTGACATACAGAAGAGCCTTACAAATGTTTATGGAAAGGAAGGAAGACATAAACACAATCGATACCTCACAATGTACTGATAACAATCAACCGACAACAACAGTCAACTCTGGTACAAAAACTTACAGAAACGTATTGACCAGAGCTGTAGTGCACCAGCCGGCGATATCTGATATGGAAGAGGATGATGAAAAAGAAGAAGAAGCAGAAAGTTTTACAAGTATGGCTACAAAAGAAAACATTCAAAGTTTAAGGCAAGAAAATAAAAAGAAAATAAATCGAAGAGGTCTAAAGAAAAGTGAAGTTTCCGCGGAGAAGACGACTAGGAGTTCACAAAAAGAAAAAGAGGAACCTAAAGAAAGGTCGCCATTTCTAAACAATTTTGAATGGATGAAGGTGTGGTTAAAAATAAAAGGTATTTACAGGTCTGAATTAAAATTAGAAGAAAAACTATTATCTACGTTTAAAATTATTTGGGACGAGTTTAAGAAATTTTTGGTTAGTATTATATTTGGAGATAATATTTTGGGATTTATAAGTTGCCTCAGTAATGGATAATAGACACGAAGCAATAAAGGTGAACATATTTCAATGGAATTCACAAAGTCTACGCCCTAAATTAATTCCCTTCTCGGATCTGTTAATTCAGGAAAATATACAAATTGCAATAATTAGCGAAACATGGTTTGATTGTGAGGTAAGTGTAAATTTTAGTGGATATAATATATATAGGAATGATAGATATGATTGTTATGGTGGGGTTGCTATTCTGGTACACAAGTCAATTCAGTCACATCCAGTTTCATTTCATAGTAATAATGTGGGTATTGAATTAGTGTGTGTTAAATTATTGAATTGCAAAGACTTGGAATATATCGTATCATTGTATTGTCCTTCGTCTGTTCATACCCAACCTTCCGATTGGAATGATATTTTTGGTCACTTCTCTAGTAAAACTATAATAGCTGGAGACTTCAACGGTCATCACACTAATTGGTCGGTCAAATCGGATATAAGGGGTACTCAAATTATGGACTCATCTCTTGAAAATGACTTTATATCGCTGAACAACGGCTCCGCAACTCGAATTAAGTTAGTAAATGGTAATTTGCAACAGACGTCTCCTGATATATCGTTTGTGTCTTCTGACGTTGCAATAAAGTTTGATTGGAAGGTATTTAATGAAAATTTAGGAAGTGATCACCTGATTATTAAAATAACGGCTAACTTGTCTTATAACGTACATATTGTTAAAAAACGTAATTTTAAAAATGCAAATTGGAGTGAATATCGACAGACGATTTCTGAAAATATTAAAACGTTTAATGAAAATTCTTTTAATGGTGACATACAAAAAATGTATGACGCTTTTATAAACTATATTGAATATGCGGCTGACAAACATATACCCTATTTTAAATTCAGTTTGAAGCCAAATGAAAAATTTAAACATAAAAATTACTGGTCCCCTAAATTGTCTGAAATAGTTGCTCAGCGAAGGCTGGCCTTATCAAATTTTCGTAAAAATCCGACCCCTAATAATTTAAATAAATTAGAAGCCAAAACTTTAGAAGCTCAAACCTTAATTAGGAAAGCTAAATCTCATGGTTGGCAAAAATTTTGCGATTCTATAGACGAAGCTACGTCAACTCAGGAAATGTGGCGCCGTATGAAGTGGATAAAAGGTTTCAAACAACAAAGATGGTCCCCGCCTATTGACAAGCAAGTTGATCTTCTACGTTCTCTGACTCAAGACTATGCTCCAAATCTGATTCCACGCTTTAAGTCTAAAAATAAAATTTTAGAATTGGAATTTACACGTCCTGAACTAGAACATTGTCTTAAAGAAAAAGATTCGGCCCCCGGGGAGGATGCTATATCTTATTCAATGTTGTATAATTTACCAGACTCAGGAAAGTATCTTTTACTGAAGATATATAACTATATTTTTAGATTCAGTATTGTTCCTCACCAATGGCGAAATATTCAAATTATTCCCATACCCAAAACTACAAATAATGTCAATAGTGAGATTAAATTAAGGCCGATTTCTCTGATTTCTTGCGTGTGTAAAATCTTTCATCTTATGATTTGTAAACGGATAGAATGGTTTGCTGAACAAAACAAACTCCTGTCTCCATACACAGTAGGCTTTCGAAAGGCACATTCATGCCTGGATGCACTATCCCGACTGGTGACTTACATTCAAGTCGGATTTACGAAAAATATTCCTACAGTTGCATGCTTTCTGGACATCGAGGATGCGTATAACAATATTTCTATAGATTCTGTTGCAAAAGTACTGGATGAAATTCAAGTTGGGTCTCAGATTTGCAGTTATTTGTGGTCGTTTATGAGTGAGAGGAAATTAAAAATAAAGTCTCAAAACAGTGAAGTTTTCGAAACAAGATTGACCAACAGAGGATTAGCTCAAGGTGATCCGTTGTCACCTTTATTGTTTAATTTAGTTACGCATCAAATCTGTCGACAAGTTAATAATGTTATGATTTCACAATACGCAGATGATTTTGTTATATATTACAGTGACAAACAATTAAAAAAATGTGAATGTAACTTACAGGATGCCTTAAATTGTTTAATCACATTACTGGGTGAGATTGGATTGACTTTGTCACCTACTAAATCTAACTATTCTGTCTTTAGTAGAGGCCGAAGGCGAATAGTGCCTTCACTAAAAGTGTATGGTCAACCATTGACAATGGTGGAATGTGTTAAGTATTTAGGAGTTTGGTTAGATAGAAGTTTATACTGGCGGAAACATATTAATGAAATTGTGAGTAAATGTGGAAGATATCTAAATATATTAAAAGTATTGGCAGGCTCTTCTTGGGGAGTACATCCTATGCATATACGTAGATTGTATATATCATTAATTAGAAGTCGACTTGATTATGCTTGTTATTTGTATGATTCTAGTGCAAAAACACATATAAGCAAACTAGATAAACTACAAAACCAAGCGCTTAGAATAATTGGAGGCTTTATAAGAAGCTCACCAATCCACGTGATGGAGAGTGAACTGCATATTCCACCATTGTTTTTGAGGAGAAAATATCTCGCATATAAGTTAATTCTGAAGTCATTTTCATGGTCTAATCACATAACCGTAAATATAATTTCAGAATTAGTCTTCCTAAGTAATAACAACTATTGGGCAAATAAAAAAAAACCTCTACTAGCCACTTCACTTAAAGAATTAGGACAGCTGCAAATTGATGCCTCTGATAGTCTTAAAATGTACTCTCTTGACATTTGGGTATCAGCCTTACAAATTAACTAGACCATTAAAAGTAATTTAGAATGTGTTACGCACCCCAAAAAAAATCATAATTATAATGTGTTGATACACGAAGTGGTGTCTGAGTTAGCATCCAAATATAATGATTGGTGTAAAATCTTCACAGATGGATCAAAAAATAAAAATGGGTGTGGGGCTGCTTTTTTCTTCCAAAATTTAGGTTATAAGGCTATGTTTAAAATTAATGCAAACATATGTGTAATGTCGGTGGAACTCATTGCAATATATCAAGCTGTATATTATGCACATACACAAAATTTAAATAAAGTGGTCATACTAATCGACAGTAAGAGTGCTTTACAACATGTGGCTCGATGCGCCTCTGGTTGCAGAGGTGCATCGATAGCCTATAATATTCTAAAACTAATGTATTTCTATAACAAAAATGACATTAGGATTATCTTGCAATGGGTTCCAGCACATATAGGGTTACGGGGCAATGAGGAGGCTGATCGACTGTCGAGACAGGCAGTTGAGATAGGAAATGTTACGTCATACGTTCGCGATTACTGGGAATATTTCTTCAGGTTCAAAAATGTATGCTTCGATAAATGGAAAAAGTGGTTTAATGAAATATCCGAAGAAAAGGGCATTTGGTATAAAGTGATACAAAATGAACCCCCTCGCGAACCCTGGTTTGACGATAAATGTTTAAGTAGGAATTATATTAACTTACTGTTAAGGCTTCGTTCTGGCCACTATCCATCAGCAAAATTTGCTTTCCTAATGAAAAAGGCATTGTCCCCTAATTGTGAGACATGTAATAAGGTTGAAGATGTGCAACATTTGCTTATGGATTGTGTTAAGAACAAAGACGAGAGGGAATCATTGGCTAGGGAGTTTGATTTGAACATGTGGGATGTTGGACTTATCCTAAATATTTTGGCTCACCCAAAATCAGAAAGGACTAAACGCATAGTTTCTGTCCTAATTCAGAACTCTAGGCAGTGATTCCATCTCTTATTATGTTATATTGTGTTATTGTATTGTTGTTTATTTTTTTTTTTTGTTGTAAACTTAGTATAAGGTACAATGGGGTTGACGTATCCGTGTGGATAAAAACCCCTTATAAATAAAGAGAATAAAAAAAAAAAAAGGGGACCGATCCGACTGCAACTCATACCGTGGTATCACACTTTTATCGACCCCTGGAAAGGTTTTTGCTAGGGTGCTCTTAAACCGCCTAAAGGTATTGTCTGAAAAGATCCTGCCTGAGACCCAGTTCGGCTTCCGACCGGACCGAGGTGAAGCAATATTTTCCGTGCGTCAGCTACAGGAAAAGAGTAGAGAGCAGGGTCGTAAGCTGTACCTCTGCTTTGTTGACTTGGAAAAGGCTTTCGACAGTGTGCCTCGCGAAGCCTTATGGTTAGTGTTAGGTAAGCTGGGATGCACTAAAAAGTTTGTGAGACTTCTTAGGCTCCTACGACGGCATGCAGTGCTGCGTTGCTGTGGACGGTGCACAGACAGACTTCTCCCCCGTTACCTGTGGAGTGAAGCAAGGATGCGTCTTAGCACCAACTCTGTTCGCCTTATACTTTGCAGTGGTAGTGGGAGAGGTCTTACAAATTCTTCCACAAGGTGTTCGCATCCGCTTCCGCACCGACGGCGGTCTTTTCAATCTGGCTAGACTTAGGGCTCGCACCAAAATCTCACATGCACTGATTACTGAGATCATGTATGCTGATGATTTGTGCTTCTTAGCAGAATCCCCAGACGGCCTGCAACAGCTGATGTCTGCTTTTCATCAAGTCTGCCGTAAGTACGGCTTAAAAGTCAGCGTCAACAAGACCGAGGTGATGTCTCTAGACGTTCACGGTCACGAGACACTGAATATAAAGCTTGGTGAGGATGATTTGAAGCAAGTAGACAAGTTTCGTTATCTGGGGAACACTATAAGTTCTAAGTGTGACCTTGATGCTGAGATCAACAGCAGAGTCGGAGCTGCAGCTGCAGCGTTTGGCAAGTTGTGTTCCAAGGTCTTCTGCTCACATGACCTTAAGCTAGCTACGAAAATATCCGTATATATGGCAATTGTGCTGCCAAACCTTCTATATTCCGCTGAGACATGGTGTGTGTACCGCCACCACATACGTACTCTAGATCGTTTTCACCTTAAATGTCTCCGATCCATTATGAAGATCAAATGGTCTGACAGAGTGCGGAATACCGAAGTCCTGCGACGAGCCAATGTTGGTGGCATTGAGGCTTATTTAATGCGTCGGCAGCTTCGGTGGTGCGGGCACGTATCACGTATGGCGGACGAAAGGGTGGCGAAGCGCATCTTCTTCTCTGAGCTGGAGGAGGGCAAGCGAAAGCATGGCGGACAACTCCTCCGGTTCAAGGCTGTCTTAAAACGGCACATGAAGAGGTGCAATATAGAACCCTCTGAATGGGAGCGTTTGGCAGCAGAACGGTCAGAATGGCGCAGAATGGTGTACGGACAAGTTCGCGAGTTTGAGGAGCAGCGCAAAGCTGACCTCGATGCCAAACGTGACCAATTAAAGGCCTGCCCACCTGCTGCCATCACATACAACTACGTCGACGGCGTGCTTACGTGCCTTCAGTGTGCACGAAGTTTCGCCGCCAAGATAGGCTACATAAGCCATCTTCGGGTGCATGAGCGCCAAATCATCGGCTAGGAGTCGAAGTGGTCGCCGTGGCCGAAATCGGTCGGAACATCATCATCATCAATGGTGTTAACAACGTAAGGGTGGAAACCAGCCGTACGACGGGTCGTTCGCTGGTGGAACGGAGATGGGGGAATTAAATCGTGCAATTCCCTCGCACACTCCCCGAAATGCATCCTATAGAACACCGAAAGGCTGGCTACTCTACGCCTGTGCTCTAGGGTTTGGAGACCAACTCGAGTTAGATCAGGGTCACCAATCAGCCTCTTTGCACGTCTCTCCACTGAATCCAAAGTGGCCAGGTGACACTTGGCAGCACCAGCCCAAATGTGGCTGCAGTACTCCACACACGAACGGACCTGTGCTTTGTATAACATTAGAAGCTGCCCAGGTGTGAAGTACTGTCGGACCTTTGCGATAACGCCAAGTTTCCTGGCAGCCACCTTGGCCTTGGACTCAATGAACCGCCCAAAGTTAAGGTTCGAGGAAATCTCAACTCCCAAAAGCTGAAGGCGGTAGGAACACTCCAAGGACACATTTCGAAAAGTAGGAGCCAAGGTGAACGGGCTCCTTTTGGCAGTGAAAAGACACGCCCGTGTTTTGGCGGCATTGAACGCTACAAGATTGGCATTGCCCCATTCGGAGACTGCCTGCAGTGCAACACTCGTTCGCTCAACCATGGCCTCTCTATTTTAGGTACAAACACTATGGATTTAAAAGTTTTATTAATTTATTCCATTTACTAATTTAGACTTATGTATTTGATTTCCACTTCAAACTTCCAGTAACAAAAGCACCCTAAGCGCGGAACACACTATAACTATCAATTGGAATAATTTTTACATTTGGTTCATATGTTCGAAAAAAGTGTCTGTCCAATAACGTAAATAACGCAATGAATGTTTTTGAATTACCAAATGAAACCCATTGCTACTGCTACATACTTAGTGTGCGGCGCATTTACCCTGCAGGACTAAGAAGTTTTTTTTTTATTCTGCCTTACAAAGTAAGTCTGTTTTCTTTTTAACATATTTTTAACTTTCTTTTCGTCCTTACCTACCTATTCTCAGCGTGGTGGAGACTGAACTGCCCCTATTTTGCATATCATCAATTAATGACCTCTTCCGCTCTGGACGAGCATTAGGGTGTGTCAGACTTAAACTGACTAAAAAAAATAATAGACTCCCACGAATTGAGATCCTCCTCCTCTTTTGAAGTCGGTTAAAAATCCCGGGTGGGATTTTTAACGATCTTTTCGTCCTTATCGTATCTACATTTTCAGCGTGGTTGAGTGCCCCCTTTTTCAGATGGGAAATCATCAAATGACCTCTCCCACTCTGGGCGGAGCGGAAGGGCGTGGCAGGCTTTTACTGACTGTAACTCTCCCGCGGTCCTTCACTTGCCTGTGCGTCAGGGGCCACGGTACCTATCTCTTTTGAACCACCCGCGGCGTGTCATTTATACCTAGGCAAAGTCTTAGACTGTCTTAGAGCATTGTGTATTGAAGTTGGGGTACATTATGAGCGCAATCACGTGAAGTGTAACCGGGATGTAACAATTGCAAACAGTAGTATTTATATCCCAAGAATAAAAGAAAGTCATCAGAAAAGAGACATTATCAGAAGCGCATCGTTGCGGGCGAGCGCGCCCGTGCAATGTAGCAGTAGCGTGCTGCGCCCGCGCACTGCGGGAAAATCGTATCTTACTTGATGTTTAATGCATAGGCTCTCGTCGGATCCACGTTTGAATACTTTTACGGTGTTGTTAGAACTGTACATTAGTATACATACTCCTACATTCTACACATTAAATATTTGGAATGCTTTGTAAGGATATCAGTTTGATGATGCTTAATTTATTTGTTATAGGAAAGTTCCTTAATAAGTCATTTAAATATTTATTGTAGAGAAGCAGTAAGAATTGTAGGTCGTAAGTTTACCTAATGCTAGTGCTGCTCTATACTAGTAACCTTATGAACAGGGTCATCCGATTTAAGAGGAGCAATTTTTGTAATTTTAAGAATGTATACAGTATACGCTCAATCCTTCTCTGTATGAGAGGAGACCTGTGCCCAACAGTGGGACGATAAAAAAAAGGTTGATGATGATGATAAGGTCTAACATCAGTTTTTTTTTTTTGATTAATTAAAAAATAGTGCTTGACCGCAATCCCGCCGTTGTTGGTAAAGTGCGTAAATTGTAGTCCGACGGTGTTTCCGTCAGACTACAATTTAAGTTTCTTCTGGCAAACTGTTGCAGTCCCGGTATAAAAGAGGTGACGAAACACTTCGTCCGGGTTGTAGTCATGTTAACAACGTAAGGGTAGAAACTCGCCGTACGACGGGTCGTCCGATGGTGAAAAATCCTTGTAATTCCCTACGTTTTAACAAGTTTTTGCGACTAATTTTGAACGTTCAAATTACGTGAATTTGATTTTCAGGGAGCACCTAACGATTCCAAAGCAGTTAAATTTTTGGTTGGATCTTGTGTCCTAACATGTTATTTTAGCAGGAAAAAACCATCCA
Source organism: Sesamia nonagrioides (assembly GCA_017933935.1). NCBI lineage: Eukaryota > Metazoa > Arthropoda > Insecta > Lepidoptera > Noctuidae > Sesamia > Sesamia nonagrioides. The sequence goes on from JADWQK010002047.1 coordinate 84,084, forward strand.
AATATATTTTTTAATAGATTGCCTAAAGAGATGACCGTTCCATGTTTGATGTTTTCTGGCAAAAAATGGCATCGTGAAATCTTACATGAAGTAGTAGGCAATAGTGTCAATTCCAGTAGCTTCAGGTGGAATAAAAGGCCACCTAAATCTCACTTCACGTAAGTTGTCGTGGCGAGGGTGAGATTCTCTTACAGAATAAACCGGCAGGTGTCAGCGTAAATAGTAGATATTGTTTGTAAACATGCCATACCAAAATACTTAACTGTGCTGCGGCAATGCTCCTCCTACGGAACCCGAAATCTGCTTGCGTGCCAGCGTGTACTTCTCTCTCCTATACTAAGTACTCAACTAAGGCGGAGGACATCGTATAGTACGTTTGCCAGAAGATGAGGGCACAGCTACAGAAGTCGCACCGCAATGGCACCTTCAAGACGTTCGTGGTGCGTGTACCGAATTGTTATCTGCCGGTCATCATGGAAGAACTGACCACAGAATGTGGTGTTCTGTAAACAGCAGAAGAACATACTAGTGATGTATAATTTTATAATAATAATATGTACGATTTACCTTCTCCGTATTAGAGAAGACCTATGCCCACTAGTGGGACGATAAACAAGGTTAATGATGAAAGGTATTTTTATATGGGCCTGGGTGGCCATAAGAAATAAACCACAGACATCGCTATTGAAAATAATGAGAAGGAAACAGGATTTTAAAGACTGGGACCAATTGAAGATTAGTTGGACCTATTTTTGAATAAGAACCAAGTTAAAAATGTTCGTGTTTCATTGCAGAATAGAAGGAGTACCTAGTAGATAATTTAAGCAATATCATAACTACCAGACTCATTTATTTGCATCTCTGACTGCTGTGTTCTTATCGCCCACGCAGTTCAACAACAATCACTAATAATGTTTGTTCTTGTGACATTATTTTGCGTATAATCTCTCTGGTTTTTCTTATTTATACACATTACAGCTTATAAGAGTTTATATCATCAATTACGTGGAATATATAATTAAAAAATACTTTGTAAAACTAAATACTTATCTCAGCTCACGTACACAACAAACAATATTTATTTGAATCGTAGAAACCCAGTCTGATGATCCATCAGTCGTCCTAGTGTGATGAAGAGACTTTTGTAGTTTTTTTTAGTTTGTAGTGGAATTTTTCAACCATCGCGCCGTAACTTCAGTTACCTTACATTTGGCAAGGTTAGTAGTAGACCCTGACTACTGCGTGTGCCGGAAGCACATACGCAGGTAGCGTAGCGTCATTCCTGGAGGCTTTTTTTGCGTAAGCTGTTAAAGAGCGGGTGCTTTAGATACCCTGGTGTGGACGTTTTATTGAAGCAGCTTCTACATACCTAAATTATCCTATTGAAATAAACCGTTATTTGTGTATGTAAACATTCCGGCTTTACCGAGAACACGTTATCGATGAGGTCACGCCAGGCAGAGGTCGCTGACGCAGCGACGCGACCAGTTCATTTCGACGTTTGCACGTTGAACGACTCGACCCTGGCAAATATTGATATCGACCAATCAGAACATAGTTTAGCTTGCTGTTCAACAGTATCAGTAGCGGTGCCGACAGTACGAGACAAAGAGTTCCGGAGCATAGTCAAACTGTGAGCAACATGAAGGCCGCCGCTTTGATTTTGTTATTCGTCTTTTGTTCAGTTGAATGTAAGTACAAGAATATTTATAAAATTTTATTACACGTAGGTAGCTGTAACATAAAACATTAGGTTGGTATCTAACAGAATTTTATGAAAATCATATATAGTATATAATTCCTTTTGTTTAAGAGTAACGAGGCGATGTTAATACCTATGTTTTATTCCAAAGTAGCACTAATTTTTAATGCCGGTGGCCCCGATGTCCTCTGCCTGGAGACATTCTAATTTATTTAGTATATATTACCTAGTATACAAAGTTGTAATAAAAATTTTCGTAAATAAACTTAAGAATATAGGAACATAACACCTAAACAGGCGCTGTTTATATATGTGTTAAATTTAACCTATGCGTTTAAAATTTCAGGTCGTAAGTTCGTACCGATAAACAAACATGCCAACATCGACTTTATCAACATGGAGACTGGGGGGATGAGGGCACAGCCTGCCGTACTGCCACCTAAACAGCCCGCGCCCACACCGGCTACGCCGAAGCAACCGGCGCCGGCGCCGGCGCCAGCGCCCGCAGTTACCGCGAAACCCCTGACACCGGTTCCTGCTCCTAAGCCAATGGCACCTCAACCGGCGCCGTCAAAGCCTGCTCAACCTGCCTCACCCACTCAAATCAAGCCTGTACCAGTGAACCCCGCACCTGTAGCGAACCCCATCACGACCCCCGGACCCGGCAGCGTCAAATCACTCATCAACTTCTATGACAGTCGAGGCAATGCCAGTCCCATCCGACCCTACAGTTACAGTCAAGCCGTGAAACAAGGATAAACCAATGTATTCTTCAAAATAATAAATAAATTGTGCCATAATACTTTGGAAAATATGTTTATATTTACCTGTGTGTTCGTATTTATTTAAAAAAATAGTTGTTTGTCTTTCACAACTATTTTGTGGTCGGTAGTCAGTCTAATAGAATGCTGAATATCGATATTTTAGAATAGAATTGAATAGAATAGTTCTTTATTTGCGTAGAAAGTACTTAGGTACAAAATACAGGTATTAAGTTTTTAGAAGTATATAGTTTTACATGGAGCGATTCATGGGCGTACACAGCTTCTGACCTTGGGGGGGCAAGTCAGACCTAGGGGTGGGCAGGTCCGGCATAGGGGGGGCAACTAAAATTTTTTGAGTGAAAACTTTGTGCGCTATAGTCGGACACGGTTTTTTGGTAATTACACTGTACATTTTGTCAGTGTCTACTGCGTGGTTTATTTAAAAGTTACAGATAAGTCCTCATTTATACTTTGTTTAGTAATCAGGGGAGTTCATACATGTTCTGCGAGATTTCCAGGGGGGAAATAGACCCCCTGGGTACGCCCATGGAGCGATTCCCTATCTCCACAGCCTAGGACAATACTGTACCTATTGGTTAGTCTGGTTTAGGGTTTTTGGGTAGACAGAACCTATAAGCCGGACAACCAGACTCTGACAACATAACGAATGTCAAAGATCTACGTACTAATGAAAGCCAACAAACATCTTGTGCTTTCCAAGGGGATCAAATGTAAACCAATCAATCAGAGCTTATCATCCCGTAGCTATAGATTTCGTAATGGGAGGTGGGTTACAGAATCCTCTTGTTTGCTAAGCATAGTCGACAAGGCGTAGGTGTGTCTTCATTACATAAAAATAAATTATCATATACCTAACACTAAATAATTTTAAATGAAAATGTGTATGGTTTAACATTCAATAGGTCACAGTAGGAGAGTAATTCAGTTGCTTTTCTGCCAAAAACGGAGACAATGCTTATTATTACATAAGTACGTGCAGTTTAATGAAAGTGGCAGAGTGATGTCATAGGTAAGTACCTACTTACAATGGGTTATTACTGCTACAATAGGAATGCAATATCTTAATATATCATTAATAGCGTAATCCTTATATCCATAATACCCAATCAATAAGGAGTCAATTGGATAGACAGGCATTAGATATTTCAATGATGTTTTTTTTTTTGTATGGTAAATAATTTCTATGCACATAATCAACAGTCAATGTAAAAAAAAGCTTGACGAGTTAAGTATACCTACCATACTTGTAAGTATCCGACCGCAGACTGCAAAGAGATATCAGTTTAAACTTCACCTGCTGAATGTGTGTGGAAAGAGAATATGTAATCTTGTAGTTAACCACAATTAGAAACGGAGTCAACGGCCGTCACATCAGCCGGATACATCTAGATGCGACATAAAACGCGCATTAACAAGATATAAACAATCGCTGCAGAGCCTATTCCAGTCAGTGAAAGTGTACGGCGCGGGCGCAGGCGGGAGGCGGGCAGGCCGAGCGCCTCCGAGGCATTGTGGCTCATTCATCGCACCGCACCAAGCCTCTCATTATCTCACGGTTTTCAAGCACAAAAGACAATTTATAATTCCTTCAATGTGCAGCGTCACTGAGGTTATAGATATTTAGTTTATTTAATAAGTACAGTGACAGACTACAGACTAAGACAATCAACACAGTTAATACAACATAGGTACAGTACATAAATCTGAACTCCAATTATTCCTGTACACAACATTCAATGATTAATATGCTTCGTTAGAGACAGATTAATATGGAGAATGACACTATACAAATAATTACAATTTGTACAAACAATTTCTAAATTCGTTAAAACTGTTCAGGAACAAGTCTCCCTTAGGGCGGGCATATTGTATTATATTGATTGCACAATGCACATTCTGGATAACGGGTTATTTATAGAAACATTATTGTTACTAGTGGGAATCCATACTAATATTATAAATGCGAAAGTAACTCTGTCTGTCTGTCTATATGTCTGTCTGTTACGCTTTCCCGCTTAAACCTCTCAACCAATTTTGCTGAAATTTGGCACAGACAATCTTTAGACCCTGAGAAAGAACATAGGCTACCTTTTATCCCGGAAAAAATTGATATTCCCGGGGAATTTTAAAAAGCGCGATATAACCGAACTCCACGCGGGCGAAGCCGCGGGCGGAAAGCTAGTACTGAATAATTGTGGAGTGCGTACAGATCGTGTTGGTTAAAGTTTGGCTGGTCAAGTTTAATATCAAAGGAGCCGTTAGCAATTTTATGCAATACATTGAAATCACTGACCCATCATCTCCTTATATAATCCCACCAGACCCATCTCCTATAGAACTAGTATGCCAAGAAAAAACACGTTGCGTAACCTTTACGTGATCCTGATCCTTACAATGCACACAAAACTACAGGAAATTATTCTGAATGCTCTAGTTATTTTAGACAAAATAAAAAGGTGCTAAGTGACCTACTTGGAAACTTTTACATTACTAGCGAAACTGTCTGGCAACCACAGAGGAATTTCCACAATAGAAAAACATGTTCGAAATATGTTTTATCCGGCTCTATACCTACATCGCTGAATCAATATTTTCTTTATTTACACAAGTCCGTGGCTAACCTCAGTTCTTCGTGCTCACTGCTTTCACACAATAATATTTGCACAGTAGGTAGTGCAAAAATATTTACTACCTATATAATACTATAATATACCGTTATGTATTTGCCTAAATCATTATTATTTATTGAGGTGTACTCATAAACTTCTTTCTTCCTAGCTTCTCTTTGACCTCTATGTTGTAAAGTCGTAAACAGGGTCTGGTTTTAGTATTTTGTTATTCCAGCAGGAAAAATATATGAAGCTTGAAAAACTTTCAGAATAAATTAATACAAAAAATGATTAGAATTGTTTCTTTCCGCACTTCAGACGCGTCAAGCTGCACGAGTAGGGCTGTGGCGGGCTGCTCACGAAATATGTGCCACTTTCACTGTCCGCATGAATCATGCGGTTACGTCTACAGGATGCCTTATACCTCTGTCATTATGCTACGTTCGCGACATGTTGTGCAACACAGTGTCCGCATTTTGAGTTTATAATAACAACAATGAGTCAACGCCCTTGCCAAAATAAATATGATCTTGATATGGGCATTTCCAAATTTTGGAACATCTAAATTTATGGAGGATTCTTTTAGGAATAATTTCTAACTTTCTCATTTCATAACGGTTATATTTCAATAAGACCTATTTAGACATTTATAGAATACCTACACACACACACTAATATTGGCAAAATGTACAAAATGTGTAGGTGAACACACATTTTGTATAACGTAATCAGCCTATATTGTTCCCACTGTTGGGACACAGGCCTCCTCTCGATGTGGGCCGTAATCTACCGCGCTGGCCCAGTGCGGGTTGTTAGAAGTCACATGTCTTCGATGTTTTTAGTTCTAGGACATGCCGATTTTCTTACAATGTTTTTCTTCACCGTTTTGAGAACAGTGATGATGAAATAATTTACGCAAAGTAAAGCACCTGTTGGGGTTCAAACCTACGACCTACAACTTGTAAATCGCGGTCAATGCCACTAGGCTACCACATTTTGTATATTTTGCCAATATTATTGATTGGCAGCCGCCGGCGACTTCGTTCGCGTGGAATTAATTATGCTCCGCTCCTATTGGTCGCAGCGTGATGTTCTATAGCCTAACGCCTTCCTGGATTGATGGGCTATCCAACGCAAAAATAATTTTTCAAATCGGACTAGTAGTTCCCGAGATTAGCGCGCACAAACAAACACAAACATATAGATTAATTGCCCTAACATGGAAGCCTAGAGGCTGTACCTAACGACATGTATACGTATTATTATGGATGGAACAGGATACCTGAATTTATCTATTACAAAATATACTTACCTAATTTATTTACGCATGTTAGCTACGCGATTTTTCAAGCTTTCTTACAGAGCAAATTAATGTATCAACTTTCTTAAGTCCATAATAAGAAGAGCAGGTGTCTCAAACAATAAGCCGCTCGCACTAGCTACTTATAAATTAGGCATATTAGTTATAACACAATGGTGTACTTAGTTGGCTCAAGTCGGCTCCATGAGAGTTCCCATCGTGTTGCTACGAAGATGTTCACAATGACAATACTTAGGATTACTTAGGGCTGCCAACTGTTTTCATAGTATTTTTTGTCGACTTTAACAAGTCTCAAGAACGTTGCCGTCTATATTAAGGACTTTTTATACAAAGAAACTGTTACTAAATAGTTTCTTTTTATCCAAATAAGTCAATAGACATATAATAGGTATGTATCCAGTGGCGGGCCTACCATACAAGCCCAGATGCCCGGCTTGCCTTCCAAGCCTCACCCCCAAAAATAAAAAAAAACAGTAAACAGAAGAAAATAGTTTTCAAACTAAATTTACGTAGACGTAATTAAAAATACAACGCATAGCGCAACTCAGTTTGAACACGCGCCCAGGGTCGCACAAGGTCACGGCTCAATATCTATCTCACTCGCACTTGCGGGCTCTAACCTAGTGCAAGCCAGGTTTAACCTCGCTTGCAATGCACTCTTCTTTCGTTCCGTAATATGAAGTATCTAGTAACATAAGTATACATATAACTATTGACATTTTATATGGCTGGATTCTGCTCAATAAAGCACGGCTTGCATCTGACGTTGTACACAACGCACTGTTGGATCAGTGTTGCCGTTTTAGTTTGTTGATTTTTTAGTAGTTAAGTACGATAATTTTCATTTATTTTAAGTTTGTGGGCTGATGTCACCGAAATAGAATATATTACACGAGGGAGTCCCAGGTATAATAGATTATTAAATAGGCTCATTCATGGACTGAATATAAGTAGTTTTCTTCGTCTTTCACGTTCGTTGATATTAAATATGAATGAGTGATAAAGTTATGGTTAAATACATCGAGTATATACTATACTTACTTTAGTATGTATTATACTTTTTCAATAACATTCGCTTTTTGACTCATTCAAGTGAAAAAAAAGGGTTAAGAAATTTCTGTGACAAAAAAAAAATATTTCTTTCATTGTAATTCAAGCGTTTATAAAAAATACCTAGTATAAAACAAAAAACTGGCCGTGTTACACATGTGAAATAGTTTAGCACTTTCTTGCGTGTTTTATTTTTTGTTATATTTTTTTCATATCTGGTAGAATTTTCAGATAATTAAGCGCTTTTAAAATTCATGGAACGGCAACACTGGGTTTGATTTGTATGAACATAGTTACGATTTGAATAGTCTCTTTGTTGTTTTTTCGAAGTTTAATTTTGAATTGATTGTGTAAAATGAGTGTAAATCCGTCGGATACCGATAATATTTATGTCCCTTGTGACGATTTCAAGTGTATTTATAGTTTGCTAAGCGGGGGAAAGGTAAATTCTTTAAGTTTTTCAGAGAAAAATAACCTCATATCTTCGCCAAAACCTACGCCGGATTTAAGCTCAAACAAGTAAGTCTCATAAAAGGAAATTCAATAGATCCGTTTATAAAACTAATTGGATTGCGGGCTGTTCCCATTCGAACAAACTTTATTGTAAACTTGCCCATTTGATTGTAACAATTCCCGCTACGTCAGCTTCCGCAGAACGCGCATTTTCTTCGCTAAAGCGTATTCACACATACTTACGGAACTCACAGGCCCAAGAGCGACTTTCTGATCTTTCGATGATCGCGATCGAAAAGCAACTTTTAGTAGAAATCAAACGTTCACCAACTTTTTATTCTGACGTAATAAAATCATTTTTAAAGAAAGATAGACGCATTGATTTAGAATATAAGTAAAAGCTTTTTTATTTTTTTATTTCTATGTTTTCGAAATCCCATAACTTTGTAGCATATTTAGATCGTTTGCAATTGGACACGCGCCGTTATGAATATATGTAGGGATTGTAGGTAGGTATCTTCGCTCAACACAATGAAAAGAGAAAGGCTTTTTTCGAAGCCGCCGAGGGTATGTCTTTGCTGGTACGTGTTATTCTTCTGCCTAGCAATATCATGCCTTCAGTGTGCTTTGATTAGCTCGCCGTCGTTAGACCACCGGCTTCTTGAAGCGAAGAATATGGTGATGTGGATCACAAAATCTTGTTTTGTAAAGAACGGTAAGAAAACGTATCATGGGCTTGCGTTATCGGTGGACCCTAGGCACGCCACTGTATGTATCGTGTACATTACATTTGGGGGGGCCATAATCTCCACGCTTGGCAGGGTTGGGGAGAAAGGGCGATGGAAAGAGCTGGAAAGAGCTATGCTTGGAGTTTCTCTGCGCGATCGAATGAATCAGAAATGAAGACATCCGCAGAAGAACGAAAGTCAACAACATAGCTTTTCGAGTCCCTAAAATTAAGTGGCAGTGGGCGGGGCATATTGCTCGTAGCTCGTAGGGCGGTAAGGTTCTAGAGTGGCGGCCACGTACTGGAAGACGCAGCGTAGGGAGCCACCCAACAAGGTGGACCGATGACCTGGTGAAGGTCGCGGGAACCGATGGATGCGGGCAGCACAAGACCGGTCATCGTGAAAAGCCTTGCGGGAGGCCGTTGTTCAGTAGTGGACTAAGAAGAATATGATAATGGTGCACCAATACCAATCTATATATATAAAAATGAATTGCTGTTCGTTAGTCTCGCTAAAACTCGAGAACGGCTGGGCCGATTGAGCTGATTTTGGTTTTAAAATGTTTGTCGTAGTCCAGGGTAGGTCTAAACGGTGAGAAAGTAAGGAAAAATGATTTAATAATAATGATGTATGAGCTTCATTGTTTTTACTTCTTCTCTACACTTTAGTGCTACCCTGGTACCCTGCACCTCCAAAAAGGAGACAAAATAAAACTCACAAGAGCAATGGGAGAATGGCAATGATAAATGTCACAACAATACAATATTAGTTTGAAGTTGAAGTTGGCTTTGTGGCTTTTTATTAGAAACTTTAAACCGGCAGAGAGTATTTCTTGCTATATACGAATGCATCAACGGCTGAGACTTTTTTTTTTATGTACGGTGTATGGTACCAGGGTAGCACAAAAGTGTAGAGTCGGAACAATAAAGCTCATTCATCATTATTAATCTAATATTACATCGATGAAGTTATTTTGCCTACTTTGAGGAGTTGCAAGGTACCAGGATCGCAAAAAAATGCAGGAGAAGTCGAAACAATGAAGTTCATTCATTCACACAGGAACAACGGGAACGGGATAAAAAGGATATCCTATATCCTTCTCCCAGTTCTTAGCTACGTCCATACCAATTTTCAGCCAAATCGGTTCAGCCGTTCTTAAGTTATAAATAGTGTAACTAACACGACTTTCTTCTATATATATACAGATTATCCTAATTTAAAATAGTAATAGTAGTAAATAAGATCATGTCATATTGCCTTTAGGGCGGAACAAAGTTCGCCGGGACACTTTTGTGCTACCCTGGTACATAGCACCTCTACAAACTAGGCACAATAAAAGTTCTTTGATGTAATTATTATGGTTCAATGATGAATGAGCTTCACTGTTTCGGCTTCTCCTACACTTTTGTGCTGCCCTGGTACCTTACACCTCCATAAAGTAGAGAAATCAAATTTCATCTATGTATTAGTGATTTAATGATGAATACAAAGCCGATTGATTACAAAGTGAAGGAAAACATTTTAAGGAAACCTGGCCTTTTGTAAGTCTGAAATCGCCAACCCGCATTGAGCAAGCGTGGTGATTACGCTGTCGTTCTCCTCTCTAGCTCCAGCAGGGGGACGATAAAAAAAAGGCTGATGATGATGATGATGAGCTTCATTGTTTCGATTTCGCCTACACTTTTGTGCTGCCCTAATTATCCTAATTTAAATAAGATCATGTGATATTTATTGCCTTTAGGGCGGAACAAAGTTCGCCGGGTCAGCTAGCGGGTCTTCTAGCTGACCTTGCGAACTTTGTTCCGCCTTAAAAGCAATATGACATGATCTTATTTACTACTTTTTAAATTAGGATAATCTATATATATAAAAGAAGTCGTGTTAGTTACACTATTCATAACTCAAGAACGGCTGAACCGATTTGGCTGAAAATTGGTAGGGAGGTAGCTAAGAACTGGGAGAAGGACATAGGATATCCTTTTTAACCCGTTCCAGTCATTCCTGTGTGAATGAATGAACTTCATTGTTTCGGCTTCTCCTACATTTTTGTGCTACCCTGGTACCTTGCACCTCCTCAAAGTAGGCAAAATAAAACTTCATCCATGTAATATTAGATTAATAATGATAAATGAGCTTCATTGTTTCGACTTTTCCTACACTTTTGTGCTACCCTGGTACCATACAGCACCGTACATCTTTAAAAAAAAAAGTCTCACCCGTTGATGCATTCGGTTAAAGCAAGAAATCCATACTAATATTATAAATGCGAAAGTAAATCTGTCTGTCTGTCTGTCTATCTGTCTGTCTGTCTGTCTGTCTGTCTGTTACGCTTTCCCGCTTAAACCTCTCAACCGGTTTTGATGAAATTTGGCACAGACAATCTTTAGACCCTGAGAAAGAACATAGGCTACCTTTTATCCCGGAAAAGTTTAATGTTCCCGAGGGAAATCTAAAAAGCGCGATATAACCGAACTCCACGCGGGCGAAGCCGCGGGCGGAAAGCTAGTTTTAAATAAATAATTTTGATTATAAATAAACCCTGATCCATTTTCTTTCAAGCAATTTGCTATTAAATTAAGATGAAAGATACGGGTTAGTCAAAATGAAAGCGCATTTTCTCTTATTCTAAATAATGGTGCTAATATTATAAACGTGTTAAAACTCAGTGGAAGGCCATCGGCTGCCGACAGAAGTTACCACCTACCAGACAAAGCCTTGCCGCCAAGCGATTCGTCGTATTCCGGCATGATGATGATGGGTGATGTGATGTACGGAGGACCAGTCTGAGCAGTTATATGACGATGCGTATCGGATACGATACGCCAAATATTATAGATCAATCTCCCGGGTTTACTATTGCATCACCTCGCTCAACTGCCGTCTTCCTTCCCATTCACTCAGTTTTTGAGTGAATAGTTTATTAAGAAATAAACTGGCGCGCTTTACCATCAACGATTGCATCACTGCTTACCATCAGGCGGGATTGCGGTCAAGCACTAGTTTATGATTATAAAAAAGAGAGATTATATGGATGGATAGAAGGTTGAATGTTTGTTACACTTAGACGCCAAAACTCCTGAACGGATGTGAATAAAAATTGGCACATATACAAGTTTAGATATAACCGGGATTAACACAAGATATTTTTTAGCCCGACATTTCCACGGAATCCTATCTTATATGGGTAAAACCGCGGCGCGTATCTATATCTATACTTAATATATAAAGCTGAAGAGTTTGTTTGTTTATATATTTGTTTGTTTGTTTGTGCGCGCTAATCTCAGAAACTACTGGTCTGATTTGAAAAATTCTTTTTGCGTTGGATAGCCCATTGATCCATTAAGGCTTTAGGCTATATAACATCACGCTGCGAGCAATAGGAGCGGAGCATAATTAATTCCACGCGAACGAAGTCGCTGGCGGCTGCTAGTCTAGGTATATAGAGCTTGATAGATTTAATAATGATGATTTTATCTGACGTCATAAAGCTGTTATTTCTCACCTAGAAAGAGCTACAACATCGGAAGGGAAAGTACTTCGATCTAGAGAAATTAGATCCGCCTCTACCTATAAATCCTATGGGCTTTGGTATTTGTAGGTAGATAAAATAGGTAACCATAATAAATTGTTTAGGTTGTTGGCTTTAGGATTTGAGCAGAACTCAAGCTAGTAAAAGGTTCTTCTGCTATCTGGAGATAACTTAAATTCTTGTGTCTTCTAAATGGGGCAGAGAACGTCCACAGTGCGCTGCCATACCGTCCGGTCTTGAGCTTCGAGTTTTATTTCACTCCAGGTCTTTCCTATGTTCTTCGCTTCTGCAATGACCGTTCGCAGCCAGGTCTGTTTAAGGCGAACCCTTTTACGCTTTCCTTGGGGATTTCAGTCTAGGGCGTGCCTTGGTATATGTTCAGGATCCCTTTGGAGTGTGTGGCCAATCCAACTCGATCTGGAGATAGCATCACGTTATGACAGTTTCCTGCATATTTGATATTAACATAAGTACAGGCAGGCAAGTATTTATAAGTAAATATATATTGCGGGTTGATTTTTTGATACAAATTATAAAAAGTAATAAAGTATACCCATATAAATTTCATCAAAATTGGTCCAGCCGTTTCAGAGATTAGCCAGAACAAATTGACAGTTCAATTTATTAATATGTAAATAGTTGGTAGGTATAATGCTCTGATACAAATGTTCTTTCAAATCCTCCAAATTTTTTTCTTTGTAATCTAGAACCCGGAAAACTATAAATGTAAAGATATAGGACCAACCCTAGCGACAAAATACATTTTTCAATGTGCTTTGTCAACTAATCTGCACACAATGACAAGATAGCATTTGTGACTCCATAAGTATACACAATCTGAGACAGAGAGACAAGCGAAAGTGCCATTACATTTCGTATGCGAAATTGCAATATCATGGAATTCAATACAATCGGTAAATTATTAAAGACACAATGATTAAAATATAACAAGCATGTTGCAGCACGCAGTCATAGGTATTTATTTGGCTAGGTAGCAAGAAGCGTTTTGTCTTGCATCATTTTTTATTAAATACTTTGTAGAAAATAAATTGTTTTTTTACATTTGAAATTTAAGTTTATATGTAGGTAATGTAGGAGAAATAAATTTCTCTTGTAACGACGAGAAATGTATTAGAGTAATGTTGGCGCAGTGGTACCTAACGGCCGCGACTTGTGGATCGTTGGTTCGAACCTAGACGGCTTTACTTTGTGTGAATTATTTCTTCACCAGCCAAAAACAATAACATCTCTGACATCCACCCACCTGGGTTTGCGTGGTGGATACGGCTCACTACCTCAGGGAAGTGGCCTGTTTCTTAGCATTGGAAACTTTAGAAAATTATACGACCGCTAATGCTCCTGAAACTACCAGGACCAGAAGAAACACTTTTCCTTCTCTTTCTTCTTTCTTTCACATCTAGAAAAATATAAAATATAAGAGCAAAACCCAATGTTGTAACGGTTTTCCAGCATTTCACGAATCACTTACGTAACGGCCATAATGCAAAAGTTAAGTAGCGATGTGTAACTCGGTTTTTATTTTGTGCGATTGTTGCAATAAATTCGGAATTTCCAGCATCCGCGAGACTCACTTTCGTCCAAGTCCTACAGCAGCGTTATGTTATGAAATGGTGTAAGCCCGCCCCCATTCTATGCGCGTCCGCATCGCCGGCCATTGAACAATCGGAACCAGCGCCTGCGCATGGCCCATTCTAATGAACGCTTGACGTATGAGTTACACAACTTCATATTTTTTGAACAAAGGTCAATGGCGTCTAATGTTACGTTACGATGCAAAGTAACAATTTGTCTAGAATTAACGTTTGATTTATAGTGTTTTTGTATGTAGGTAATACAAATGGCATTCAAACTATTTCTGTCTACTTTCCTTTTGTGAATGAACCTCTGGAGATAATAAGGAGATAATTATATCGAATTACGTTTTTCGGCTTATGAAAGATAGATTTCTTTAATTGAAGTCCTGAGAAATAGTTTTTATTCTTTGGTATGTGTGTAAATAGAGAAGTGACACTAAATTCACTTTTACCATTCTCTGTACCATTTTTCTATTCTGTTTACTCATGTCTGTTTATAATATGTGTGTACATAAATGATTAAAAATATAATCTAAAAAGTAAATAAATAAATGGTAATTATCTCCGAAAGACTACAAATGCAGTTACTGTGAATAGTAAATATATACATACCTACATATTATTAGGCCTTGTTTTTGTATTTCAAATAACTGTCTCATCATCAACCTTTTTTTAATCGTCCCACTGCTGGGCACAGGTCTCCTCTCATACAGAGAAGAGTTGAGCGTAATCACCACGCTTGTTCAATGCGGGTTGGCGATTTCAGACTTAAAGTCCAGGTTTCCTCAAGATGTTTTCCTTCACCTTCAGTCATTGATGTCCAAGATATACTTAGAAAGGACATATAACTTTAGAAAAGTTACATTGGTACTTGCCTGACCTGGAATCGAACCCGCGCACTCATACTTGAGAGGCTGGTTATTTATTTTTTTAAAAGGTATTCATCTTTCATTTTTCACGAAATGTTTCTGTTACATTATGTGTTTCTGTGAGTATTAATTAGAAACTTAGCTTACTATCAAAATAAGAAAAAATCTTACATAAATTTCTCTCTAAATTTTTTGCTCATTCGAACATTAGCCGGTATGACTGAGCATTAAAATTATTTTATATGCAAGCAAATTCTACGACATCTTTTTTTGAAAGCACTCCTTTAATAAGAACCTACTTAAAATCTTACTTATTGTATATCTGCACAACCTGAAATAATATTTACAAAATTAAAACAAACTTTCACTTTTATATGTATCCGATACAGATGAGGAGGTATTGGCACATTTGCGATTACACCCATAATGTTTTGTAGGTAAGCCTCTTATGTAAATCGGAACACTTGGCATAGAACAGTGACTAAGACAACCCGAATACAGATCGTGTTCCGTTTACAAGAAAGTTGTGACACGGTATTGTTATGCAAAGCGGATATGTGCGACGACGACATGGTTGATATGCGGGCTCGTCACCAGATCCGCAGCTGCAGAAGCAGACTGCTGAGCTCAATGAGCATGTTGCGAAACTTGGCTAGCTCACAAATACCTACTCTTATCTCATGTATTTTAATAAGCACGTTCTATTATACTTTCCAGTTGCATTCATGTCATATTTGATGACCTGAGTTCTTCATATTTAATCAAAAGTCATTTCAATCAAAGTGACGTCGTCCGTGGCGCAGCGGTCAACACGCCTGCCTGCGACGTGGAGGCCCCGGGTTCGATCCCCGGCCAGGTCATGATGGGAAACGATCTTTTCCTGATTGGCCTGGGTCTTGGATGTTTATCTATATATGTATCTATTATTAAATAAAGTATCGTTGAGTTAGTATCCCATAACACAAGTCTCGAACTTACTTTGGGGCTAGCTCAATCTGTGTGATTTGTCCCTATATATTTATTTATTTTATTTATTTATTTATTCAAATTAGGCTGAGAATCAGCACTTTTTGAACGTTAATATTACATAAGATAGTTCCTAGTGCTTTCGCTGGGAAGAAGAAATGGCGGAACAAACTCCCCAGCAGCACAGCTATCTGTTTATTAAAACAAAACACATGACTTTATACAATACTTTGTAGTAATGTAGTAATAATGAACACGAGAAAAAACAACAACAATGAAATTATTTATCATATGCCAGCTAGCCACGCCGAAATACCAGCAAAGAGAAAACAAAAAATAAAATATCATTAAAAAGGAAACATAAATAAGTAAAAACTTATTACCTAAATAAAAGCCCCAGGTATAAAGGGCGTGACAGCACACATATTTCTGCATTGTAAAAAAGCTATGCCCAAAAGACTACAACATTTTTGCAGAGTTAGCATTTCAAATCCACAACTTTCTTAATTGTATTGAGCTAAGAGAATTTCTAGTCATTGTTATGCTGGTTACGTCTCTATTAAATCTTTCTAATTAACGAACAAAACAAAAAAGAAACAATTATCCCGCAGACGGGTAATAAGACTGGAATAGCAAATACGTGTAATAACACAGTCAGCGGTAATGACGGGGACTCAAAATTAACAATTAGTTGAGATCATTCACCTGCGGCGCGCACATGTCGAGACAAAAACAGAAAGTAATATGAGCCGAATTTGTGCACCATAGTAAGACAATGGGCAATTTATTCGATTTCACTCTTTCCGTAAATTTCATATCTGTGTGTTGGCGCGCGCGACGCGGGCGCATACCCAGTGCGTTTGAGAGAGCGTGCTTAAATTATGACTGTTGACTCTTGGTGCCCATTACTTGTATACGCTCTGGGTACAACCACGATAATACTTAGCTATTGTCGGTCGGCTTATGATTAAACAATTACTACTATTATTATGCTGCGGTATGGTAAATAAATCCAACTTACGGTCTTTAAAGATGCAGCGACATCCTAAAACCTAACATCGATAGGGATAGAAATCTTTTAAAATTTCTTTTAATACTATGGACTAAAGTTGGCTTAAAAATAAATTATATTATTATAAATCCCTATATTGATGTTAGGTTTTAGGATGTCTGAAGTAAGGAATTATATTATTAGGTGTACCTAAAAATATGTCTCCGCCGTTTTTTGAACATGCGGAACAGTATTAACATGTAGGAGAATAATTTTGTCATGTCTGGAGTACCTATTAATGAACGCGTTTATTCTTCCTGCAATAATGCTTCCAATTCCGTGTCTTCGTACGATTTCGGTCTTCCACTACGTTCTTTGTTTTCCACAAGGTCACAGTTTCCAAACTGTTGAAACCACTCACGACAACTTCTCTCGCTTAAAGCAGCTTCACCATAAGCTTCCACAAGCAATCGGTGGGCTTCAGTTGCAGATTTCTTCAAATTAAGGAAGTAAATCAAAATTTCCCATACAAATGACGCTTATTCGGCACAAAACTTGACATTTTTTCACAAATAGAAAAGTGTGATACTGATACAGTCACTAATACTCGTAAGAGTATGTTTTTACCATATGTCCGAACTTACGATATCACATTTTACATCTGACAATTTCAACGTAACCTCTTAGTAAGGATATCTTTTGTTAAACGGCGGAAACTTAGTTGTGCACCTATTATAATGACATGAGTTTTATTTCAGTAGCAATGGAACGACTTATGAGAGTGGGACACAAACTTCTCCTGCACAATAATTGCGAAACACACTATTACTATCAGTTGGAATCATTTTGAAGCATATTGCTAGTCCATTGGTCCATATGCTCAAAATATACAGAGTGGTGCTGACAATACGACAATAAATTAAACATCGTATACCTCAACACATTCTCAGTCTACCCATAAAAAAATTATATAAATATATCCATTAGTTTAGTAACAGGAAATTATTTTTTATTTTTCACATTTTCTACATGATGTACATGTTGATAAGGAAGCGCTTACAGGTTGATGACCGCCGCATCCAGCGGTACTAAACTTTAATAATAATGGCGCGAAAAAGCAAGTCGATACAGGAACGCGCTGTCGCCCGATGATCGGAGGTCATTGAACCAATATTTTAAAGGATGTTCTATCTCGTTAGCAATTTTATGCGATTTAGTTTGTTTGAAATTTTCATTTTATAATTTTTGATCCTAGGTTTTTTTCAATGGTTCAGGTATATTCCTACGAACCAGCATGGTTTGTGTTTTCATTTATTGTCATGTTGTCAGCACCACTCTGTATTATATCTGCTCACTGTCTTTTCTACAATGTAAATAGGGCAATGCCCCTGTCAAAATGAAACCCATTGCTACTGATAATATAATGTATTACGTAATTACCCTACTGGTTTTACTTAGTAGGGTTGTTATGGATGCTACAATTTAGACATCCGCGGATGTGAATGCGGCTAATTAGAGGGCTACATGATGTGCGCATGC
Source organism: Sesamia nonagrioides (assembly GCA_017933935.1). Lineage (NCBI taxonomy): Eukaryota > Metazoa > Arthropoda > Insecta > Lepidoptera > Noctuidae > Sesamia > Sesamia nonagrioides. The sequence goes on from JADWQK010002047.1 coordinate 102,221, forward strand.
GGATGACTTGGGATTATTATTAAAAATATTTCAATAAACAATCACAATACGTCAAGTTTTCTCCATAGAAATTGAATACATGTTAAACTTTTTGAGGATATTTGTCATTATTTATTAGGTTGTTATTCTGTTGACTTTTCATAATTAAAACATGTTTTGAGTTAAATCTAAAAAAAAAATCTAATTTGAGCCTAGAGTATTGTAATGACAAACTATACTTAATAGCCAAAATTAAAAAATGGTGCATTATATTTACTAAACAGTAATATTGTTGCTTTCTCAGTCTCCAACCTGTTCCTAAGTGGATCATAATTGTATTAACCCAGCTCCTATAATAAATCTTCAAATGATAGCAAATAACAAAAACAGGCGCCCCACGCACGCGCTACTGGCCCCGCCCACTTTCTTTACATACCATTACCTGTCGCAGTTATAAATTCACATCCATTACAGATCTTTGCAAATACGGTTGCAGATGTTAGAATTGATGCGAATATTTCGCATATGGATGCATGTATTCGGATGCATTCGTAATAACATTTTTTTTATTTTGGGTGGAAAATCATCAAATGCCGTCTCCCGCTCTAGATTAGTGTGTCAAATTTTTACTAACTAAAACCCACCCATATTCATGTTTTTTATAATGTCTATATAATTAATTAGTCACATGACAGCCTCCGTGGCGTAGTGATAGCGAATGCGGCCATTGCGCAACGGGGCGCGGGTTCGATCCCCGCACAGTGCAAATATTTGTATGTATGAATATGAATATTTGCACTGGTCTGGTCGTGCCTCGGAAAGCACGTTAAGCTGTTAGTCCCGGTTGCTATACGAACATCTAGTGGCAGCCGTTACGGGTTGTTGGAGCCGTCAAAAGTCTAACAATTGTTCTAACTGCAATGCTTCGATATCGCCTTCGGGTTGTGGAGGTCAGACGGCAGTCGCTTCACGGAAAATATCGAAGTTTAGCCAAAATCAGCAGTTAGGACAGGTAAAGCGGACCCCAGACTCCACAGCTGAAAAGCTACGGATGCGACTGGGATTAACGCTGAGATGATGATGATGATGATGAATTAATTAGTCACATAAGGAATAAATGTAATTAATGATTTGTTTTAGCATGATTGGCATGATTGACTAAAATTTTTTAATGTTTTGCATGCAAGTTTGTATATTTGTACGCTTCTTAGCATAACATATCCTACAAATTACCTATAAACAAATATATATATCTATACCTATAAACAAATTTAAGAACTGTATTCACTACCTATGTTCATCATCATCATCATCATCTCCGCGTTAATCCCAGTCGCATCCGAAGCCTTTTCAGCTTTGGAGTCTGGGATCCGCTTTACCAGTCCAACTGCTGATTTTGGCTAAACTTCGATATTACCTACGTTATACAAATAAAATTGTTTTTTTTTTATCTACACCACCGCTATCTCTCATCAACAAATGCACGCATGGTGTTATGTTAAACCGCAGTTACTTTTCATCTAGATTCTCCAATAAATCTGCATCTACAACATTGTTTATGCGAATCCCGAAACACGTGTCCAGTATTTTTAAGTAAATAATCTATGTACAAAATTTCAAAAAGATATCATGATAATCCACAAAGTTATGAGCAACCAGAACAACGCTCCACTAGGGCGGGCGAGTGGTGCATTGACCTCTGGCGTCAGATGCTGCGCGGGCGCGCGTTACCCGCTCGGTAACCACACTGCAACAATTTTTAAATAAGAAAAATATAACATAGTGTAAAAATTATTGCACTCGATTCGGTTTCTTATTCTGAACAAACTATATTCAGGTTTCGTATAAAGAAAAAACAAACACGTATGTTGCGCGAGGTTTATTAAATTACATATTTAGCTAATAAGTTAATGATCTAATAAAAAACGAAGGACTTTGCCTAGAAATAACAGCGTACGGTTCGATCGATCAGGTTAAGCTACGTTAGCCGTGGTTGGTCCGTGGATGGGTGACTTTCTTCACATAAGACCCCTCCGTACCTCGGAAAGCACTTTAAGTCGTTTTTCCCAACTGTTATTCGAGAGACTTTTACAGTTGTTATGAGTTGTGAGAATCCCGAAAGTCAGACAAACAGTCTTAGGTACTAAGGGGCATCGTATTACCTAATAGTTATTAAACCCAGTTGGATTGTGAAGGTCAGATTGGCAATCGCTCCATGTTAAATACTGGTATCTAGTTGCCTCCGATAATATTGGAAGCAGACCCCTGCAGGCCAAAAGGCTAAACATATATGGCACATGTGATTTAGAAAATAAATCGAGCCAACTTGATGCCAACTTGATGTCATTTCACTTTTAAATGTCTTCTACTTTTTTCAGGGTGAGATTCAACCTCAACTCTTGATCAATGGCCTCTGTGGAATAGATACCACAATTTTGCCAATAACACGTATAACAAATTATAGAATTTTTTTGAAAATTTTATTTCACAATAATGGCGGATATCGCCAATGATAGTTGAAAAAGACGGCCGCATGAACCGTCTATGAGGTAGGTTTGAGGCAACGCCATGACGTGGTCACTATGCTGCGATATTTCAATGTTCTTTATGAATTATTTACTGAATGCAATTTTTACTACATAAATCACGCGCTTTTATTTAGTAAACGACACTATAAATAATTAAAAAAAAACAATGAAAAATGCACCTGACACTTATCTTAGCTTTCCCGTCAAAACTCCCCTTTTAAATGTCATGGGAATAAGTGAAAATGTTAATGTGTATATTATATTAACATAGCCCGACTGACACTAAAGTGGCAGTGGGCCGGGCACATTGCTCGTAGGACCGATCCCCAATGGGGCCGACGGGTTCTCGAGTGGCGACCACGCACCGGAAAACGTAGCGTGGGTAGACCCCCAACAAGGTGGACCGACGACCTAGTGAAGGTCGCGGGAAACGGCTGTCGTCGTGGAGATCCTTGGGGGAGGCCTATGTCCAGCAGTAGACGTATTTCAGCTGAAATGATGATATTATATTGTATGTGTATTATATTGTTTACTAGTCTCAAACCATATAATAATCTTTATTATGTACACCATATACATTACAGAACATAAATATAAAGATTTTACTTAGGGTGATGATTAGATTTTACTTAGGTTTATTAATTGATATTTAGGTTTTATTTAAATTAGTATGTAGCGGAACGTACAAATGCCACAAATAAACAACACGTCATAGTGACGTCACTCGGATTCTACATCTCGCAAGTAGAGTTTACCTTGTAACTAGCTGTACGACCACCCTTATTAAAGGTAGCGGTAGTACATGCGCCTATATGGCAAATTAATAGAACCTTAACTAAGACCTATAAGCCTTACAATCCCTACGACCCTAAGTCCTATAAGCCCTACAGCCCTGACCTACCATATAGTTTGTAATAAATAAATATAAGTAGGTAGTGTAGTAGTGTAGTGTAAGTAGTGTATAAGTGCGGGATGTCTGCACCAAGAGACCTAAGGTAACAGGCGGATAGTGGGTAGGATTTCCAGGTAAGGTTGAAGGGTAAACTCATTGCCAGTCCAGCAGACTCACAGGACTGATCAGAGATGGCTAAAGGTGTCTTGGCCACAGTGAGGGGTAATGAGACAAGACTAACATACATTCAATTTCTCAACATCAACCATTGGGCAAGTGCCCGCCGGACATAACACCCATCTGGTCGGAGGTTCTTTCCTTTTCTATGGAGGATGAGTCAACTTTATACCCTGGGCATCCTATAGAGGTAGAAGTATGATATATTTTATGTCTGTATATATTTATTGTATCATCAATCACCGCATACTACCTACCATGGAGAGATGAATAGTGTACTCATCTCCCTTTTCCCTTGGTTCCATTTAAAGGTTCGACTGTAAAAGATCGCTCTTAGCCAAAACACTGGCTATTGTTATGTTCTTTTCTTAATGAATGAAAAAGATGTACTGACCTTAAATTTAATTCAATAAATTTAATTTAATTTTTTTTGATTCTCTTGTTCATAAACTAAACTAAAAAGTTCGGCACATATTATTCATTACGAAAAGAACTCAACATAACAATTTTGACGACCTTCCTGGCGCAGCGGTCAACACGCCTGCCTGTGACGTGGAGGCCCCGGGTTCGACCCCCGGCCAGGTCATGATGGAAAACGATCTTTTCCTGATTGGCCTGGGTCTTGGATGTTTATCTATATATGTATCTATTATAAAATATAGTATCGTTGAGTTATTATCCCATAACACAAATCTCGAACTTACTTTGGGGCTAGCTCAATCTGTGTGATTTGTCCGTATATATTTATTTATTACAAATAGTATTAGTTAGTACTGTCAGCGCCTGACGTTACTGAACGTACTTTTAGACACCAAGATTTTAATCACGCCTAAACTGTCTAAGTAATACCAGCCACATTTGGGCTCGTGCTGCAAAATGCCACCTGACTACTTGTCTGGCTGGATTCAGTCGAGAGGCGAGCAAAGAGGCTGATATGGCAACCCAGATTTTTTTATATATAAAATTATAAACTAGTGCTTGACCGCAATGCCGCCTGATGGTAAGCAGTGACGCAATCGCTAATGGTAAAGCGCACTAGTTTATTAAGAGCCTATTCACTTTAGCCTTGAAGACACTCAAATTGTAGTTCGACGGAAACACCGCCACTGGCAAATTGTTCCAGTCCCTCGCTGTATGCGATTTAGTTCAAAACGGTCTCCAAGCCAAATAGAGCACAGGCGTAGAGTAGTCAGCCTGTCGGTGTTCTATAGGATGCATTTTAGAGAGTGTACGAGGGAATTGCATGATTGATTTTTTGATGAGCTAAAATAAAAAAATGAAAATCTAAAAAGATCATTTTTTTTTATTCAATTATAAACTAGCGCTTGACCGCAATCCCGCCTGATGGTAAGCAGTGACGCAATCGTTGGTGGTAAAGCGCACTAGTTTATTAAAAGCCTATTCACTTTAGACTTGAAGACACTCAAATTGTAGTTCAACGGAAACACCGTCGCCTGCAAGATGTCCCAGTCCAACTTGATGTACGCGGTATAAAGGAGGAGGCGAAACGCCGGATCGTAGTAGTGTTAACAACGTAAGGGAAACTCGCCGTACGACGGGTCGTCCGATGGCGGAACGGAGATGGGGGAATTAAATCATGCAATACCCTCGCACACTCCCCAAAATGCATCCTATAGAACACCGAAAGGCTGGCTACTCTACGCCTGTGCTCTAGGCTTTGGAGACCGTCTCGAGTTAAATCAGGGTCACCAATCAGCCTCTTCGCCCCCCTCTCCACTGAATCCAAAGTGGCCAGGTGACACTTAGCAGCACCAGCCCAAATGTGGCTGCAGTACTCCACACACGAACGGACCTGTGTTATGTACATCATTAGAAGCTGCCTTGGTGTGAAGTACCGCCGGACCTTTGCGATAACGCCAAGTTTCTTTGGCTTGGACTCAATGAACCGCCCAAAGTTTAGGTTCGAGGAAATCTCAACTCCCAAAAGCTGAAGGCGGTTGGTACACTCCAAGGATACATTTCGAAAAGAAGGAGCCAAGGTGGACGGGTTCCTTTTGGCGGTGAAAAGACACGCCTGTGTTTTGGCGGCATTGAAAGCGACAAGATTGGCATTGCCCCATCCGGAGACTGCCTGCAGTGCAACATTCGTTCGCTCTACCATAGCCTCTCTTTCGGAACGGATTGATTCCCTACTAGCCCGAGCAACCGGCAGGTATATCTCCACAACTCTGCTGTTATCTGCATACCCATAGATACCGGGAATCAGCAGATCGTTAATATGCAGCAGAAACAGAGTTGCAGAGAGAACAGAGCCCTGAGGAACACCCGCATTAGTCGACATGGGCTCAGATGAGCATCCGTCGACAACGACTCGGAGGGACTGTTCAGTCAGGAAGTGAGTCACCCCACCCAGCCAGTCAGGCCAGGGGAAATACCGCAGGTGCTGTCGGGGCACGGCTGCTTCGGCAAGTACCTGTGTCGCCTAGGCAGGGAGCCGGACGCTCGGTGCCACCACTGCGTCCAATGCGGGGAAGACACGGCGCAGCACACGCTCTCCGAGTGTTTAGCTTGGGAGGAGCAGCGCCGTGTCCTCACAAATGAAGTAGGAAGCGACCTGACGCTGCCGACAGTAGTGCGGAGGATGGCCGGCAGCGCAGAGTCGTGGGACGCGGTGGTGTCCTTCTGCGAGGACGTGATGTCGCAGAAGGAAGCTGCGGAACGGGAGAGAGAGATCTCAACTCCCTTCCTGGGCCGCAGAAGACGCACCGGGCGCCGAAGCAGGGCGGATAACGCCCTCTTCCGCCCCCCATGAATGGGTCCAGGGGCGAGGGACATGGGGAAGCCCCCGCCCCCTATTCGATGAACCCCGAGGCGGAGGCGCGCGCGAGTGTCAGCACGCGCCTCTGAGGCGATGCACGGGGTAGCTTAACACCCCACTACCCCGTGCCGGAGACGAGGCCCGGACAGACCGGGCCAGCACGAGAGTGTGGGGCTGCGGAAGAATTTAGACTCCCGCGGCCCCACGCGCGCTCGTGACATAAGAGACACCGGGGTGGTTTTAGTCAGTAAAAGTCTGACAGACCCCGTCGCCCACCCTAGGGCGGCGGACATCCTATGAAGATTTCCACCCCGAAAAAAAAAGGTGTTATAAAAAAAAAGGGGAAATACCGTATGCTATGACATATGATGTACATTACTATAAAAACTACCAACGAAAATTGTTTTGAACGAGATCTAGTAAGTAGTTTTTTTTTTAATACCCCATAAATCGTAAACCGCTTATTACCGTGTAATCTTTCATACAAATAACTTAAATCCTTTAATTTCACAAATCAATGGTACGGTACCCTTTGTGCGTGAATCCGACACGCACATGGCCGGTTTTATTTTATTACTAGCTTTCCGCCCGCGGCTTCGCCCGCGTGCAGTTCGGTTATATCGCGCTTTTTAGATTTCCCTCGGGAACATCTAATTTTTCCGGGATAAAAGGTAGCCTATGTTCTTTCTCAGGGTCTAAAGATTGTCTGTGCCACATTTCATCAAAATCGGTTGAGAGGTTTAAGTGGGAAAGCGTAACAGACAGACAGACAGACAGACAGACCGACAGACAGACAGACAGAGTTACTTTCGCATTTATAATATTAGTATGGATTTGCATAGGTAGGTAATAGATTAGACAGAGAGAACACTGGTGGCCACAATTCACGACACCGCGCTAATTTTGCATACGGATGAACCTTTTGGATAGATCGTTTATTTGCAAAATATTGAGTATATATAATTTCAAAATCCCTTACTACTTCCACTTTTGTTTTTTTTTTTAATATTTATTTTTTATAATCTGTTGCTCGTAGGTCATACAAATATTTGTTCCGTACGGGAATCGAACCCGCGGCACGCAGCGCAGCAGTCAATAGCTTGACCACTGCGCTAACCGTGCAGATCAAAAGTGAGTAGTATAAAATAATTAACCGTTATTATTTAAATATATTTTGTTTGTTCCATATGCTAAGCAAACACCGGATTAATATTATAAATGATTATGGCTTCCTATCTATATACCCACTATCCACTGCAGACACGTTGTATTATCATAATATGCGCTTTACCATCAACGATTGCGTCACTGCTTACCATCAGGCGGGATTGTGGTCAAGCGCTAGCTTATAATACACTAGCGGCCGCCAGCGACTTCGTTCGCGTGGAGTTAGTTATGCTCCGCTCCTATTAGTCGCAGCGTGATATGTTATATAATGCCTAAAGCCTTCCTGGAATAATGGACTATCCATCGCAGAAATAATTTTTCAAATCGGACCTGTAGTTCCTGAGATTAGCGCGAACAAACAAACAAACAAACATACAAACAAACCAGCTTTATATCTTTATATACAACGTGTAACAAAAAGGGTATATACATAACAAGGGCATGGCATCTTTAGATGATATCAAACGATATCGGAAGGGTTTAAACTCAAAATAAAATACTCAAAAAATTGGTACCAAATTTTCGGTTTCGTGTGTTTCTTAAAATAAAATCATAACAAACGTGGCAGCACACTACATATGTTAATAACTACTCGTTACCCGTCACGTTACTTGCCAAAATCCGATAAATGTCTTCAATATCTCTGTGCGACTAGTATGACAGTAGCCTATCACAGGCGGTGTTTTTCCTCATAACTTCCTAACATAAAGAGATAGAATTAAAAAACCCTTCCACTATCGTTTGATATCATGTAAAGATGCCATGCCTTTGTTATGTATATACCCTTTATGTTACACGTTGTATATAATTCTGCTGTACGTTTGTATGTCATCGAACTCCTCCTAAACGGCTTGACCGATTTAAATGATTTTTTCTGTATGCGTTTGAGTGGTGCCGTGAATGGTTTAGATTCACAAATCAGCCCGGCTGAGGGCGCTGATTGCTTGAAAAAGCATGTGATCTCGGAAACGTTGTTTCGACTTCTCAAACAGTTTTGTGCTACCCTGGTACCACAAAAGCACCTCTACAAACTAGGCACAATAAAAGTTCTTCCATGTAATTTATTAATGATGAATTTTTAAAAATTTCTGCTACCCTAATTATCCTAATTTAAAAATTTAAAATAAAGATCATGTTTCATTTCCTTTAAGGCGGAACAAAGTTCGCCGGGTCAGCTAGTATTAGTATAGATGTAAAGAAAACCGTGTCCGACCGATACCTAACGATAATAAAGTTCAGGTAATCACGTGACCAAATAAAATTTGAAACTTTACTTAATCATCATAATAACAATACTAATGAATTATAAAATAATCTTTTTGTCCGCGAATTAACTCCATCTTCCCCAATATTTGGTAAATTTTTAAAAAGTGACAACACTTTTTTGATGAATGAATGGATGTACAATACTGGCGGCATTTTGTTTGACCACGTGCCCTGCTCGCCGTCGCCTGCGTATGTATTGCCATGTAATTTACTTCCTTTTGCGAAATAATATTTATTTTTTTAGACGGTTTTTTTTTTAACTTTAGCCAGGCTTTGTAGGCATTAGTAGAATCAGTGATCGATAACTTACCATACCTTCACGGATCGGATAGGGTTTTCTTTACATATTGTATATAAGTATAGATTAAAAAAAAATTGTACGAAAAATAAAAAGAAAAGCTAAAAAAGCTATTTCTGGTTTGTTATTTTTATCTAACGTTTCGTTGACATTGCACTAGTTTCAGCAGTTGTGTTGCGATGTGTACCGGGTACAATGCGTCAAATGTTGTTGTATCGAGAGTTTCGTAGTAGAGGGTCTCCAGATCAATCTCCCTCTGGCGCAGTATCGTTGGTCGTGTTGTTGGATTTAACATTGCATCACCTTGCTCAACTGTCGTCTTCCTTCCTAATCACTAAGATTTTTTAGTGAATAGGCTTAATAAACTTGCGCGCTTTAGCATCATCGATTGCATCACTGCTTACCATCAGGCGGGATTGCGGTCAAACACTAGTTTATAATTACTAAAGAAAAAGTCTCACATTCAAACTGAATTTCTTAAAATGCTACATAATTTTGATTTGTCTTGCGTTGAAGTCTTTTGTACGGCGTTTTGATGTCGATTTTATTTTAGCTTTTTGCGCGATTCTAAATTGATACTTCACGGATATTAGTTTTTGTTGCGGATTAAAATGACGTTTCTGTAATAGCTTACATTTAAAGTAAAGTTTCTAGAGATCGTACAGAAATTGCTAAAAATAAACTAAAAGTATGAATGGAGGCAGAAAGCTGGTTTGATTACTTTGTATGTACTGTACTGGCTTGACACAGATAGAAAAATTATTCTGATTTGTATAGATAGGCTGTAGAAGATAGTCAATGGGAAAACTCGACTGCATCATAAGCAATTTAATGGGATGTTCTACATATGTTACGGGTTTAGTTTCCGAACTTAGTAGACCATTGGGCATGGATTGAATGGGATTTGATCCCAAACTTCAAAAATCTGGCCACCTATTTATTCACTGAAATATAATTTTGAAAATAGTTTTGAAAGTAGTTATTGAAGTGAATCTTCTGACCTGTGAGGATTGCTATGTTTTGTAATAGAAGGATCCCACAGAGAAAAAAAGAAAACTAATAGGTTAGTTCATTGTGGTCTTTTGGTTTGAACCTTGGAAACGAATAATCGGACAAGTTAATAAAATCTTCTTTTTTGATAGTACCATCGTCAGCCATGACTATCCAGGAATGTAATTGACATCTGATAATGTTTCTTTGAAATAACTATCAAAATTTCAGGAATTATTCCTTTAATAAAGTTATTTGAAGATTGAAAAACCAGCTCACTAAAAATGTGTCCTGAAATTACACACTAATGTATTAGTGTCTGTGTAATTACGGGACATATTTTCTTTCTTTTGCTTCGAGTTTCGAATTAGGACATAATTGAACTATCATAATAATTGAACTATCATAATAATTGAACTATCACAACTTTGTGCTTATTTAGGCAGCGACTTGCAACATGAACGGATCAGCTGATCGACTCTGTGAAAATTCCATCAAGAAAATTTAGGTGAAGTGAGCTGAAAATGACCTGTCGATAGTGTCAATAGCTACCAGCAGGTAGAACTATAGCTCTTTGCACTATTTTTTCACGGTTAGACACTCCAAAATCACCATTCTGGACTACAACACTCTTGCGTGCGGATTTTTTTTTTTTTTTTTTTAATAATTATATACTGACTACGCACTAGTTTATTAAGCCTATTCACTACTTAACACGTACGTAATTACTGCACAGGAATGCACATATTATTTAGATCCGGTTCAAAATCGTGCCATATTCGATCCATGACTATTATTTGATGATCATGATAACAAACATCCTTCAAATACTAAACAAGTCCTCGTGGACCAAATTGGACATCACCAAAACATAAATCTTTCATAACGAAGGCGCAGTCATCACCCGCCACCCGCAATAACATCAATGGCGTCATCAAAGGATTTCAAAATCTAAATGGACGTCAGATCGGTCTGATCCGGGATAGTCAGCTCTGCGCAGGCGCGGAACTTTCACGCGTATAAAACGGCTTGGAGTGCGGCCGCCGCGACCAGTGCGAGCAGACGAACAGAGCACGAGCGCGCGCGCAGTGCACACGCGCCGCGAAATCGAAAGTGAACTAACCCCAGACTGTGACAGTGATTGTGAACTCTGGAACAGTGATCGGTAGCTGCCTGTGTTATCCTGAAACTGTTTCTTCGATCTGGAACCTCATTTTGCGCTCACCTGAAAAGGTACAGGATTTTGTGGTGGTTGGTTTCTAGCGAAGGATTATAATGTGTTTGAAAATTGTGTGGAAGTGATATAATGGAAAAGTTAAATGTTACCTTCACGTGGTGGATGAAACTTTGAATAAATTACTGCAGTGATTTTACGTTCAGCGGTTGCATATTTGCTACATATGCATTATTAGCTGCAATCGCAGTGAGATATACAAAGAGTTTTAAATATTATCACAAACCTTATCTCAAAACATTGATTAATGAAAAAAGAAAAAACTTTTTATAACTTGATGTTATCAAAGAGAAGTTTCAAGTTTAAGATTTCGACACATTTTCCAAACAAATGCACCTGAAAATCGACATCGATTTTGTTTCGGCTTTTGTCACCCGCACATACTTGCTACGCCGTAACGTCTGCTGCTACGCCGTAACCCGCGCCTACAATACGCTAAATAATGCGTATTTTTTGTTATCTCTTAACAATAATATTCAGTTGTAGAAAGTTGCATAATTTTTACTTTCACTCGCACTCGTCGAAATAATCTCTTCGCATATCGCGAATATTTGAACAAACTTAATTTGCATGTGTTGTGTTTAACGATTTTTCTGTACGCAGCTGACGTTTTTTTAAAATAATTTCTTTGTACATGGCATTTTACTCTTTATTTTGGCGGTACTAAGAGCTATCCAGTACTGCGACATATGGTGAAGCCGGCTTGTGGAAAGTAGGTCACGCGTCACACAGCTCGCATTTTATACTTCTCATACCCGCGGGGGTTCCTCATTTACGTTAATACTAACATCTAAGTTAACTTTCTTGTTTATAGGTTTCTATCGAGCTTCAATTGTAATGAATGTTTTCTGCTAATTCGTACCATTACCATTAGCACTATTTACCTAATTAATATATTATATGAGGGCTGTTATAACCGCTTTAAATATGGTATCCTAATTGGTTTAAAACTAAGACATTACGCAATAAAAAAGTTCTCGGAAAATTTAATCATGATTAAAAATCCATAGTTTGAGCACATTAAGGTTGTATCTGTTTACTCCTAATTAAAACCTCTAACGATATTATCTACGTTTAGGTGTAAAGACTTTAACATTTGGATCATAAAAAGTTGGAAGAACAAGTCCTGATGATATGAGATAGATGTTATCTTAACGAATACTTTTAAAAACGTCGGTTACATTAGACACGCTCACACGGATATGACACAAGTTAATGGTTACATTCTCTAGATTTCTTTTTTTACGTTGAAGTAGTTAAAATTATCTACTAGAGCTCAGTTTATGGACGTTTGCGTATCTTCTTGGTTTAAGGCTGAAACACGGTTCGAATTACCCTTATCTTTGGAACAGCGGATGCGACGCGGGTCTTCGCGGTTATTATTGTTGTTCAGGCCATGCCATTGCGAAATTCGTCCACACACAGTAGGACTTGCCATTCTATTGTTCGAATGCATTAAGATTTTGTAAGTGAGTGGTTTGCGTCACGGTACCTTGCCATCTCCTGGGATTGTTGAGTACTGTGTTGTGAAACTCACATGTCGCAAATGTAGTCATTAGACTCAATCAGTTGAAGGAACATCGTCATCTTAATTTCAAAGATCAATCTATGTGATTTTTTATACACTCCCCGACCACATCTTTAGAGCTTTAGATATTTACTTACAGCTTTAGATATTTTCAGTAGGTATAAAAGATATTAAAATTAGTTTGTTTAATACATAATATACATATATAATACACATAATCAACCTATAACTTTCCTACTTCTGGGATGCAGACCGCAAACAGGTGAGGAGTAGGCCGTAATCTACTACGCTGGTCCAATGTGGGTTGGTAGATCGCAAGACTTCGAAGTTTAGCATCTAGGACATGCCAGTTTTTAATGATGTTTCCTTTACAGTTTTGAGAGCAGTGGTGATGAAATAATTTAGACAAAGTAAAGCGCTGGTTGGGGTTCGAACCTACGAACTTGTACATCGCGGCCGATACCGTGTGGCCACCGCAGCTCTTAATAGTATATAACATTAATACAATAAAATTGTTTGTCTCAAAACCGACTGTAAAATTCTAAAACCGATTTTCAAAGCACTTTTAAAGCTTTTCTTTGTATTTATTTGTTACGAAATAATTTCTTTTATCATCTAACACAAATGAGATATATGAGAGCGCCTACCTCAACATTTCTACTATCCATTCATTTCCCAGATTGTCGCAGTCCGCGTAATAATATTTAATGAATGAAGCTTTCTAAAATGTGTGCTAAAAATAGTCATTTTGTGCAACAAATGTCACGTCATGTTGCGTAACAGCCGTAACTTTTATGTTATAGTTAATTTCGTATATAATTTATTCGTCACGATATTTTATTTTCACATTAGAAATTCCGTTCGTTTAGGGAAATGACTTGATATTATACATATGTTATTTAATTATTTTTAATTATTAATTTAACGGACACTTTCACTTTCAGAGTATAGGAACCACGTTTAACAGATAGTGTTCGAATGTAACGGAAACATCAGAGTGAAAGCGTTAATGAGCATGTCCAGTTTTAATTTCCGTCATGACGACTTAAATCTCGAAAAAGTTGGACTGAAAATAAGATGCGCTGATGTGGAATGCAAGTATATAATCAGATATAATCATTAATAAAGAAATAAACATACACGTACTTGGCGAGTTTTCATCTATACTAATATATGTATAAAGCTGAAGAGTTTGTTTGTTTGAACGCACTAATCTCAGGAACTACGGCCTCGATTTGAAAAATTCTTTTTGCGTTAGATAGTCCATTAATCCAGGAAGGCTTTAGGCTATATAACCTCACGCTGCGATAAATAGGAGCGGAGCATAGAAAAAAAACGCGGGTGAAGTCGCAATAAAATATAAAAGCTGAACTTACTTTAGAGAAAGAACTAAAAATATATTGTACGTTTATGATATTCTATCTATATATACCACTACACACATATAAAACTTTTCTGCTTTTCCAAAGAATGAAAATCTCCAAAGGCTGAGCCAATAATGAAAACTATGTTTTCATCAGCTGTGCTACATGCCTGTAAAACAACACGCTTAGGTATCAAATGTACTAACATTTAACATAATTATGATCTTATAGATGACATTGGTTTAATGAAGTTTACTTTTGTGCGATGCGTAAAAGAAGTATGAGCCATCTGTGTAATTACGCGAGCTTAGATACTGCGGTATAGCCAGCATACAACATAGCGGGCGCAAGCGGCGCGGGCGCAGCCAGCGTGTGCGGAGCGAAAGCGAGTCACTGTGTCACACCAACGGGCACTCCTCAACGCTCCTCTCGATAGTAACACCTGATCAATGTTTTAATAGTCCACTTATTATTAATAACTGCCGCGTAATGCTGGCCGCCTTCTGAATCTATTGTTGCGCTCTTGTTGAAAGTTGATTGAAGCGAACATGTTTCGGAACACGTCATAATCATCATTGTCGCTTTGTGATGGAAATATGTAGGTACATACTTCAATAAAGACGTCTTTTTTTTGTTTTGGATTCGAAATCATCAAATGACCTCTCCCGCTCTGGGCGGAGCAGAAGGGCGTGTCAGAATTTTACTGACGAAAACTCACGCGTGTTTCTTCACTTAGTTAGATATGAAACGACATGTCATGTCATGGCTACGATTGAGGGAAATTACACGTTCAATTTTAGGTCAAATAACTAGAGCAACGGAGAAGAGTGTGCTTAAATCTGTAGTGGCATAGGAAACAGGTTAGTTAGCGCAAGGCCGGTTCCGGGCCATCACCACTGTCCCCCATAAACTACTTGTAATTGCACTTACGCATGTAATGGGAGCGGTGAAAAATATTGCACTAAGTGCACCGCCTATTTATCCAGCACTGACGTGTTTAGGGATTTCTGGAGATTTTTTTTTCTATGGAGATAAAAAAGTTATGAATACAACATGTAACAAACTCGAAAGTATTTCTTGAAATCCGATAAAGCTTTCGTGCTGCAATGTTTGATACAGTATAAAAATACTAACTGTAAACGTATAAAAACATTGCGCTTTTTTAAATGTTGACTGGTGATAGAATAAATCTGGAAACTATCATCATCAAACTATTACTAGAGATATACTACAATTATGTAATCTTAGTAAATAGGGCGTTTCGTGGTTGAAATTTCCTTTTAAAAAAAAGCATGTAAAAACAACTTCTACATGCGGCTTCGTCCGCAAAAAGTCCGGGAAAAAGTAACCTATCCCCTTACCTAATCGAAATCCATTCATTGACGTGAAAATTTAACATACAGAGTTACATTTCTCTTCTTCTTCTTCAGCCTATAGATGTCCACTGCTGGACAAAGGCCTCTCCCAAGGCTTTCCACGCTGACCGGTCTTGTGCTGCCTGTATCCATCGGCTTCCAGCGACCTTCACCAGGTCATCGGTCCACCTTGTTGGGGCCTCCTTACGCTGCGTCTACATCGCGCTAGGTCTTCCAGTACGTGGCATTTACTTATTAGCTAAGTAAATGATAACTAAAGTCAAGTTCAATGATGATAGATAAACAAGATTGATAGCCGCAAGAGATGCGATTAATGTGTCGTCGTTTAATTGCCGTGACCGTATCTGAGTAACTCGACTGCCTTATAGTGCCTACACATTCAAATTATCTCGTCTCTAGAGACCGACAGTCTAATTACCTACCATTTATGAAATGTCTAATCAAATCTAAACGAAAAGCTCGGTAAGTGACATTTTAATCTCACTGCATTAGTTGGAATTACACACTCACTTTACCTAAGTTTTCACCCTGTTCATCATCATCATCATAATCTCAGCGTTAATCCCAGTCGCATCCGAAGCTATTTCAACTTTGGAGTCTGGGGTCCGCTTTTACCAGTCTAATTACTGATTTTGGGTAAACTTCGATATTTTCCGTGAAGCGACTGCCGTCTGACCTCCACAACCCGAAGGCGATATCGAAGCATTGCATTTAGACCATTTGTTGGACTTTTTGAGGCCTCCAACAACCCATAACGACTGCCATTAGATGTTCGTATGGCAATCGGGACCAACGGCTTAACGTGCTTTCCGAGGTACGACCAGACCAGTGCAAATATTCATATTCATACATACAAATTAATGCACTGCACGGGGATCGAAACCGCGCCTCCATGCACAGCGGCCGCGTTCGCTACCGCTACGCTACGGAGGCTGTCATGTTTTCACCCTGTTATGGTTACAAAATCGCAATCAGTAGGTATTAAAAATTGGTCTCTTTCTTCTAGGTGAGCTTCTGCCTGAAATTTCGTCCGCGTGAAATTTTTTATTTCGCGGAATCATCGCATCGCATTGTCTGGCCGTGCCATTACTTCGCTCGGCTCATAGAGTCCTAACGTAATATCCAATTTCAAAAGTAAAAAGATGTTTTCAAATTCAATTGGTACTTCCAGGGGTTAGTGCTTTAGAACAAATAAAGAAACTCTGCGGCTCTATTATCAACTAGCGACAGCTCGCGACTTCGTTCGCGTGGAGTTAGTTATTTGAACATTTTATTTTAACCTCAAAATATACAGCATACATTTTAAATTTTTGTTATGCACCGCTCCTATTATTCGCAGCGTGTTATATAGCCTAAAGCCTTCCTGGATTAATGCGCTATCCAACGCAAAAGATTTTTACAAATTGGACCAGTTCCTGAGATTAGCGCATTCAAACAAACAAACTCTTCAGCTTTATATATTACTACTAGCTTTCCGCCCGCAGCTTCACCCGCGTGGAATTCGGTTAAATCGGGCTTTTTAGATTTCCCTCGGGAATATCATTCTTTTCAATAAAAGGTAGCCTATGTCCTTTCTCAGGGTCTAAAGATTGTCTGTGCCAAATTTCATCAAAAGCGGGAAAGCGCAACAGTCAGACAGACAGAGTTACTTTCGCATTTATAATATTAGTATGGATTAGTATGGGTAGTTATGAGTTAAAAAAGAAAACATATATTTCGGGCAAAAAAGTCTGTAAGGCAAGGTTGACGTTGTTACTCTCTGACTGTCTTGATCTCTGAATATGATGAATCTTCTACTAGAAATCCTTGTCATATGGTACAAAATGGCACATAAATCTTTTGATGTTCCTCGAACAGATAAATACATCACAAATAAAAACATGGTGTTAGTAGTTTTGCGTGTTACGTAGGAACAAGATCTGCTCCGGTATTGTTCCAATGAGACACATATACAAGTAGAACTCTTTTCTTTTGCCTGGGAAATGAGTCAACACCACCTTGTTCCCACTAACAGGGTCAAAGTATTTACGCACCAACCATTTATTTATTACTAACATCTACTGCTTTGATTTTGATAGGTATTTAGGTTACCTAGCATCAGGAATATGAAATGGATTATAAAATAATAATTGATATCTTAGACGAGAAACTAACTGTGTAAGCTATTCAGAACTTTACAAATTGAGCTAGATTAGTTTTAAATGGTAGGTATATAACTTCTGTTTTATTAGGCACACATTTGGGTGAATGGATCGCTCTATCTGTGTTTTTTTTTTCACAAAACATAACGGCATCCAAACGGCTGAAATAAAATAAAATGTGTTGCAATTAAATTAGGTTAATATCAATATTATATTAGGTATACTTACTTTTTATGGATAAACTATTCATATGAGGAGAATAAAACAACTTTTCCCGATACACAAGCCTGCTACGAGCATTCGTCCCTATGTTCTGACTCTTGATAAATATCTAAAAGTTATTCTAATTTGCCATCGTTATAACTGGAGCGGCTAATTATATCGTCTGAATTCATTATTAAAGTAAGAGAATTATATATCTAATCTCCAGTCTAACATCTGTGATAAAGCTAGCTGACGTATTTTTTTCTTTTTGTCGTCTGCTGAGGCTCACCAGGAATGCGGTTATGCGCACAGTGGTCAGCTAAGACAGCTTTCCACTGATTGTTTTGATCGATCCGAGTGTCCCCCCGAGGCGTCGATTAAACGCTCGTTACTATAGATACACGCTTAGATATTCGCATTTAAAAAGCTATTCAATTCAAATTCGCAAGTGTAATTTGATGATTTGCAGACATGGCTATAATCATAAAGATACGTTTCTGACTCGGAATCGAAGCTAATTATTTAATTATCGGAAGTATTTCATAATAACAGCGATTTATCATTAGAAAGCGCCACCATATCTTATTAGCGGGCTAACAATGTAATGTACGCATGTAATAACCAGAGTGACAAAACAGGCCCGTATGTTTGATACAACGAGAGTGGCGATAGCGCCCCTATGCGCTCCCAATCTGCGGCCGGCCGCTGCGCCGACGCAGTGGGGAAATTCAACAGATTTCACTTTTGTTATGCACTTCTATCAGTGATTAGGAGGGACACTTGAAAGTTTCCACTTCACGTCTGCAGTGACAGCTCTATTTACCAGTCGAGTGAGAAAAACCAGTTTCATGTTCACCATTTATCTATATTCGGGATAGTAAAAGCTTTGAAATGCAGACTACATTTACGGCTGTTGTCACTAAGCATTTTAGTACACTCATAAATACTGCCACCTAAAAAAAAAATTCAGTCATAAATCGATTCACCTATTAGTGAGTTTAAGTAATTAATTGGACTATAAAACCAGTAACTCTAAAAATAAACAAACGTAAGGTAACATTTAATAGATAGTGGAAGTCAGGAAGTGTTGATGAGTAAACTTTTTATTATTAATTGGCAAGTATATAACAATGTTATAACAATTTTCACTACCTTTCCACTTGCAGACTGTTACTTATTAAATAGAAACTGCCAAACTAGTTCCGCTTTGTTCTTTTAAGTATTTTAATTTTCAAGAAGAAACTGAAAGTATTAATTAAGCTCATACATGAATATACGCGTGTAGAATGTTTGAATTTTTATGAATTATTTAAACGTTAGATCGGAGAAAGTATATCAAATTATTGTGCTCCAATTATGACGTGAGATTTGGTGTCACGGCAAATGAGTTTGGTTGGCGAGACAGCGCCGCAGCGGATGTGGTGGAAACATAACAGGCGCCACGGAAAGCTGCTCCAAGATCAAAATGAACCTTGCTCACTCTTATTACAAATGAGATAAAATCCATTTCCGAACTGCACCAACATCTTCCAGTCCAATAATTCCGGTTGTTAAGGACCGTGGACAGCGACACTATTAATGTCAGACAGTAGTCACATTCAACTACATCAATTCATATCACATGTGTGTAATTAAAATGGACATTAATAAAGAGATTACAATCAGCGTTAAAGTAACATGACAGCTCTTAATGGAAACTGAAATATGTTTATACCTACACAGACCTATGTACCTACCAATTGAACAAGCGTACACATTTACACACGCACCCTCACCACATACATCACATACTTACTCACAAAGAAATCATATCTGGAATCAGTACTCTAGTCTCCACTTTAGAATTTGTACTCCGAGCTCCAAAATACAGACTAACTGTCTAGTTTGGGGCTCACTAGCAAATACCATATTGTAACCTAGCTGTAGCTAATACTTTAAGCCACTCATGTCGTCATAACCTACTGTTAAACTGTGACCTGCACTGTGAAACTGTATTACCTGGACAATATTTTTTTTTATATATTTACTGTAGATATTGATTCCTATAGAGTTTTAAAAATACATCTTCACACCTATGTTTTTCGAACGGTTAGGCACAGTATTTTATTATTAGTATTTAGAGTGAAAATGTTTCTTTTGTGAATTGGTATATGGATAGGAAACTTAGAAGAAAACGCAGTAGAAGTGTCTCTCTCTCTCTCTCGAGTTTCTCGTCTTCTCTCACAGTTCCCGCAAGTCTCATTAAATTGCTTACGAAAACCATTATTTAATATAATCTGATAACAAGTACCCAATCCGGTACCCAATTCTTGAATTGAAAAGTGAAATCCTCAACAACAGTAATTTGGTCTCTATTGAGTCATCATTAATTTTCTAAATCTTACGTATCATCGTTAGCAAGGCTTATCGAATATATTAATCTAATAGCTTAATCTTCCGGCAATCATCTAAATAGAAAGGTACTTAACTATATTCGGCTGCACCTAAACGGGTACTGTCAATATTTCTTGTCGAATTACCAGTGTGTTGGAACCAGTCGCTCGGTGTAAGGGCCTGCGAGATTGAACTAGTGCATTATTTATTACGGCGGCGATTTCTCGCGGGCCGTCTAAAGATTTCACCACTTTCATCTTGTATTTACGAGTAGTTGCAGACCACATCCATCCCACGATCACTCCACATAGTTCGACTTGTCCAACAACGTCGAGAACATTATTTGTAATATCTGTAACATATGAGTGTGGACCGATAATAGATGAATTGTATATGTACTCCGTGATGTGTATGTGATTACGCTCAATCCTTCTCTGTATGAGAGCAGACCTGTGCCCAGCAGTAGGACAATAATAAGGTTGATGATGATGATATGTACCCACTCCTAATCTTTAAAAACATGTTTAAAAGGGTAGGCATTGATGCATCTGTACATAAACATCATTTTAATAATCTATAACTGATTCAAAATGGTCGGGGGTAGGACATAATATACCAGTTAGAGGATTGTAGCAGGTAGGTAGGTACTATAAAAATATGCTTTATCGTAGCAGCTAAATTAGTACCACGTATAAATATTAAAACTATGTACAGATAGCATTACAAACAAACATAACAATAAAAATGAACAGTTGCTGTCTTTGCTAAGATATTTATCGCGACTCCGTCTCTTTCAGCAAAATGTCCATGTGCCTTCGTCACATGCTTTCACTTTCCTGTATTTCCGGCGCCCGTCGTGCTAAGCTACGTAAGCGTCCCGGCAGGAAGCTAAATTAACTTATTGTCTGCAACCACATTGTACAAGGACGATTTCACTGCGATACAATGCACGACATAGATAACATACTTGGGTAATAGAATTATTATTATTGTCTGTTATGACATCATAAAAGAACAATGGTTGAGCCTAGAATGTAACGTTACGTCGCTTGGTCAAGTCTAGAAACTTGTTTCGAAATCATATAACATCACTAATATGAGTAATGAGAGCTATGAGGGTATTATTACAGTAGACCACTTTATCTTCCTTATAATAAGGCATTGTTTTATTTGAGCAACAAATGCAAGCTGCGTTGTCTTTTGTTTATTTATTGCTCCTGTTTCACTAATTCAGAAGAGATAGGCTACATTAGTTTTCTTAGTGTCGCGACACATCTGCGGAACGTACGGCGTCGAAAGTTCGGCTAAATACGCTCGCAGTGTATTTCAAGTACTATAGGACACATCAGCCGCAATTACGCCGCGTTCGGCGTAGGGCCTAACCTTCCTTCGGACGGTTTTTTCAGCTAAAACGCATTTAATGTATTTTGCATAGCAAGCGACACATCACGCGATGTGTTGCGCGACCGAAATTTCGGCGGGCGTAGCTGAACGTTCGGCACGTGTTGTGCATCGCGCGCGTGGCGGTAACGAAGAGCGGCAACGTCTTCTAAGCCCTCTATAATAGGTAATATTCTAATTAAATCCATGTTTCTGGGCAATTCAGGTATGTCACACCATAAAGTATCGACACAGACAGACTGACAATGACGCCACGTAACTTTACGTCGCGTAGCGCGCTAAACAAGACGCCGCGTTTTGACCGTTTCATCATCATCATCATCAACCTTTTTATCGTCCCACTGCTGGGCACAGGTCTCCTCTCATACAGAGAAGGATTGAGCGTAATCACCACGCTTGCTCAATGCGGGTTGGCGATTTCAGACTTAAAGTCCAGGTTTCCTCAAGATGTTTTCCTTCACCTTTAGTCATTGGTGTCCAAGATATACCTAGAAAGTACATATAACTTTAGAAAAGTTACATTGGTACTTGCCTGACCTGGAATCGAACCCGCGCACTCATACTTGAGAGGCTGGTGTTTTAACCACTAGGCCACCACGACATCGTTGGTCACATCATTCGTCGACACGTGACCGTTTGGTTTGTCATAATCATAACAACTGAATATTGCGACTGACACTTCAGCCGCTGAGCTTTCGGCGTCGTACGTTCCGCAGATGTGTGATCTATGATCTCCTTTCTTTGATCTTTTTTCTCTAGCTGTGTGTTTGTTAGCATGTCTATAAAAGTTAGATTTCCACTCTATAGAAAAAAAATGGTATATACAAAAAGACCCTACTTAGACAATGGCCCCGATTGCCTTGTTCACAAACTAAACTAAATTTAAATTCAGTGCATCTTCTTCTTTAGAACAGAAGATAATATATTAGTTTAGACCTGTCAAATTACTTCGCACCTGATGTAAATTGATGTATTTTTGGTCGCCACGTTTATAATCGAGTCTAAAATGTCTATGGAATTAGAAAAGGATAAATTTACTAAAGTCCAGGCTGTATGGCGAATCATGCCTTTGCCTTTTCCGTTCAGAAGTAGTACGGAAAGAAGAGAACAAAAAAAATGTCTATGGAATATCATAATTTGACAGGATTAAACTAAAATCTTGTCTTCTACCTTTTCTCAATGAAATGGAAAGAAAAGATGCACTTAACTTAAATTTTGTTTAGTTTGAGAACAACAGAATCAGCGCCAATATCGTATGTTTATAAAACGTTGACCCGCTGCATGTTGGCAATGGCAATGTATTGTTTTCAATGCTAAGTTGAAGGAATGGTGTCAGCACCCAATATGGTCAAGTAACGATTAACAACCACATTATGCAAACTATTGTTAGCAAGCATTATACCTAATTAATATCCAATCCGCCTCGATGATGATTTTGATCATTTGGCTACAATTGTTTCCGAAGGTGGGCGCTGATACCTATAATTACAAGATATTAAGTTATCTTAGCTTAGGTATTGGTTGCAACTCTAAAATACAACTTGACTTACCTTAGGTCTATTTTTATTGTAAAACAATTGTTTTGTGTGTTTATTTACTTAAAGTAAAGAAACACACAAAACAATTAGTAAGTGCAAATAAACGATTTTTTTTATGAGCATGCAAATAGCATTTTAACATTATTGATTAACACATGTACCTAATTTCTTTGTATTAAGACAACTTACTTTTTGTTACAGGCTATCCTGACCTGAGTCACATTCAAATTTATGTCACCAAGATAATTTGGTAAGCATACATAACTTTCATAACAGTTGTAACTTATAATTAAATAATTTATTTAAATAAGCCCGACGCTGTAAATACCTATGCAGATTCACAGCAATTTCTAATCTATGCATATTTATGAATTTCTCCGACATAACCTTACAGAAAAGGACCTATAAAAAAAAGAAAATATTTAAATAACTTTTGCGTGTGTCACCATTTATGTAATACATTAATCTGAATGATTTCAATTCGGCTGCTGTTGCGCAATGGTTATGAAGAGCAGAAAGTGATCTACAGTTTATACTCACTCGATCATTCCTCACCGAAATATATCGACTTTCACTATAAGTAATTACCTATGCAAGCGCGAAGTATGAGAGTCGTTACGTAACTTCTGTAAGCACATTTTGTGCACAAGCGTAACGAGAGTGAAAGTGCATTAAGGACACATGTTGGCATTTAAATGCACAATTAATTGTTCTGTATTTAAGTTAATTTGTTTTCTTATTTTTCTTTAATTGTTATTCTTGTATAATGGATAGTAGGAAAACATACAAAAAGGGAATAGGAATTGTGAATCTTAGCAACAGGTTTTCATGACATTTTATCAGTATAAATGTTTTGGAAAACATTCATATTTATGAACGTTA
This sequence comes from Sesamia nonagrioides, assembly GCA_017933935.1. Classification (NCBI taxonomy): domain Eukaryota; kingdom Metazoa; phylum Arthropoda; class Insecta; order Lepidoptera; family Noctuidae; genus Sesamia; species Sesamia nonagrioides. Next base: position 126,338 of record JADWQK010002047.1, read on the forward strand.
TGGTATTGGTGAAGAGACAATAATTTGTTTGAACTCACAGAGAAAATTCATTAGTACCGAACTATAGGATTTTAAACGATTTTTGACAGATGAAACTACACACATCAAAAGTGTCTAGGGATCAACATATATTTTTGCAATAACTTTTCTCCTGATTGATATTAAAATTTTCTTTAAGGATTCATCAAATAAAGTGTTTTCGTTTGTCACAGTAACGATAAACCAAGTCACCTTTGCATTAATAAAGAAATTTGCCATTTTCCTAATAAAGGGATATTTGACATTAGAACCACTAACACAAAAGTTCGAAAAAAGACTGAAATAACAGTTTTCTCTAAAATTTTATTGGGTAACTTAAACAATTAATAATCCGTGTTTCTACCGCGAACACTAACAACACAAGAACATCGGTTTGGCATACTCAAAATGAGTTCATCCAAATCACGCTGTGGAATGGCCGCCCATGTTCGTTGCAACAACAAAAAAAGGTCTTCTTGCGACTGGATACCCTCCATATTCGGCAGAGCTCTTCTCTGTAGCATATCCCATGCATGCTCAATCGGGTTCAAGTCTGGCGACTGAGCAGGCCAGGGCAGGACATTGATGTTAGCTGCGGCGAGAGTCTGTCTTACAACTCTTGCGGTGTGCGGTCGTGCATTATCATGCATTAACTGAAATAAGGGACCGATTTGCACTTGTAGAGGAACGATGACGTCTGATACAATCGTTTCAGCATAAATTTGAGCGTTGAGGTTGCCTCTGATCCAAATCAACTCAGTTCTTCCGCCGATCCAAATACCCGCCCATACCATGATGGTTCCACCACTATAAGGATGGACTTCCTGGCAGGATTTTAATCGCTGTTGGCGTCCAGGGGTTCTCCAGTGTCGTATACGTCTTGTATCCGGTCTCATACCAAAACGAGACTCATCAGAAAAGCACACGAAACGCCATTGTTCTTCTGCCCAATTTCTGTGTTCAAGAGCCCATTGATATCGAATCCTACGATTGTGCATTGCTATAGGTGGTACCCGTAGCGGTCTTCGGGAATGAAGGTTCACTTCATGCAAGCGGTTTCTGACTGTTTGGTCGCTAATTAAGTTCCCTGAAGAGTGATGAAGCCTCACGGCAAACATCATGGCGGTTATTGTTGGAGCTCTTCGAGTTAAGATTTGAATGTATCGGTCTTGTCTCCGTGTGGTGCAGCGATACCGTCCTCCATGGCGCTCAGCCACGGTACCAGTGCTTCGGTAACGTGTCCAAAGTCGACTGATAACACTCTGACTTGTATTCAGAGCTAAAGCCACAGTACGTTGCCGGGAACCAGCTTCTATCATTCCCACGGCTCTGAGCATTTCTTCCCTGCTTAAATGACGTCGCCGCTCCATAATAACGTTGGTTTTAATCAGTAGTAGGGAAACAGTAGCACTAATAATGTCTTCAATGCGTTGTATGTTTTTATAGGGAAAATATTGACAGCTGATTTTCATCTTTTACTCGAATTTGATTCACAGTTCCTGATTCAAATTATGAAATGCACCAAAAGGATCCATATAAATTTATAAAATCATAAATTTATTACAAAGCCACATCTCAATCTCAAGAAATCCGCATAAAAATGCTTGATCCCTAGACACTTTTGATGTGTGTAGGTATTGCAGAACACACAATACATTGATTGATTCACGTATGGTATTATAATGTTCAAACCATAAATAATATAATTGAATAAGATAATACAGTTTATATAATATTTTTTTTATTACGCATATTAAACTAATTTAATTTTTCAGTAAAAGACGTTGGTACGTTCTAAGACAACTGTCAAAAACATAAGTCTTAGATGACATGTACTACGGTTTTTGACGGGATACCTAAGATGGGTGTCACGCGTATTTTTTATTGGACTTTTGAAATTATTTAAAGTGTCGTTTACTAAATAAAAGCGCGTGATTGTAGTAATAAGTGCATTCAGAAATAGTTCATAGAGAACATTGAAATATCGCAGCATAGTGGCCACATCATGACTTTGCTTCAAACCTCCCTCATAGACGGTTCACGCGGCCGTCTTTTTCAATTGTCATTGGCGATATCCGCCATTATTGTGAAATAAAATTTTCAAAGAATTTCTATAATTTGTTACACGTGTTATTGGGAAAATTTTGGTATCTATTCCAAAGAGGCCATTGATCAAGAGTTGAGGTTGAATCTCCCTTGAAAAAAGAAGAAGACATGTACTATACAAAATCATACTCCATTTTGACAAGCCATCTCTCACAGTATCAAATTATTGTAATAACTATCCCACGCATCGAAAAATATTCCCCAATTATTATCATTAAAATTACTTCAACAGACATGCAAGATTCCGACTGGAGAAGGTATGGACAACTGCAACTACATATTTGAGCATCGAATTTCTCACGACGGTGAAAGCTATAGCCTTGAGCATTTTGATGATAGGTCAAAAAGCAAATTGGAGTCATTGTCCTTCGATGGTCATGCCGGTCATGCGCATGATTGTTTCGTCATAACCGCGGGGCTGCACGGCCACCGGCCCGTGTAATAAATAATCTCACGACGTTACGCAACGTTCGGGAGCGACGCCCTCGTCCTTGGCCTGTAAACGTGCTCCAACTTTCTCTTACAGCGCACCGCAGGCGCACCATATAAATCATTCCTTCCCACTGTTTGTTCCGGCTCCGGCTACGGAGATTACTCACACAGATAAACCTTTGTATTCTGTTTGCTGCGTTCATTATGATTATTCTTATAATTACAACTGTTTGAGTTTCTTTTATGCCACAGATAGATACAGATAAGAATTAATTTTGAAAAGTCTTAATAAAAGTTGCAATGTACCCAATAGCAATAGAGTAATATAAATAATGACATCATCACTAAATCTGAAATCATTTTAATCAATTCTAATTTCACGAATCCCTAAACCCTTACTAACAGGTATACCTACATACTAAGGAGACTAATTTAAAAAGCCTGTTTATAATTGCACATATTTCCATAATGCAGCGGAGTTGGCATAGGTTTACGCGCAGCATATATTAGCATAGATAAAAAGAGTTAGTAACGATAATACAGCACTACCGGTTTGTGTCGCTCACTAGGTCACACGCTGTTTTAGATTGGCATTAACATTTAACATTGCACAGCATGAATTAGATTAACATAGCATGCACTTATCAATAATGTAGGAAAGTTCGTAGACAACTACATAGTTGAGTACTGGCAGGTACAGACACACTTCTGTAACCAATGTTATAACATAGGTTGAAAGAGCCCTTTAATTCCCTAAGAATATAAAACCAAATACGTGGCTATTACAAAAACTTTTTAGCATATTCTAAGTAGTTATGATGGGTGTATCTACAAATTATTATTAAATTCCATTATACTCATGAAGAAAGCAGAATGTAAATAATTCAAATTCGTATATTAATTACAAAAATCAAATATCATATACTACATCGAAATACAAATCATTAACGATGTTAATTATTGGCTAATATTTACATAATTTGAAAAGTTTATTTGGTTTAGTTTTAAATAGTAATCCATTTTATTACATAAGAAGTGTTTGTTGATCGTTGAAGGCCATGGTAGCTTAATATTATGTGATCTAAAGACGTAACAGGCGATATATTATTGGGATATAAAATCAATATAATAACCACAGCATTTTCAAAGAGCTATAATGTGAACTTGGTAAGCTAGTTAATACCTCTTATTATTAAAGAAAACTGTAATGTGAGTTAGAAGCGGGATACGAAACGATTGAATTCTCCCGTGAAAAGTCAGGACAGACTTTGTATCCCTAATATCGAGTGGAAGTATAGCAGTGTGATTTGTAACCATATCATCTAGACATGTTAGGTGAAGTGAGTTGCCATTCCAACGATTGCTGAGGATTACAACATTATTTATTCCATCTTTTTTTCATTTAAAATAAAATCGTTGCGTTTACTAATAAAGCGGACCCAGACTCCGACCAAGTTGTAAAAGCTTCGGATGCGACTGGGGTGAACGCTGAGATGATGATAATGACGATGACACAAACAGCCAGACCCGGAACAATTACTTGTAGGTCATACAAATATTTGTTCCGTGCGGGAATCGAACCCGCGACATGCAGCGCAATAGTAAATAGCTTATTATATTCTTATGACTTATGGGATTCTTCTCTGGGGAACTTGTGCGGACATCAATACCATCTTTGTTTTACAGAAGAGGGCTGTTCGAGCCATTTACAACCTTGGTCCTAGAGATTCTCTTAGAGAAAAGTTCAAAGAGGTGAACATTCTGACTGTAGCTTCACAATATACATATATTTGAAAATCTTATGTATGTTCATAAACATATCTCGAATTTTAAGAAAATAAGCGATATTCATAATATAAATACCAGGAACAAACACAATCTTGCTGTACATCATACTTGTCTCCACAGAGTAGGCAACCCGTTCATGGGTCAATGTATACACTTTTACAACAAGCTTTCCATGGACATTCGAAACTTACCCTTTAAAAACCATATATAAAGGCGAAACTTTGAATAAAGGGGTATTATAAAATGACAGATTATTCAGAAGACAAAAACTTGGGACTGAGCTGCTCGCTCTGTTAAGCATTGTTATTAAGCAATTTGGGTATAACGTAAATTATTGTAATTTTTTTCATTTCTAATATCTGGACTTGAAAAAAGACGATGATCCCTGAGTTTGTTTCGGCTATTTCTTCTCAGAGGTAGTCAGTTGGGAAATGCCGGCTTCATCTAGTTAAAAAACAATAAAAAATGAACTTGACGTGTAAAAGTGATCAGTGATTCTACTTGCTTAATAAACGATTTCTTTTCATAACCGTGCAGCTCACTTCACTTTTCATGATAAAATTTCTACCATCTAGCTCGCTTTACTTAAGTTTACACGGCGAGTTATTACAGAATAGGGTAATTGGCTAAAAAAACTAATTAATCCGTCAGTCCGATTTAAAAAAAAAGCTAGACAAGTATTTTTTTCTTTTTTTATATAAACAAAAAATTAAGACGCTACAATGCGTTAAAAACTCGCGTGGCGTCCCTCCTTGCTACACTTTTAGTAACGAGTGACGTCACCAGCCACCACTCCTGACCTTTCATGCCTTTTATATTTGTATTTGTTATTGATTTAATAAAACAAAATATACGTATCCAATATTTTTCTATAATCTGAATGACGGACTAAATGGAATCATTGTTTTTTTTTACCCAGGAAACATCCCTATTGATCGTTATTCACGTCGAATATGTATTATCCGTGGTTTGAACTAAAAGAAAATGTAATCTCTAATGATAAAAGATTTCACTGAACACACATGTGCAACTGTTATGTGATAGTCGGTATCAGCTGTCGAGAAAAGTCTACGAGCGAGTCCGAAGCCCGTTTCACTTCAGTTCCGGTTTCACTCCAACCAAAATATTGGGAGGAAATCCCTCATTGAAGTACGTAAATAAATCTATATAACTTGTTTTCGATAACTTACTTTCCATTTCAAAACATCTTTAGTTTGACATGTTTGTTAATTATGGCGTTCCTGTTTTGATAGCTCGACTCATCAATGTACCTATCCAAGCATTACTTTACATCGATCTTTTATTACAAAGAAAAGCTACGTAGGAAGTGAAGAATGTTTGCAGCTAACAATAGACATAAATAAGACTTTAATTTTAATTGCCTTTCATAAAACTCCATTAATCACAGCTCGGCAACTAAGACGTGGATCATTTACATTGTGTGGTCGGCTGGCGGACGCCTATATACTTTTTTAACAACCAGCTTCAAGTTCATGCAAATAAGGCAATTTTCTCAGAAAACCGGGTCAATTTCTTCGAGATACGGAAGCTAAATACCGGCTTTGCATAGAATAACATCGAGACTTGATTGCCTTTAGTGTACGATGCTTGGTCTATTCTAATACCTAATCGTAATTTCCAAGGATGTACAGTCAGTAAACATACATAACTTTGGATATTTTTGATATTGGGAATATCTGTATTTTGGAAACGGTTTCTAGCTTCAACCCTTCAACTTTATAAGTAACTGACTGACTCCTTGACCATTCCAAAGTACCTATATACAGAGTGGTGCTGACAATACGACAATAAATGAAAACACAGACCATGATGGTTCATAGGAATAATCCTGAACCATAGAAAAAAACTTAGCATCAAAAATAAAAAATGAAAACTTCAAACAAACTAAATCGCATAAAATTGCAAACGGAATAGAACATCCTTTAAAATATTGGTTCAATGACCTCCGATCAGCGGGCGACAGCGCGTTCCTGTATCGACTTGCTTTTTCGCGCCATTATTATTAAAGTTTATTACCGCTGGATGCGGCGGTCATCAACCTCTAAGCGCTTCCTTATCAACATGTACATCATGTGGAAAATATGAAAAATTAAAAATAATTTCCTGTGACTAAACTAATGGATATATTTATATATTTTTTTATGGGTAGACTGAGAATGTGTTGAGGTACACGATATTTAATTTATTGTCGTATTGTCAGCACCACTCTGTATAGTTTATTTGTAATAGATGCTTGGAGTTCTTTTTGTTCACTTGCTCGACTCTATGTAAGGAAAAGCCTTATTAAATTTAAATTCATTCATTTCAGATACATAACGCTCATAAGTGAAATCAAATGAAACTGAATGAAAATACATCACATTAACAAATGAATAACCAGAACAATAAAATTACATAATATAAAATAACTGAGGAAATTCAGTAGTCGCAATAGACTGCCTCCGTGGCGTAGCTTTAGCGAACGCGGCCGCTGCGCAAGGAGGCGCGGGTTCGATCACCGCGCAGTGCTAATATTTAAATGCATGAATATGAATATTTGCACTGGTCTGGTCGTGCCTCAGAAACAACGTTGGTCCCGGTTGCCATACGAACATCTAGTGGCAGTCGTTACGGGTTGTTAGAGCCCTCAAAATCCAACAATTGGTCTAACTGCAATGCTTCGGTATCGCCTTCGGGTTGTGGAGGGCAGACGGGAACATATCGAAGTTTAGCCAAAATCAGCAGTTAGACTGGTACAGCGGACCCCAGACTCCAAAGCTGAAAAAGCTACGAATGCGACTGGGATTAACGCTGAGATGATGATGATTATCAGTAGCAATGGGTTTCATTTTGACAGTTCAACAACATTCATTGCATTATTTACGTTGTTGAGCTTCAAAATGATTCCAACTGATAGTTATAGCGTGTTACGCAATTAGGGTGCTGGTTAGGTGTAGCTGACAAATACACATTGTACTACCATGTTCCCTATTCAGGCTAAACTAGCCGAAGTTTTGTATCTATTAGAGATGAGAATCAGTTTCACTCATATAACTTACGATTAAGATCTTCGGGAGGCTATTAGAAACGTGTCATGGACCGACGACAGCAGGTCAAGCTACCCCAAACTGTCAAAATTCCCAATCAACCTTGAGCCTTAATGCTTCAGAGACAAAGTTGAAAATCTAATAAAAAATCTGATAGATTATAGTAGCTTGAAGTGCTGTCGTCTGTACCTAGATATCAGTTTGTCCCGGTATCGTGCGTCTGGTCTGAGCCGACACAGTGACATATCTAGAACAGATACACCGCACATACATTAGGAACTAATTAATGAATAAACGTTTATTGCGGTTGCTTGCACATTTAAAAGAACTTCCAAAAAAGAACACTACAAAGTGAAAAATAACTAATTTCGGAAGTCGGTGGCAAAAACAAATGTACATGTATACATGTAATACTTATAAATGTACATGTCATGGTCATAGTGTCTTTGGTTTTTGTATTGTATCATGGGACCATCTTGAAGATATCTTCTTTCCACTAAAAATAGAATCATCAAGATCGGTTCATAAAAAACGAATTTATCCGCGAACAAACATAAAAAAAGCATATGTACGGTCGAATTGAGTAACCTCATCCTTTTTGAAGACGGTTAAAAAATATAAGAAAACTTCCTTATAAAACAGTACACTCAAAAGTAAAATTAATATTAACTACAATGTAAGTTAAGGAGGTATTGCTTAAACTATAACCAATATGTTCAACGAAAAACTATGAAACAGTGTATAAGTAATACAAACTTAGAAATTAAAATCCTTTCTTCAATTGAAATGTTGTCTTTACCGTATAAAATGGTGTTACAAAATTTAAAGAACTTTTACCAAAATGACATTAACATTTCGTGTCAACTTTCGATTGTGTAACCCTGATGCAGGTCGCGACTGGCGTGTAATTTCGTAAAACGTGAGTGTAACTTAATGTGAATATAATGGTGACATTGTATGACACTATGAACATTTAAGGCTTACATAACTATTTAAGTTTTTCAAGCAGGTAAAATATTGCTTCGGCTTGTAACGCATGGCGATCAGTATTTAAACTAGCGTTACATTTTAAGATAGCATCAAATAAAGTAGTCGATATGTCCTGGTGACCATCGTTTAGTTTGCATGTGTTGATGCATGCGCATTATGAGTAAATATACAATTGCAATAAACGATGGTAGTTTGCACTACGTCTACCTTACGTCTATGCGACTACTACGTTGAAAGAACGAAAACGTATACATTTAAGGCACAAAATTAACAACATTAAAATGTAGCCAAAAGCCCAGTATTTATAACCAGTGGGCTAGCCCACTGGTTTTAAATACTGGGCTTTTTGCTGAGCGATATGGTGTACAAAGTGCGTACCAGTTGTATCGTAGACCTCGTGTAGCAGACGCCAACACACGGCGTAGGCCGAATCTAGATTCGGCCGGTGTCGCAGCGCATTCGCCACTGCCACGCGGGGTCTACTAGGCGTTTGCTACGCCGTATATTGGCGTCTGCTACGCGAGGTCTACGATACAACTGGAACACACTTTGTACACCATATCGCTCATCTACATAGTAATACATAAATTGGCACATCTGCAGAAAATGTGAAACTGAACCCGTTGAACACTGCCTTTGGTTACTTGTATAGATAAGAATCTGAAAAAAGGTAAAATTAACTCATAAATTAACTTAAAACATTTATAAAATCTTGATGCTTGTTTCGGTAAAATATGAAAAAAATAGATGTGCCCATATATTAATAGATGAGCGATTCGTATCCGCCATCCGGCTAAGACTACGCTAGTGAAAAAGGATTGCTTTTTAATAGTATTAGTAGTTTTAGTAGTAGTACTAGTGCTGGACCGCGACCGCCATGGTAAGCAGTGTCACAAGGTTAGTTATGATCATCATAAAGCCCGTACGGTTTTAATACTAAGATATATTTCTTTGAGTTCGGAACTAAATGCAAATGTATGAGAAACTCATCATCATCATCTTACCGTATAATCCCGGTTGCAGCCGCGGCTTTCGCGTTGGAGCCCAGGGTCCGCTTAATATTTATGAGAAACTGTCTCATTATTATTCTATTATTTTCTAAAGTAATTAAATTAATAACATTAATACTAAATACCTAATTCATCTACTGAGAAAAAAACGCCTAATCCTGATGTTTTGTCAAAATTAAAAACATATATACAATACAACAATCAATTAAATAGCTAAGTAATAGTAAACAATCATAGGACAACAAATACTTTCTGTTACCGCACTGATAAAATAATCGTTACGTAACCATGAAAGACCGGCTAATTGTATCGTGGCGCGGCAGGCCGACCGGCACTAATACTCCACAGAATACACACAGTCGTTCGCCGCCAACGAAAGTTACCGGATTTTGTATACCTCCAATGCCAAGTGCGGCGAAGAAAGCGAGCCCATGCAGCTTCCCCAACGAAACATCTTAAATACTACCATCTCGCTCGCTGGACCCCACAACACGAAATGAAGAAAGAGACAACGTGTGCTTAAAAGAGAAAGTGGGCCACGTTACGTTTCTCGGTACCATTAACACGGGCATTGAACGTAAACGTCAACGGATACCATCTTGAAGTCGCTCTGCCCCATTCGGAAGTGGCTGCTATTGCCATGGCATTTGAGTGTAATTTTGTTTGTGTTGTTTGGGTGGGTAAGCTCCAAGGTGCAAGGTTCGAGCGGATCGCCATTGATAGCGATTGAACCTGGGAGTACAGACACGCTGAATTCGGAGAGCAATGAACTGCGGCGGCTGGTGAAAGTGTTGCGTGGAGTAACCTTGAGGCCACGCCGCTCTTTAGCGAATCACCTAATCAATACGTCACCGCCATATGTGCTTGATACGCAAGTGTTCAGTTACGCTCGTTATCAATAATTTAGAGAGACGATACTTGAGAGGCTTCTCTTTTTATTTGACATTAATCATACATGTATCCATTGATGATGAAAAAATTGTGACTCAATGATTAACAGTTTAAATTATTCAAATAAATAATAATATATTTATTACATGTAATTGCTGCTAATTAAAGTGAATTGTTGTGAATTGTCAAATATTAACATTAATTTCACATTCTAAAAACACATACTAACAAACAACAACAAAACATGCGGTGTAAGCAATTTGAAAGAAAAGCTACTTTCAAATCGAATACTTGTGGTTTATCGACGCGGTTGTCAATGTGTAACAACCATACTTTACTACGTGGTGAGAAAACTTAAGTGAGAAATTTTAACACAATTGAGGTATTGAGGCAAGAATTTAGCGTTTAAGAGATTGTTCGGACACACGCTTCGCGATTACAGATTGTGTTTTGTGTTTCTTTTTTCGGAAATCGATATTAAGTGATTCGCACTGAACAGCCTCCGTGGCGTAGCGGTAGCACACGCGGCCGTTGGTCACAGTGCAAATATTTGTATGCATGAATATGAATATTTGCACTGGTCTGGTCGTGCCTTGGAAAGCACGTTAAGCCGTTGGTCCCGGTTGCCATACGAACATCTAGTGGCAGTCGTTACGGGTTGTTGAAGCCCTCAAAAGTCTAACAATTGATTTAACTGCAATGCTTAGATACGGGTTGTGCAGGTCAGACTAAAATATCGAAGTTTAGCCAAAATCAGCAGTTAGACTGGTAAAGCGGACCCCAGACTCCAAAAGCTGAAAAGCTACGGATGCGACTGAGATTAACGCTGAGATGATGAAGTGATTCGCACTGGATATCTATTGGATTCGATGATGGAGGAAAAACCTTACGATAAGCTACCTGACTTCTAACCATCTTCGGTATCATTATCAGGGATGTGATCTATCTCTGTAATAAAACGTATCATGAATTCACGATGTCATAGACTGTTAAAAGAAGGTTCAATCGTACAGATGATCCTAATGTGAACTTTGAACAATGATCAGTTTCACTCTAAGTTCCCAAGCGGCTGTTCGTTGACCCTGCAAGTGAAAATCTCAATCATCATAAAATATAACAATAAAAATTACTCGCAAAGTTTTTCATTAGAAATGAAAGCTACTAAAACAATTCAATAGCTTGTTTTACGTACGTTCACAGATTAATTCAAGTCTCGTATCATTGGAGCCGCGCACGCGCATCTTAGCAAATCATGCCTTTTCTTGGAAACGCTTCAATAGAGACAGATTATTTCTCGTTTTTACGATTGTTGCTGGAGAAATTTGTTTGTGTGAATATTACGGATGCACAGTTTAATTTACTACTAAGTCTTGAATAATAATCCGAGTAGGTAACTATTAACATTAGCTAACAAATCTCAGTAAAATACACGCTCGCTTTCTAAGCGCAATGTATGCTAATAAAATAATGGAGAAGAAAAGTTAATCTTCTAAGCGATTCCTATTCATTAGTTTAGAAAAACTTTCAGCTCGTTACCAACCAATTAAAAGTCGCGTCAGTTGCGCCCACGTGTCGTGTCGTTAATCAGAGCCGAAAGTGACTAGCAAGCATTATCATGGTAATTGCACTTCTAACGTGAGCGTAGTCAATTTTAAAAATGAAGTACCTCCATCATGAGAAACCTTTCATTATTACTTAGATTCAATTCACGATGGCCCATCATTGTACAATATGTAAAGAAAACCACGTCCGACCCATAAGGATAATACAGGTTAGGTAAACACATGACCAAATAAAATATGAAGTTTTACATAATCATCATATTAAAAATATTAACGATTTTTGAAATTATCTTTTTTTCCGCGAATTAATTCCACTTCCCCAACATTTGGTATTTTTTTAATAAGTGACAACACTATTTTTGACGGTATTATTATGAGCGACATAGCGAGGCGACTGCCTTGCCGCGTGCCCTGCGCCCTTTCGCCCGCGCATGTATTGCCTACCGCAGATGTATTAATTAATTATTTAATTTACCTCCTTTTGCGATGTTTAACTCGGTGTTGCACAAATGTATTTCAGATCAAGTAACGTCTTGCTTGATTGACGTTCAAGGTTTTCGGAAGGGTCGAATATGGGGACTAACTTGTTATCATGAGTTCATGACATAGGTACTAGCGCCTGTTGTTGACACTGGGGCGAAGGTGGATACTGCGTGCACCGACTTTCGGAACGCGTTCATCACTGTCGATAACTATGTCTTGTTAGCTAAGTTTGCGACGTTAGATTTCACACCGCTCCTTCTGAAATTCTTTCAAAATCTTCTTCTGCTTGAGCTTCTTTCTGTGCAAAACTTTTGGAATACAGCATTGGCAGCTTTTGGAATATAGAATATTGTACAATGCGCTAACATGTAACCGTCTTAAAATAAGTGCAATCATTTGGAACCCCCATGAGGCTAAATATGTCATGTAAAATCATGGTGAAAAATTCAGAAATTCACTCGTTTTTTTTAAAACTATACGGTTCTTTCTATTAATACCTTTCTTCTTCTTTCCTCTTTGTATTAAGAATAATAGGGTATGTACAGTAGGTTGGCGGTACACTGGGAGTAGCTTAGTGTTTCGGCTGCTGCGGTGCTGGCTTCACCACCCAGTGTTTGCGGAATTGGAGGTGCACGCGCCGTGGCTGTGCACCAACCTCTAGGACTAACCCAAACAAGTTTGCCCCCTTTTCGCCGCCATATAATCAAATTAGGTACCTAGATGTATTTATGTATTTGGATGCAGTCTGATGAAGTTTACAGGAGTAGCATTGAAGTGGTAATATTGTCATCATCATCATCCCAGCGTTAATCCCAGTCGCATCCGAAGCCTTTTCAGCTTTGGAGTCTGGGGTTCGCTTTACCAGTCCAACTGCTGATATGGCTAAACTTCGACATTTTCTGTGAAGCGACTGCCGTTTGACCTCCACAACCCGAAGGCGACATCGAAGCATTGCAGTTATACTAATTGTTGGACTTTTGAGGGCTCCAACGACCCGTAACGACTGCCACTAGATGTTTGTATGGCAACCGGGACCAACGGCTTAACGTGCTTTCCGAGGCACGACCAGACCAGTGCAAATATTCATATTCATGCATACAAATACTTGCACTGTGCGGGGATCGAACCCGCGCCACCTTGCGCAGTGGCCGCGTCCGCTACCGCTACGCCACGGAGGCTGTCGAGTAGCATTGAAGTGGTATTTGTAAGTGTTTTGTTTTTTAATTGTAATTTTGACGGTATTTTAATTTGTTTTTAGTAAAAGTAATATACATTTTTTATACAACTTTCAACTTAGTCTCAAACTGAAGGCGAGCTAATAATAAAAAACAAAAATCATTCTCATTTACAGTCATTTGAGTAAAATTATAGTCAGTTAACCGAGTTTCATATTTCAGACAAAAATTGTTCCACCCCAATTCAAGCAAACTCTTATATTATACCTACTATGAATTATTCGTCTCGAGCCGATGAAAGTAACACAACATGAGACTCAAGCTTAATAGATACTGAGGCAAGTCAAGCAGGACATTTTATAGCATATTTGCATCCTCGATTTATTAGCTGAGTATAATAATAATAATATAGCCTTTTAATCAGATCTTAGTACAATAGATAACTTAACTTAGTACAATAGATTTTTAAATTTATATAAATAATTAACATTAAAATCTTAAACTTAATAAACAGTTTAATATTTGTTGCTTTCGTATCTTTCCTAGATCTGTTTGCCAGTCGGCAAAGGCCTCTTTCCAACCTTTTCCATTCCTTCCTTTCTTGAGCCACTCTGTTCCATGTGACTCCTGCCACTTGTCTGATGTCATCATCCCACCTTTTCTGTGGTCGGCCGATGAAAGTAACACAACATGAGACTCAAGCTTAATAGATACTGAGGCAAGTCAAGCAGGACATTTTATAGCATATTTGCATCCTCGATTTATTAGCTGAGTATAATAATAATAATATAGCCTTTTAATCAGATCTTAGTACAATAGATAACTTAACTTAGTACAATAGATTTTTAAATTTATATAAATAATTAACATTAAAATCTTAAACTTAATAAACAGTTTAATATTTGTTGCTTTCGTATCTTTCCTAGATCTGTTTGCCAGTCGGCAAAGGCCTCTTTCCAACCTTTTCCATTCCTTCCTTTCTTGAGCCACTCTGTTCCATGTGACTCCTGCCACTTGTCTGATGTCATCATCCCACCTTTTCTGTGGTCGGCCTCTCTTCCTTTTGCCTTCCCTTGGGTGCCACTATGTTACCCTTTTGCTCCATTTGTCATGTCCTCTTACCAAGTGACCAGCCCATCGCCATTTAAGTCTTTTGATTTTGTTTATTACATCAGTAGTTTTTGTTTTGTTTCTAATGACGATATTTTTTAATCTGTCAGACTTTTTGATTTTAGCATGCTCCTTTCCATTGAATACTGGCAAGTTGCTAGTTTGTTTGAGGTCCCCAGATTTAAGGCCCATGATTGACACCCGTACGTTAGCTGAGTATAGTTAGACACTAAAAATGTAAATACGTATAAGTATAATTGAGATAGCAGAGGTGGTCCTGTGGTGCGGACGACAGCAGGTCAAGCTTCCCGAAACTGTCAAATATTTCCAATCAACATCTTCATACTTTAGAGGTAAAGTTGAAAATCTAACAAAGAAATTTGAATGATTGTAGTAGCTCGAAAAGCTCAAAAAGTCGTAGTGGCCTAGTGGTTAAAACACCAGCCTCTCAAGTATGAGTGCACGGGTTCGATTCCAGGTCAGGCAAGTACCAATGTAACTTTTCTAAAGTTATATGTACATTCTAAGTATATCTTGGACACCAATGACTGAAGGTGAAGGAAAACATCTTGAGGAAACCTGGGCTTTAAGTTTGAAATCGCCAACCCGCATTGAGCAAGCGTGGTGATTACGCTCAACCCTCCTCTGTATGAGAGGAGACCTGTGCCCAGCAGTGGGACGATAAAAAGGTTGATGATGATGAGTAGCTCGATGGGCTGTCGTCTATACGTATAACTCCCTGACGTACGGAAGCGCTTTATTTTGTGTTTTCAAAATCACCGCTCTCAAAACGATGAAGGAAGATATCTTGAGGAAACCGGCACAACATAGAACAAAGTGTGCTAAGGTAGTCCAGCACCCTAATTGCGTAACACTCTATTACTATCAATTGGAATCATTCTGAAGCCAATTGCTAATCCATTGCTCCATATGTTCGGAAAGTGTGTCCGCTCAACAACGTAAATAACGCAATGAATGTTGTTGAACTGTCAAAATGAAACCCATTGCTACTGATAGTGTGTTACGTAATTATCCTACAGCTTACGGTTGTAGACGATAAGAGTAGAGGGATATATTATTTTCCAGTTCCTTTTCTATTCATTAAGGCGTAGTAACGAAAATGGAAGGTCCTAAATATTGTTTACACAGCAATATTTAGTAACATTTTTTTTTGTTTAAATCTGTTTAAACTCACTTTTTTTGTTAATCTATGTAAAAATTCTGAGTTTATTATCCTATTTAATTAATTATCAGGCAGTGGCTCACAAGGCGGTGTTCTAAATCATGCATGATGACGAGAAAAAACCATGGTTTATTAATGCATTATTTTTGCTTTCATGAATGCCGCATGTGACAACAACGAACTTTAAGGGAACCTTTATGTTTGGTGTTCGCTAGTTTATCAATATCACTTTCACTTTCCCTCAGACCGGTTGAGTATATACGATTGCATCTCCCGGTGTATTTACGTTGAATCTATTTCTGTTTTTATTCACTTTCTAGTTATTTATGATATAAAAACTAAAAAAAATACAAACATCTGACATTCTGAGGGTTCCAGTTTGGTAAGAATAGGAGCAATCATTATAATAACGTTTATATCATTACTGATATCTATTTCGATCACTGCACGTTGGTGCAGACAATAGAAAGATGAGGTGTAAAGATGATATGATAAGGCCAAGATGAGCGTACCGCCCCTCCTCTCGTGTAATTGCTTTACGTGAGCTTTCTCGAGCAGCGCACGCGCACCTTCAAGACCTCACCGACGACGTGTCATACGTGCACGCCGGATACCTGGAAATATTTGAACATATTATACAGACGGAACTTACTCTCTAAGCATCAGAGAAATGTACTGTGTTACTGCCAAGTTATTAGTATTATTATTTCTATAGTTATAAACTAGTGCTGGATGCGGGAGGCGCAGGGCCGTTCGTCTTGGGGATCCTTGCGGGAAGCCTATGTCCAGCAGTGAACGTCTTTCGGCTGAAATGATAATGATGATGATGAAACTAGTGCTTGACCGCTATCCCGCCTGAGGTTAAGCAGTGATGCAATCGTTGATGATAAAGCGCGCTAGTTTAATAAGAGCCTATTCACTTGCGGAGGCATGAGGAACAGGGTGTAAAGTTCACTCATCCTCCATAGAAAAGGGAGAATCCTCCGACCAGACGGGTGGTGTGTCTGGCGGGCCACTTGCCCGATGCTTGAAATTGGGAAGTTGTACGTTGATAGTTGCACGGTAAACTCTGATTTCGAGATGTAGAATTCGTGTGATGACGCGTTGTTTACTTTTGTGGGGTTTGTAGGTACCGCCACATTACTCCCCTCCGGAGACCGGAGGTCGATAGTGGGCTGAGTCTTGTATATTGCGATGCTTGCCAGGCCAGCTGAGGTTTCAGTGAGTCGGAACCGGTTGCTGCGTACTTCACGGAACTGTCTTCGGTGATTCCCCAGTGAGTCGGGGTGGTGGCGCTGCATTATACTCCAGTGCGTCGGATGTCATACAGCGCCGGGTTAAGTTGAGGCTGGCTGCTGCGTCGACCAGGAGAGAGGGCTCTGCTTGTTGACCGGCCGAAAGTGGAGTGTGCTGTGCCGAGGTTGCTGATGAGGCTGTGGGTGATGACCAGGTATGCGCGGTCGCTGCATGCTTGTAGTCAGGATACCCGTTGTAGCCTGTAGGAGCTAGCTGGCTGGGTGACTCGTCGCCAAAGCTTGCGAGAGTGATGATGATGGCATCACGCTGAATTGCTGCACGAAGGCTGCGCTGACGTTCATGCTCGGGGTCGCCAGTGTGGAGGCATGAGGAACAGGGAGTAAAGTTCACTCATCCTCCATTGAAAAGGGAGGATCCTCTGATCAGACTGGTTGTCTGGCGGGCCACTTGCCCAATGCTTGAAATTGGGAAGTTGTATGTATGATAGTTGCATGGTAAACCCTGATTTCGAGATGTAGAATTCGTGTGATGTCAGTATGACGCGTTGTTTATTTTTGTGGCGTATGTACCTACATACGCCACAAAAATAAGCAACAAGTACCTACCGCCACACACTCAAAAAAACTAAATGAATAGGAAGGAAGACAGTAGTAGGGCGAAGTGATGCAATGAACACGACCAACGATGCTGCGCCAGAGGGAGATTGACCTGGAGACTCTCCACAATCAAACTCCCGACACAACAACTTTTATTGAAAATGTATTTTTGGCATTCGTTACGTATTTCAGTAGTGTTGTTAATTGCCATTAAAACAGTTAAATCTCGTTTCTTTTTCGGTAGGTAGGTACATGCCTTTTTTGCGGATGGTAAATCCCCAAATGACCTCTCTCGCTCTGGGCCAAGCGGAAGGGCGTATCATAATTTTGCTGACTAAAACCCACCCGTGTTTCTTCACTTGCCTGTGCACCAGGGGCCTCTTTCGGAGAAACCACGACTCTCCAGTACATGCTTAAGGATTACTTTCTTAAGTAACCATCGTATTTCCACCGCGACAAATATTTGACTTCACTAACCCACAATCACAATTGATCGTTCACGCAAACCTATTAACTATTTAGTCATACGCAGCAAAAAGAGTAATTGCTACAAAGACATTAAATCTTCACAATATTGAATGCATTGACTTGCAGATCAGCTCTAGGCAGAAAAGGAAAGTTCCATATAAAGTTGCGACTCACGATACTTTTTGTCGATCATCTCGTGTGAAATCTGTTCATGACTTTTTATGTATTTTTAATATGCGAGCCAGCAAAGTTAGTCCCACGAGAGGTGTCGAGGTGATGCGCGACGGGCCGATATCGTCACCTGCGCCCACACAGACTCATAGTCACGCTTGATTACTGACATTTTCTCATCAATCAATTGATTCAACTTTACTATTATAATAGGGATGTTTCCTCGGTCAAAAAAAATATTCTATTTAGTCCGTCATTCAGATTAGAGTAAAATATTGGATACGTATATTTTGTTTTATCAAATCAATAAAAATTTACAAATATAAAAGGCATCAAAGATCAGGAGTGGTGGCTGGTGACGTCACTGGCCGCTAAAAAGTGTAGCGTGCAGTGACGTCACACGAGTTTTTAACGCGCTGTGTCATCTTCATTTTTTGTTTATGTGAAAAAAGAAAAAAGAAAATAAATATAAAATACGTGTCTAGTATTTTTTGGAAATCTGACTGACGGACTAGTTTTTTTTAATCAAATACCCTGCATTTGCATGTTTTTTTTTTTAAACGTTTCCCCAATTACTCCTGTATCGTCTACTCCTATAACACTAGTCTGTTATCCCAATACGATAACAATTAGAAAGCTTTGAAACATGGATTTGTGTGTTTAACCGGTAAATATTGCCAAAGCAATTACTGCCCTTAATGAAATATGTAGATAGCCCCATTAGAGAAATAAGAAGAAAATTAGAACCACTTTCTCGGGCGATCTGCCGGACGTTGATCAATGAGTGTTAAATTGGATAACACTCTAGACCTCTGGCCGAGTGATGAATATTTTGACAGCGCAATTAAGTCATCCCAAAGAGATGCGTGCAAATAATATCTTGCCCTCTGGTATTGAGATATAATGTGCCCCACTTAACAGTGATGATAATTAATGCTTTCCTCGTGCTTACTATCCGTTTAATAGATGTTTCCCAATTAGTTAAACACACATGTAGTGAGATTGTAAGTTGTTTTAGGTAGGCGTTGAAAGGGAATGTGTAATTAACTCAATTATTTACAAAAGTTCCATCTCTACCATTATTTTTAAAAGTTAAAACTAAATAATACGGTAGTTAATATCATATCGTTTTTAAATAAATGTACAAATACAACCATAGTAGGGCAGAACGGGCGGTTGCGGTAAGAAAATGATGCAGCGTTGTTATCAAATTGATTACGTGGTACCTACCTATAATCTGCTGGCGTACCCCCCCGCGAGGTGGCGGCTTGCTCGAATGTGCTTAATTGAACAAACCACCTGCTATAACATCTATTATTATAGTGTAACCACAGATTACAGAAAATAGAAAATGCCCGAGGGCCCGCTTTCTTACGAGGGACTAGCCTAGTTATAGATGGGCGCAGTCGCAACTAATGTGTCTCACTCACGTCTTCTTTATGCTGCGATATTTATAGCGCGATTACTGACTTAAGATTTCCTCTCACAAGGCGACGCTTTTCAGGACTAGAAGATGTTTGTAGTAGTACTTCATGCATAGATGCCAGTTGCTAGGCCTACTGATAACTTTTTCTGCACAGCCATGTTCAAATAATATTCTTATGTCTAACGATCGCGATTATATTTAAATCTGAAGCTAAATGCCATCAAAGATAAGATAAGATCATATAAGATTTGTTGTGGAACATCTACTCTCAGCGTAATTAATGTCTACATAAAATTACACTGTTTTCATGTATAATGTCTCATTAAACGTCCTCATGCAGACATACTATATTCTGATATCGACAGATGAGACTTTCTGTGCTTTCTAACCGAACAGCGATCGAGTGTCTGGGGTGAAATCGCTGGCAGCGCCCGAGCAGCTGCCGGACAGACCGAGTCCACTGCATACATGAGACAATCGGCAATGCAGCTGCTTACGCATACCTCAGAAGAAAAACGCATCTACAAAGATCGCTCAGAGGTTAATTAACTTTCCGGCTAAGTCCTTTCTTATTCTTGGGTCATAACTTAGGTTAACCTTCATCTTGTTGCATTACTTAAGTAAAACCAATAAACAGAACAATATAAAGTGTCACTATGTACAAACATATACGACCTTGTGCCGTAATAAGGTGAAGGCCGCGCGTGGTTTCCTCTTGACGCAGCGGGAGCAGCGCACGCGTCACAGTAAAAGATGCAGCCGGTGCAGTTCCGGCGCGAACAGCGCTGCACTCGGTCACTGGGTCAGCCCCACTGCGCGGTGGTGGGGTGCGTGGTGGTGTGAAGGAGAGGGGGGAGGGGTCCGGTGGGTGCACCGAGCAGAGTTGCACTGTACTCGTCGTCATGGCTGGTGTGGCTGCTCGCTAGCCCCATGCCCGCGCCCGCGCCTTCGCCGCGCCCTCGGCTAGTGTTCCTTTGGTTGTTCAACGTGTTCCGTTGGTTGCAGGACGCTGACTGACTACACTGTGACCATGAAGAGAACCAGGCTACTGCTGCTGGCCGCTGTGCTATTGCTACGGGTGAGTCACCTTTCGTAAATACCGTGATAAAGAGATTAGAGAAACTGAGACACTTCTATACCTATTCTTTTTTAGTGACACAATTTAAATATGAATTAATGAATTTTATAAAAATTACTGGACCGGCGCAAAAAATTTGTTTTTTTTTTTACGAAATATTAGTTTTGGATAATTATCTCACTACAGAATTTTATTCAAGGAAAAGTTTTAAACAATTGCCTTAGTCCACGCTTTCCCACAGCTAATTCGCATCTTTTACTATGCTGAGTTTTTAATGATAAAAAAACAAATAATTTAAGCGTTCTTAACAAAAATTTTAACCTTATAAAGTAGGTACACTATAGTCATTAAAGACAGATACTATGTTTAATTTCAAAACTATAGATAAATCATTCTTATTAAACATAGAATAGAATCGATGACGTATATTATGACATAGTAACACATAAATCCTAATTTAAATAACAGTTAGGTACACGATACTGTACAAATCCCAATATTCTGACATGCGCGGCTAGTCCCGTCGGCTCGAACATGTCTATAATGTATCAGAGCAGCTAACAATCCACGACTAGTGACCAAGTCGCTATGCTTTCCCTACAATAGTATTAAGAACATAATATATTATTAGTGTTGTTCTGATGAATCGAGTACTCTCGATAAAGTTGGTTCTGTTAGCCAAAACTGTAAGTTATCTTAAGCCATCATTTCGAAAAGAATAAATCTGGTAACACCACCAGTAGGAACTGCTCTAGAAGTAAAGCCGTCATGAGTCAAGAATGTAGGTCTAACTATTCATAAAAGTAACGCTGTCTGCCTACATATTTCAAGAAATAACGTAAATAAGCGATGTTACATGAAGCGTAGCTAAAGCAGTAAGCATCTAAGTGAGGAAGGCACGCGTTCCGCGGTGCTCTGTCGAACGTTTCTACATTATTCAGCTTTTTCCGCTCGCGTTCACGCCAACTAGGCTAATGATTCCGTTAGCACATCCACAAAACAGTGGTCCATTGGAAACTAACTGCGTATGCTGATACGTATATTAACCATGTAAGAGAAAAAAATATTTATAATCTTGTTACTTTCTAGAAGTCGCAACAATTGCAGTATGTTCAACGTGTTTAGCAATGATTTTCAATGACACTTATTATTCATGAGCGATATAATAATGACCGATAGAAAATCAAACGTTATACAGTTCAAAAAAGTTATCTATTTGAATGCAGAAGTTGGGTTGTGTAATAATAATAGCTTTTGTAAGATTGAATAAGTCCTAAAGGCCTATAACAATCAAGCAGTCGTTGACCGTCAAAGCATCTTTTTCTACTAGCACTTTCACTGATATTTCACATCTTTGTAAGGAAATGACGCAACCCAGTTGTGCAAGTGATTTCGTTTTTGACCATGACGAACTTATCTTACCATCTCAGTACAATCGAGTGTTATGTAGTTCGCTAAAACAGTATTACATTGCAAATAATAGTAATTATATTAGTTAATAAAACGACATGATGATTAATTAATCTCGTACTTTATAAGGAAGCTTGTTCTCGAGCAGGTTTTTAAAGCGAATTAAAACCTACTACTGTCACGTTTACGTATGTCATTGGTATAACACATAATTCATTTAATCCTGTAATGGTTGCATAATGATAACCCATAACATGAAACTCCCTCATTCTTCTGAAAGTTTTTATAACATAATGTTTTTCATGCAAGTCATATTCAATGAGAGTTAAGGTCTTTCCCCACCAGTGGGACATTACCTAAAGGCTAATAAAATAAATATAAATAAAATCTTTTTATAGCATTATTATTGTTAATTTCAAGATTTTCTCATAAACATTCATAGACCCTGTTAATTTGTTTACACATTAGCTAGGGTAGTTCTAAATAGAAAAATTGTATACAAAATGTGAGCTGCCTACAGTCGCTAATTCACTGTTTGCTGATGCTGTTTGATGAGCCGGCAAAGTGAAGTTGCATATGTGTTGTATTCACTTCACAGCCGAATATTACCTTAATATAATACAATAGTTCGGTACTATTACATGTAAATAGTAGAAACTATTACTCGTTGGACACTGTCAAGTCTCGCTAATTCAAGTTAGAAAGCAATTGTAAAGAATGTGTAAACTAACGATCGCTTTCGATTGTCGGCCGGATTTATAGACTCCGTTGTCTATTCTAATTGATCGGTTAAGCTTACAGCTGATACTTAAGCTTAATTATAGTTTCTTTGTCTTTTCAATTCCTATACAATATGTAAAGAAAAGCCTGATAAGGATAATAAAGTTTAGATAATCACATGGCCAAATAAAATTTGAAAATTTACATAATCATCATAATATCAATACTAATGAATTATGAAATAATCTTTTTTGTTCGCGAATTAACTCCAACTTCCCAATATTTGGTAATTTTTTAAAAAGTGACATCACTTTTTTGATGAATGAATGAATTTACAATACTGGCGGCACTTTGTTTGACCGCGTGCCCTGCCCCCCGTCGCCCGCGTATGTATTGCCACGTAATTTACTTACTTTTGCGAAATAATATGAATTTTTTTGGAGGTATTTTTTTTTTAGTTTAGCCAGGCTTTGTAGGCATTAATAGAATCAGTTATCGATACCTAACAATACCTTCACGGATCGGACAGGGTTTTCTTCACATATTGTATATAATATGTAATAAGTAATAACCCTATTGCTAGATATCTTTAAGCGATAAAGATAAACGTTGACATAGACACCCAATGGCCCCGATTACCTTATTCACAAACTAGATTAAATTTAAGTTCAGTGCATTTTTTTTTCTCTATTCCATTAAGAAAAGGACAGAAGATGAAATGTTAGTTTAGACCTGTCAAATTAGTCCGCCCTTGACGTAAATTGACGTTTTTTCAATCGTCATGTTTATAATCGCGTCTAAACTGTCTATGGAGTATCTTAATTTGACAGGATTAAACTAAAATGTTACAAAAGTTGAAAATTAATTACTGAAGACATGGCAGTATGGTCTCTGACCTTAGCCTGTTCCAAATGGAACAAACAAAACCAAAAAAAAATGTCTATGGAATTTCTTAATTTGACAAGATTAAACTAAAACGTTATCTTCTATCCTTTTCTTAATAAAATAGAAAGAAAAAGATGCACTTAAGATTAATTTAGTTTATGAACAACAGAATCAGCGTGAATAGTTTCAACTCAAAATAAAAGACGCTAAGAATTGATTCAACATTTTCGTCGTTTTCCATACGTTTCTTACATTCAATTCATAATAAAGTTGTCACTGCACTATGTGGGTCAATAACTTTCCACGTTACTTGCTAATAACACGATAAAGTGATGTGTTTATTTCAATTTGAAAAGTCCGGTTTCTGGTATCAAACCAAGCCTGCCTCAACCGAGGGCCTGGATCTGTCAAGCTTTCCCAATCAAACTTGAACTGTAATGCTTTGGCGATAAAGTTGAGAATCAATTGAGGAAATTTGGCAGGTTGCGGTGGCTTGATGTGCGGGCGACTGTACCTAATGAATTGTTAGAATTGCATTATATACAATAATAATTATTTATAGTATAGTTATGAGCGGCTCGCCGACATGCAGATAAACCCTGAGAAGTTTTCGTTGTGCGGCTAAAAGACATTGTGAACCTGATGTGGCATGATGTCTGGTGAAGGTCTGAGCAGTTGTGTTGCGATGTACGTGCCGGGTACGATGCGCGAAATGTTGTTGTGTCGGGAGTTTGGTTGTGGAGGGCCTCCAGATCAATATCCCTCTGGCGCAGCATCGTTGGTCGTGTTGTTGGGTTTAACATTGCATCACCCTTTGGACTACATCACATTACAGACACTCAAAAAGAGATGTGAAACTCGTATTAATAGTTGCTATCGTAACTACATCGAGACTATTGAGGACTCCATATCTCGAGGAGCAAAGACTTTCTGGACTTACATTAAAAATAAAAAAAGTAACCACCGCTCATTCCCCTCTGTTATGCATTTCAATAGGGAAAGTGCTAGTAACGGTCAGGATATCTGTAATCTCTTTGCTAAATACTTTGCATCAGTCTATACCCAAAGCTCAAGTGTCAGGATCATCTCCACATGTAATAATTCCGTTCAAATACTCAACAACATAACACTTACAAACGAAATGGTTTCGAAAGCGCAAAAAAATCTAGATTGCACCAAAGGAGCAGGTCCTGATGGTATACCTCCAATGTTAGCTTCTAAATGTTCAACAGTTCTTGCTACTCCCCTTACAATTATTTTCAATGAATCCATACAAAAAGGTACATTTCCACAAATATGGAAGGAATCCTTAGTCGTCCCTGTTCACAAGTCAAGCGATGAATCACAAATTGCGAACTACAGACCAATTTCAATTCTATCGGTTTTTGCGAAGCTCTTTGAATCTCTGATACGCCCTTTTATTACATCCCATCTAAAACAATTAATTTCGCCCTGCCAACATGGTTTCTTTAAAGCTAGATCAACATCGACGAATTTAATGTCATTTGTCTCATGCGTTGCTTATCATCTAGACAACAGGACATCAGTAGACGCTATTTATACTGATTTCAGTAAAGCGTTTGACAAAGTAAATCACTCAATTTTAGTCAACAAATTACTAGCATATGGTTTATCGGGAAACATGTTGAAATGGACAGAGTCCTACCTAAAACAAAGATGGTTAAGAGTCGTAGTAAGTGGCTACACATCTGATCGGTTTCCCACAACATCCGGGGTACCTCAGGGCTCTCATCTGGCTCCAATTTTATTCACCATATTTATTGATGATATCACACGATACCTCAAGTACACAGACTGTTTCTTGTTTGCAGACGACTTAAAAATTTCCAGACCCATTACCTCCACGCAAGACATACAATTAATTCAAGAAGATATAAATAATCTACATAGGTGGTGTGTTGACAACGACATGTTTTTAAATATCGATAAATGTAAATGTATAAGATTCACGAGGAGCACTTCAGAATCGCCTTTAAGTTACAAAATAAATGGTGAAATATTGGAGGAAGTTGAGGTGATTCAGGACCTTGGCGTGTACTTAGACAATAAATTGAGATTTCACAAGCACATTGAAAAAATAACTACAAAAGGCTACAAAATGCTGGGTTTTGTAATCCGTAACAGCAAAGAGTTCAAAAAGCCTTCTACCAAAAAAACATTATTCAAAACATTGGTTCGATCTGGTCTTGAGTATTGTAGTCAGATATGGTCTCCTCATTATGAAATTCATATAAAGCGCTTAGAATCTGTACAAAAAAGGTTTATGTGGCATCTTGCTTTCCAATGCCATGAAGCTAAACGTCTACAGTCATATACCTCGCGTCTGAAACATTTTAACTTGAACAGCCTTCAGGATCGCAGATTGCTATTGGATCACATGTTCTTATATAAATTAGTCAATGGATATATTGATTCTCCAGATCTTTTGCAGAAAGTGAAAATTAATGCTCCTAATAGACTGCCCAGATCTCACACTTATGTACCCTTCTGTCAGACTCCATCAAAAAGTAACCTAGGACATTTCTCCACCATCAACCGACTAGGTAAACAATACAATGCCTTAGTCAAGAAAAACACAAGCA
Source organism: Sesamia nonagrioides (assembly GCA_017933935.1). NCBI lineage: Eukaryota > Metazoa > Arthropoda > Insecta > Lepidoptera > Noctuidae > Sesamia > Sesamia nonagrioides. The sequence goes on from JADWQK010002047.1 coordinate 152,747, forward strand.
TTGATATTTTCTCAAATAAGTACTCCGTCTTCCGTCGTAATATTTTATCATCGTTCACCACCTAACAATGATTGAGCTTTGTCCTTTTATTCTATGTTATGTTGGTAAATTGCATTCTTGTTGTTCTCTTTTAACATTATATAAATAAATAAAAAACCCATCACAAAATGATACATGCTGTGGCAACCTATAATTAAGTCTGCACTCAACATAGGATTTTATATTATTGTAATATATAAATGTAACTAGTGTAAGATTTGTTGGTTGTCCTAAATAAATAAATAAATCACCGTGCTCAACTGCCGTCTTCCTTCCTATTTACTCAGTTCTTTTGAGTGAGTAGGCTTAATAAACTAGCGCGCTTTACCATCAACGATTGCATCACTGCTTACCATCAGGCGGGATTGCAGTCAAGCGCTAGGTTGTAATTTATATATATATACCTAATTGTAAGTTTGTGAAAAAAAAAATTAAAAATACTGGTAACCTCCGAAAATATAGAGATAGGATTGATACACCTTCCCATATCTTTTGATATCATCTAAAGAAACCGTGACGTTGTTATGTACGGACGACAGCAAGTCAAACTACCCTAAACTGTCAAATATTCCCAATCAATCTTGAGCCTTAATACTTTAGAGATAAAGTTGGAAATCTAAAAAAGATATCTAACAGATTGTAGTAACTTTATGTGCTGTCGTCTGTAGTATTTATTTATTAAAGTTAAATTCTTCAATTAGGTCTTTGATTTATTACTGATACTAGTACCAGCCTGACTCCACTTGGTCAAATTAATTTTCGGTCTATGAATTTTCACATTTCAGTTTCTTATCCCTCAACGTCAAACGTTGTATAGATAAGAACATTCTATTTCTGAGTTTACCGATCTCACTCATTCATTCAAAATTAAGATCTTTCAAAGTAATCACCTACAAAGACCGTTGTCGCTAAAGAACGCTTTTACCGGAAATATTTAAAGCTAAAACAATAGGGAGAAATGTTGTCGGAAATTTAATTAAAAGAACAATAACTACAAAATTCTAATTTCGAAAGATGTTTGATAACGAAAAAATTTTGAATATTGTAATTTCAATTTAATTAGATGTTTTAGAAATGTATGGAGCCTGGGCCAGCACATTGTACGCTTAATGCTAGGTATAGTTACGCTATAGTTAACTGTTTTTAATATTAATTTCCAATATTTCGGCTTAGTTTTTATACAGATTCAATTTAACTCGGCCAAGGAGTGCAACACAACTACTAATAAATATGGCGGTCAGCAATATGCGAAATAAGATTTTGACAGTGACATTTGATTGTCGTGTCATGTATCTAAGGCTATCGTATCTATATTATGTATCATATGACTGCGAAAAAAAAACAAAAAATTAATTCCGAACATATGGCCCATTAAATATACACAAGCAACTCAAATCAGCACTCGACACGAACACAACGGGAAAATAGAACTGTCAAAGTCGCCAATCAAACGTCATAACTACTGTCATGGCTACCTTAATAAAGGGTTATCTCACTAAAAACGATTCAAAAAATTAATTATGAATACTTGTATTTTTATTCAAATTAATTTAGTAGTATTTTTATGAAACTCTTTTATTGTTTTCCTTTTTATCTATATTGCGTAGGTATGTACATAGTGGTGGCCCAAAAAGAAACATCTCCTTTATCATGATTTAAGAAGTCCCTGTTTGTCCAAAACTCCAAACAACTTAATCTTTGATTTTCTTTATCTCATTGGTATCCATACTTTCTCGATTAAGGGAAAGTGTTCTCGAAGATTTGTTACTCCACGTACGAAGTTCAAGCGCATGACATTTGCTATAGCTTGTTAACAACACGCCTGCCTTAACCGCTTCATGTACCTGTATATGTACAAGTATACTATAGGCACACCTTTCCATTTAACGTCGGAGATTTTGTGAGATTGTCTCTGTGCAATCTCTAAGCCTTGATTGCATAGGCACGGTCGGAATTACGCATAGTTTATATATGTATGTATATACATATATAGGTAGGTATATTTAGTTTCATCCTGTCATAGACATTTTTTTTTTGGTTTGCTTCTTTCCGTTCTTCTGAACGGAAAAGCCAAAGGCATAGTACGCCATACAGCCTAGACTTCAGTATGTTTTTTCTTGAGTAAATTTATATCCTAACTTATCCTAATTTATCCTAATTTATCCTACCTTATACTAGCTTAACTTAAACCTATCTCCTTTCGTTTCCCGCGTGAGGCCGACAAGGAGGAAGTTTGGGTAAGGTCATGAACAACACTACAAATAATTTTAAAAGTACAATGAAAAATGAGCGTGACACTCATCTTGACATTCCCGCCAAACTCCTATTCCATAGACAGTTTAGACGCGGTTATAAATATGGCGGCCAAAAATACGTCAATTTACGTCAGGACTGGACTAATTTGACAGGTCTAAATTAATATTTTATCTTCTGTCCTTTTTTTAATGAAATAGAAAGAAAAGATTCACTGGACTTAAATTTAATTTCACTGCTTACTATCAGGCGGAATTGCGGTCAAGCGCTAGTCTTTAATGTAGGTATATAAAAAAAATATGAATTAGGGAGTCGGGGCCAATAAGTCATTTAAGAATTAGGTACGCGACTACTAATTAATAATACTAATTTTCAAAACAGCTATGGCTTTATGATGTTGTTGGTCCTAAAGTTATCGAAGGATGAGGTAGGTAGTCACAAAAACATTATGTAGCAGGAACATTCAAATTAGTTTCACTTGATAGCTTTCAAAGGACTATACGTTCGATTTTCAATCCTTTATCTGTCTAGTTAGACATACGAACAACCTTAAAAAAAATAGTATTTGGCTTCATTTTCCGTTATAAGAACTGTAAGCAAATAATTACCTTTACAAACAAAGTTTGGCGAGTACTCATTATAGCTGAGCTTAACACAAATGGCGTAAAAATAAAAATTTTGTGGTAATGTTATCTCACTAAACAAACTTGTCCATTGCATATGCGGATACACCTGAATTCTTTATTCTGTTATTTCTGTAACCCATTAAAGAAATTACACTTCCACCATCCGCGACAGTTATCTATACTAATATATAAAGCTGAAGAGTATGTTTGTTTGTGAACACTTTCCCTTAATTGAACGCGCTAATCTCAGGAATTACTAGTCCGATTTGAAAAAAATATTTTAGCGTTTGATAGCCCATTAATCCAGGAAAGTTTTAGGTTCTAGAACATCACGCTACGACTAATAGTAGAGGAGCATAACTAAACCCACGCGAACGAAGTCGCTGGCGACCGCTAGTCTATACTAATATATAAAGCTGAAGAGTTTGTTTGTATGTTTGTTTGTTTGTTCGCGCTAATCTCGGGAACTACTGGTCCGATTTGAAAAATTCTTTTTGCGTTGGATAGCCCATTATTCCAGGAAAGTTTTAGGCTATATAACATCACGCTGCGACTAATAGTAGAGGAGCATAACTAAACCCACGCGAACGAAGTCGCTGGCGGCCGCTAGTATCTAAATAAAGTCGTTTCACACACATTGTGACAAGCCTCGAGTCGGACATCAAGTTGTCGCGCGTCTGTCGCGATCGTCTGATAGCGCACGCACCGAGCACACTTCCCACGAACTAGTACGATACAAATTGTACCATAAACAATAAGAGTCGCAATGTGCAGGGAGAGCTGTGGGAGACAACTTGTCCAATTTATTTTGTTTACATGTGTGGTTAGGTTCCGCACATTCGTAACATTAATCTAGTTATCAAGTTGAAACCGGATGCAGATTAGTCTGCTCAGAGTATTTCTACTAATCTAAGATATACATGTAAAAGAGGATTTAGTGTTGAGGTCTAGATGTTGTCTCAGAAGTTATCAGGAAAGTCGGTATTAATTATTTCAGTAAAAGTTGTATTTCCGTACTTAATTCAAGCATAGAAATAGTTAACTTAAATCATCCTTTATGAATAAACACCACAGTGTTTAAGGGGTTTATTCATAAACGATGATTAAAGTTACGTGACGTTAAAAGGTCAAAAATGTATGGTTAAAGAATCGCTAATCACTAGTTAACTTTAAGCAGCGTTTATGAATAAGGGGGAAGGTTGATTGAGTACCTACAGTATCGGATAGCTTGACCTGTTGTCGTCCATACATATGTATGTTTGTTATTCTTTCACATAAAAACTATTGAACGGAAGAGGATCAAATTTGGCACACAGATTAAAAATTAACATGAATATTTAGAATAGTTTTTATCCGGACATTTCCACGGGATCGAAACTGATGCGGGTGAAACCGGGGCGCAGCTAGTTATGTATGTATACGTCTTAGTCGTTCATGCCGAGTTTATTCTGCAAATACATAATCAGAGAAATATAAATAAGCTCAACCCTATTAGGTGTCGCGCGGTCATAAAGAAACACAAACAAAAATCCGGTTCTACTCAATTCTTGTTCATTTATTAAACAACTTTCATCTGCCTCGTACTAATTTTTGTACATACTAAGGTATGTAGGCACGACTCTTTATTTACTTAATCAAGTTATATAAGACAGCAATTTGGCCCAATCAAGTCCAAAATTTTTATTACGATGTTTTTACAATTTTGTTTTTGCTTAATTTTATGATAATAAGTTTAAAATGAGGTATATTTTGCATTCTTTATCTTTAATAGGCTTCGCCCTAATAATAATTGGAACATGAACTTATACTAGGTATAATTAAATTATTGGAGACTTCACAAATCATATTGACTTTTCAATATAGTAGGTATTTAAGCTTTCATCCAACTTATAATAAGCATGTCTATAACACTTCTGATACCTGTACAAGTATAATCAGCAGTTTAATGTGCAAATAAGGGTATAAGAAAAGTAATTTAGTATCTAATTATTTAGAGCTTCAACTTACACTTAAAAACAACAACAAGTTGTCCGAAATAACTTCAGAGGACTTGTTTTCAGATAAAACTGGAAGAACAAACAGTCCTTCCGAAAGAGAGATTACAAACAACTCATACGCTTCGAATATAAAAACAATATAAAGGAAAAAAACCATCCAAATTTAGCTAGCTATTAATTTCGCTAGTTGAAATATAATATCGCTAAATCGTTGGTAGAGCTTCTGTAACACGAACTTACCATCAATTCAGTGTTGCGTGAATAATTTATTATACAAGAACTTAGGGGAACTTAGCGAATTCGTTAATTTTGGGTGGAAACGGATGTACTCGCGACGGATACTTTCACCTGCGCCGGCGCAGGCACCTGTCGTCTCTCGCTCTGCTGACGCACGAGCATGCGCAAGTAATCACCTTTATCTGAGTCTACAAACTCTTACCCACGCTAACAAGCAGACAAATAATAGTCATGGAACTTGTAATATACCTGATACGTGCACAACCATATTTGCTATCAAAAGTTTCGAGTGACTAGATACCTATATTCAAATTTTATTTATATTTCATATTAACGTTATTTCTATTTAAATAACTATCAACTTTATTTTAATGGTAATGAAGTTGATTTCAAAGTGACATACACTATTGAAAAAGTTATAAAAATGTTTTGGTGTCGCTAGAACTGAACTTTGTTCCGTAGGAATTAAACTTATTTTTCCATAAACTCATATTTATTTACATTTTTGGCGCAAGCAAAACATCCGTGACTTTCAAAGTTTCTACTTAGGTACATAATGGTAGCTTTTGGTAGGTATGCGTCCTGCCCACTTCGATTAACATCAATGCACCAGTATATTTAGATAATGCACCCAACGTGGAAATTATCAAAGAAAGCTCTAGTTGTCAAAGTTGCGCATGTTTATAGGTCCGGTGTTTTCTTCCGCAACTCACAATCTCGATCAGTGGGTAATTTCTAACCGGTTTAGAAAACGCGAGCGTCGTCAGTACGCACCGGGCGCGCGGCGCTCCCGCAAACAACCTGCCACTTGGTGCTATTCTTACATACTAGCTCCTGTTCCGACCAACTGCCTCATCAGCTCTCACGCCATAGTTTTCTAGTCTAACATCCAAATACAGCATCTGGATTATGCTGTATTATTTATTAACAACCATAGAACATATGCGGCTAGCAACACTTAATAATGTTTTTGTTAACCCAACCAACCACATACCAAACATATTTTGTACCACTATACATACTTACGAGTAATTAAATAAAAGTTTATAATGCGTGCACCTCATATTTTTACTTAAAAGAGCAAATAATAACTATAATATTAAATTCAAAATATATCTACCAACTAAGTATCGTGAAAGCATTCGTGTAACTCATCTTAGCAATATGATCGTACAGCGTACTAATTAATATTATAATTGTTCGTGCGAGCGATCCATCAGTGTAGAAAGTTGGAAAGAACATTGCGCGCGCGCCGCTCGGAAGATGAGACGAGGGCGCTCAGCGCACGCGCTCTCATGGCACGGAGTATGTAGAGTGAGACGCCTCAGGAATGTTCTAAGACTGTTATTATATTATGTATCGTCGCAAACACTGTTACGTTACATGCCCACTACCAGAGTCCAGTTAAATAGCCTCAGCTTCACAGTAACTTTTAGTGTCCATAAATTTCCCACATATAGAGCAGATGCGTTATGCTTATCGACATAAAAATTAATATATGGCTTTCTATTTCCAGGAAGCAACATGCGAGCCCCCGGTGGATTCGGCCTCGTTACCGTTGGAACATCGAACTGGCGCCGGCTACGGCCCGCCCCTGCCACCCTCACACACCGACGACCCGTGGCCTCTGGCAACACCAGACAGCCCTAAAATAAAACACTTACAAGTTCAGTGTGAAAAAACACGTATGCGAGTTAATATAGAATTTGACCGCCCATTCTACGGCATGATATTCTCCAAAGGATTCTACAGCGACCCTAACTGTATGCATTTAAAACCAGGAACTGGTCATCTCAGTGCGACATTTGAAATCTTCCTCAATAGCTGCGGCATGAGCAGTTCTGCTAACCATAATGTCGCGACATATGGAAGTCCGACACCTAGCGGTTCCTATGTAGAAAACACAATCATTGTTCAATACGACCCTTATGTCCAAGAGGTATGGGATCAAGCAAGAAAATTACGATGCACGTGGTACGACTTTTACGAAAAGGCAGTTACGTTTAGACCATTCCAAGTGGATATGTTGCACGCTGTCACGGCGAACTTTCTCGGAGACAACCTGCAATGCTGGATGCAGATACAGGTTGGAAAGGGACCTTGGGCTTCAGAAGTGTCTGGCATAGTGAAAATAGGTCAAACTATGACAATGGTGCTGGCGATCAAAGACGACGAGAACAAATTCGATATGTTAGTACGAAACTGTGTAGCACATGATGGCAAGCGAGCACCCATCCAGCTCGTCGATCAGTACGGCTGTGTCGTGAGACCTAAAATTATGAGCAAATTCCAAAAAATAAAGAATTTCGGTCCTTCAGCGTCTGTAGTGTCCTTCGCATATTTCCAAGCATTTAAATTCCCAGATTCAATGAATGTACACTTCCAGTGTGTAATTCAAGTGTGCAGATATAACTGTCCAGAACCGAAGTGCGGCGGTCTTGGCGCAGATTACGGAGTACCATTATTAGGTGGAAATTCTCTGGGTGCTGAAGAATATGGTGTACCAAATTCACCTCACGCTGAGTATGGTCCTCCTCCACCAGCACCGCACGGCGACTACGGTGTGCCTCCTGCGTTCCCGGATCCGCGACATCCTGCGGATGCGACAGGATCTTTCTCAGAAAAACGCGATGACGCTGTACCACCTCCACAAGCGCAAGTCTCATCGACACCGAACGCACCGAGTCCATCTTCACCCGCTCCAGTCCGGGATGAAGACGAAGTCAATCTTCCTCCACCACCTCCTCCAGGCCGTCGCGGAGTTTACAATACAGTTAAGAGGAAAGATGATGCTCATGTCAATTTAGCAACATTGGGCGGAAGGCCGCGCTCGGTGGAGGACCTTCCAGAGAGACTGGTCGGAGTGAGACGGCGGCGAGAGACGTCCGCACCTCAGAGAATTTACAAGCGTGACGCTCAAGAAATGACTGACGTCAATACTAGTCGAACAATCCAGGTGGTAGCGCCTGGAGACGTTAATTTCGCGTTAAACAATGCCGCGGCCAACGAGACCGTCGTCATACAGTCTCCGGCGAGCGATCCGGAGACAATATGCATGTCGGTGCCGTCGTTCGTGGCGGGTCTGGTGATGCTGCTACTGGTGCTGGTGGTAGCGTCGCTGGTGGCCGCGTTCCTGTTTGTGCGAGTGCGCGCGCTCGACCGCAAAGGTGCCCACGGCGCTGCCGCCTACTACGAGACAGACTACGTGAAGCACACTAACTAACAAATGCGCCGGTGCGAATGTGACGCGAGGACGTTCACAAACTTTACTCGGATCCAAAGAGCGTGCGCGCTTCGGCCCCGGTCGGACGGCGCGCAGGCGCTGTCACGGTCGCGATCGAAGCACGGTGACTGTGTCAGATATTTATTTAGTTTGTAATGAGCGTGATGTATATGTACGACTGTTTTTGTAAATTATTTTATTTCGATACGTCTGTTGTAATTTTGTAAAGAGTCGTAAGTAAGATTTAATGTAAGTTAAATATTAATTAAACATACCAATCAAAAGTGTCGTATGAGAAATATATTTTTAATTTAACTCCTTTAAATATTAGATCTGATGGCAGATTTCTGTGCAACTTGCATAAATCCTGAAATTCCTGAATAAGTATAAATCTACCATCTACAACAATTACAAAACAACAATTACAATTAAATTAGGTAGGCTGTAGGCAGTAAGTAGTTCTTATACGAGTTGGATTTAAAAAACTGCCTAATTCGAGTCTCACTAAACCTCACATTCAACATCCCATTAAATATATAGATATATAGCGGCGGTGTTTCCGTCACATTACAATTTGAGTGTCTTCAAGGCTAGAGTGAATAGGCTCGTTAATAAACTAGCGTGCTTTACCATCAACGATCGCATCACTGCTTACCATCAGGAGGGATTGCGGTCAAGCGCTAGTTTATAAGTTATAAATATATATACAATATGTTAAGAAAACCCTGTCCGATCCGTGAAGGTATTGTTAGGTATCGATAACTGATTCTACTAATGCCCACAAAATACTTAAATAAATAATAGTACAAAGACAGGCTAAACTTAAAAAAGAAATCCCCCTAAAAAAATAAATATTATTTCGTGAAAAGAGGTAACTTAATACATGTGCGATAAGCAACCCCTTCCGCGGGCGGCGGGGGGCAGGGCACGCGGCACCTGTGACGTGGTCGCGTCGCTATTCGCTTATAATAATACCGGTGTTGTCACTTTTTTAAAAATTACCAAATTTCGGGGAAATTGGAATTAATTCCCGGGAAAAAAGGATTATTTCAAAATTCATTAGTATTGTTACTATGATGATTATGTAAAATTTTATATTATATTTGGTCAAGTGTTTACCTAACCTATATTATCCTTATGGGTTTTCTTTACATATTGTATATACAATATGTAAAGAAAACCCTGTCCGATCCGTGAAGGTATTGTTAGGTATCGATAACTGATTTACTAATGCCAGCAAAGACGGAATAAACTTAAAAAAAAACCGGCCAAATGCGAGTCGGACTCGCACACCGAGGGTTCCGCCGTACAAACGTAGCGGTTTACAATTTATGACGTACTTACTTTCCGCCAGCGGCTTCGCCCGCGTGGAGTTCGGTTATATCGCGCTGTTTAAATTCCCCTCGGGAACATCAAATTTTTCGGGGATAAAAGGTAGCCTATGTTCTTTCTCAGGGTCTAAAGATTGTCTGTGCCAGACTTCATCAAAATCGGTTGAGAGATTTAGGCGGGAAAGCGTAACAGACAGACAGAGTTATTTTCGCATTTATAATATTAGCATTGATTTAGAATTTTTTCACGGTTTAGAGGCAATTAGATTTAAGAAGTGTTTGATATGAATTTCAACTTTAATATCTCTACGCGTTCATGTGAAAAAGGGTAGCTAGTAAGTTTATAATTATTAAAAAAATATTTTATGTCATGTAAGCAAAAATAATATTTTATGTAACTTCAAATTTATCATTTTCACAATTTTTCCTTTATCTGTCTGTACTATAATATAACGTTGCTTCGTGCCGAATTTCAAGATGAGCTGAGTTCACGGGAAGTACCTTGTAGGCAAAGAGATTTAAGATTTATAGAGAGGGCATGTGTCAAAATGGCATAGAAAAACTGTGATCCCATGGCTCAGTTCCGCCATCTAGTACAATATAGCAAAATTAGATCGACAATTGGAGACATCAAATAGTTAAAATGAAATAAGTTTATATAAAATATATTCAGCTATTGCCAGGTAGGTGGCCGGTGTGGTCTATGTTGCCAGATCCGATTTAATACCCTAGTATAGTTCAAATCGGGTAAATAAATATTGAAAAGTAAATAAATTAAGTGAAACTTGTCTTGTACAAACAAAAACTGTTTTAGAATTTTGTTCGCTACTATTCATTTACCGTGACACCGTCTATTGGCATTTTAGATGTTTTATGCTTACGAATTATTTTAACCCTCAGTTTATTGCGATATTTGAGTGTAATAGACCTTTTAGGCCATAAAGCGCATTTTGTTTTGCAATTTTCGTTTGCATTTCGTTTTTAGCAAAATTATTCTTTTTACACGTTTGTTTGCAAATATTTTTAAATGGCAATGCAAAAAACTGTGGTAAGGTTTGTATCATTTCGATATAAAGTTATCGATAATATTCAAAGAAGTTACTACGACGATGTTTTTTCGCATTATGATAGCTTGAAACAAAAAATTAGGAAGCAGAATAATTATGGGTAATTTCAAGCTTACAAGTTTCTTATTTATATAATTCTTTTAATATAATAGGCGTTAAAGTTTAAAATTGCCGATTAGTACCTACTGAAAATCTAAATAATTGCTTATTTTTTAATTTTTAAATAATTCATTTATAATCAATATATAGGAAGGTCGTTTATGCCTTTGTGATTGAACTCTGAGGATCTAGACTGCACAAACTGTGTGAAAGCAGAACTGCCTCCTGGAAGGAAAACTTCTTGTCACGTAGATAATTGTCCAAATCACGACAAAAATGGTAGTCTGCTGGAGCAAGACCTTTACAAGATTCGTACGCCATTATCTTTAAAAACGGCAAAAAAATCACGGTTATTGTATGGGAGCCCGCCTTCAGGATTTATTTTATTTTAATTATTTATTTGTAATTTGAATATATAACCAAATATTCTGTGAACATTTTAAGCGTCTATCTGTTTCCGTTATTAATATGGTGCAAAAAACGGCAAAAATTCACGTTTGTTGTATGGGAGCCCCTTTAAATATTTTATTATTTTTATTCTTAGTACTTGTTGTTATAGCGGCAACAGAAATACTAACACAATCTCTGGAAATTACAACTGTCTCGCTATTACGGTTTATGAGATACAGCCTGGTGACAGACGGACAGACGAACAGAGAAGTCTCATGAATAGGGTTCGTTTTACCTTTTAGGTACGGAATCCTCAAAATCACAAAGTAGCTCGCAATCATTGTACTACATATACGTACCTACATATTTTATGAATATATTTCATTATAAATAAGTTATGTAATCTATGTACTTATCCACTTAACCGTAAATTTTATTCCAATTTTTACGGTTAAGTAAAAAAGTACTGAAATTAATAACTTACTATTTCATTTCTAATACAAGGTACCGATTCTTTTTTTTTTTTAATTTGATCGACAAGTCTTTCCAAAGTAGATAACTTCTCTTTTAAAATGCATTGAGCATAATTTCGACGAATGAGACGGGAGCCAATTTTCTTCTCTACGGTCTATCTGGACAAATCGCATCCACTTTTTCCCTACGACATTATTTTTATTCGGAAACCAAAAATAACAAAAACCTAGATAAATTAATTTATAGTAATTATTCATTCAGTTTTGTTTATTAATATGATATGATTATGCTTAAATAGAGTTAATAATAAATAAACTTGAAATATAGTAATATTTTAAGTTTATTTAGCTATATTTTAAATGTCAATAAAATACAACAAAATGTATTCATCATAATAAGTATTATCGATAACTAAATCGATAAACAACATTACTACATCTCTACAAGAAAATAGTAAAACTACTCAACAATAGAGGGCGCTTTTACAATAATGGAAAATTTTCTAGAACTAAGATTTTTTTAAATTTGAATTGCAGACGAAATATAAATAATTCATAGAAAAACATTCCGAAGTTAGGTCCAGTCGTTTTACTATAACGACATGTACAGTAACACAAAGCGCAACATGGCATATTTCCTTAGAAAATGTTTATTCTTGGTGGACACAAATTACGTCCTGACGCGCAGACTAGACTGAGCGACTTTTAACCAAGTCGATAAAAGTATTGGCTTACGATTTTGTTCATGATGTCCTGTCTATTGTAAATATAATTTTAATGTCTTTGCTTGTAGGTTTTGATTCCCTAGCGTGTGACGGAAATTCGTCTAAGGTGTCGGTATAAACTGCTGTATCTTTTGATCGCGTTAACTTAGAAGTTTGATTTTTCACTGCTTAAAGGGACAATAGACCTAGGTATTTGGTATAAATTTCAATTTGATACCTTTATTAGTTCGTGAGAAATAAGGTAGTAAGTTCCATTTTATTAAAATATGTTTATTATATTATATAACTGAAAAAATGTGATTTTCGCAATTTTCCCTATATTTTCATTATATGACAATCCTTCATGCCAAATTTCAAGATTCTGAGTTTACGGGAAGTATCCTGTAGGTTTTGATTCCTTTGCGAGTGTCGAAAATTTGTTGAAAATATCGACATATCAGCTGTATCTTTTGATTGGCTTGGCTTAGAAGTTTGATATTTTCACAGCTTAAAGGGACAATAGACCTAGGTATTTGGTATAAATTTCAATTTGATAACTTTATTCGTTCGTGAGAAATAAGGTAGTAAATTCCATTTTATTAAAATATGTTTATCATATTATATAACTAAACAAATGTGATTTTCGCAATTTTTCCTATATTTGCATTATATGACAATGCTTCATGCCAATTTTCAAGATTCTGAGTTTACGGGAAGTATCCTGTAGGTTTTGATTCCTTTGCGAGTGTCGAAATTTGTTGAAAATATCGACATATCGGCTGTATCTTTTGATTGGCTTGGCTTAGAAGTTTGATATTTTCACAGCTTAAAGGGACAATAGACCCGAGTATTTCATGTGAATTTCAGCTTGATACGTCTACGCGTTCTTGAGATAAAGGTTGGTGACAGACAGACAGACAGACAGACAGACAGACAGACGGACAACAAAGTGATCCTATAAGGGTTCCGTTTTTTCCTTTTGAGGTACGGAACCCTAAAATCCCCTAAAAAAATAAATATTATTTTGCAAAAAGAGGTAACTTAAAATATGTGCGGCAGGCCATACAGGCGCGGGTGAAGAGGGGCAGGGCACGTGGCACGCGGCCGCATCGCTATTCGCTCAGAATAATACCGTCAAAAATAATGTTGTCACTTTTTAAAAAGTATCAAATTTTGGGGAAGTTGGAATTAATTCGCGGGAAAAAAAGATTATTTCAAAATTCACTAGTATTGTTACTATGATGATTATGTAAAATTTCATATTTTATTTGGTCATGTGTTTACCTAACCTTTATTATCCTTACGGGTCGGACAGGGTTTTCTTAACATATTGTATATATTATGCAATATGTAAAGAAAACCCTACGAAAAACAACGATACCTAACAATACCTTCACGGATCGGACAGGGTTTTCTTTACATATTGTATATATATTAAATGGGATGTTTGATGCGAGATTTAGTTAATATTGTAATTATTTCTGTTCTCTGCAACTCTGTTCCTGCTGTATATTAACGATCTGCTGATGCCCGGTATCTATGGGTACCTATACAGATGACCACACAGTTGTGGAGATGTAGAGATATCTGCCGGATGCTCGGGCTAGTAGGGAATCAATCCGGTCCGAAAGAGAGGCTATTATAGAGCGTACGAATGTTTAACTACTGGCAGTCTCCGAATGGGGCAAAGCCAATCTTATAGCATCCAATGGCGCTAAAACACAGGAGTGTCTTTTCACCGCCAGAAGGAGCCCGGTGGGTGGTGGTGCCCGATGGGCACCTTAAGGTTCGTTCAAGGCTAGAGCGAATAGGTTCTTAATAAACTAGTGCGCTTTATCATCAATGATTGCGTCACTGCTTACCATCAGGCGGGATTGCGGTCAAGCGTAGTTTATAATTTATAAAAAAAAATGTTACTGTGAAGAAAGTCTGAGTAAACAATTATACAGGCCTATAAATAAAATCTATTCTAAGTCAAATATATAGTCCCGATTGAGCCCAATCATAATTTTTCACTAAGACTTTCTTCGCCGTAACATAATTATAGTTGGGTTGAAATGAAATAATTAAAAGATAATATACGCGTATTATTTATATTTATTATACATACTTATTACGCAGTTCCTACTTGACTCGCGTAATAAAAGATATATATATATATATATATATAAACAAACATTCCTACCTAAGAAAGTGACAGGTTTACGAACATTTAAAAATAAAATAATATTCCTACAATCAGCGAGCTTGGCTACTTTTGGTAATTACTTAGCTAAATATGAAGTAGTCTTATCGCCAAGGTGGAAGCTTCTTCTGAACACGCTTCCTTTGATGACTGTTGGGAACTAAGTTCATAAACGAAGGGTGATTGTCCTTGTCCGAACTGCTGTACAACAGTTTTAATCTCCTCTCATTGCCTTCTGCTATAATATCTATCAAATCCTGTGAAAAAGAACGAATTCATCAATTAAATTTTTAATAGCGTGTAGGCTTGTTTTTTTTTAAATTTATAAGTAAACTTTTTTTTTTTTGTAATGTGGCCTTAGTTATGACTATGTGCCAATTTCAAGTAAAATAAAAATTTTCAAAAGTTCTTTTTCTTTCTCATTAATTTATACCTAAGTGCTTTTCTCATATATGAGAAAAGCACTGCACAAATAAAATTAGAAACAACTGGGGAAGAATTCCAAATAGCGAAAGGTGTAAGGCAAGGAGACCCGCTATCTCCAAAACTTTTCTCTGCAATCTTGGAAAGTGTATTTAAGGGTCTGGAGTGGGAAGAAGCTGGCATAAACATAGACGGCAAAAAACTCAACCATTTAAGATTCGCAGACGACCTAGTCCTGACTACTGACAACGCTACTATGCTTCAACATATGCTGCAACAGTTGGCAGAGGGAAGCAGAACAGTAGGTCTTACTATGAATGGATCTAAAACAAAAGTAATGACAAATAGAGAAGAAACAGCTATAAAAGTGAATGATTTAGATATCGAATACGTGGGAACCTATACATACCTAGGACAAGTAATTTCATTTAGAGACCAAACAAACATAGAAACCGAAAGAAGAGTAGCTAATGCATGGAACAGATATTGGTCACTTAAGGAGATATTTAAAAGCGATCACTTTCCCATGGCAGCGAAGAAAAAAGTGTTCAACTCATGTGTCTTGCCATGCCCTGACATATGGATGCCAAACCTGGGCACTGAGCCAAAAACATCTTCTAAGACTGAGAACATGTCAGAGGGGTATGGAAAGAAGCATGATAGGCGTTACAAAAAGAGATCACATCAGATCAGAAGATATACGATCCATAACAAAGGTAGAAGACATAGTAAAGAAAGTAAGACAGTTGAAATGGAGATGGGCAGGACATATGACTAGAGATAGCAGAATGAAGTGGACCAAAATCATAACGGATTGGCAACCACGTGATGGTAAAAGAAAAAGAGGCAGGCAGGCCAAAAGATGGATGGACGACATAAAAAAAGTCGGAGAAGCGATCTGGTCAAGAAAAGCCAAAGACAGAGACGAGTGGAAAAAGTTGGAAGAGTGTGATGTGTCACAGGACACGCTGATCACTGAACAGGTTTATCGAAGTGTTAATTTGTAAATTAGGTTAAGTACTTAATGTTAGTTCAGCAATAAAGGCTTATACAGGGGGGGTTCACTTAGAACATTAGCAACTGAAGCAAAGTGACTAATGACATCTTTGAACGTGAACAGCATACCTAAACATTGGTTGGTACCCATGGCATGCCGATAGGTGCCGCTATAATAAAATTTAACTTTTCTAACTAGATTGTCGATAAAGTCGATAAAGCAGTGCACTGTGGTTTGTGGTCACGGCTTGCACGTGTTTGTTTGTTACGTATTCATTTTGCGTATGTTTCTTGGTTTTCGAGAGGATTTCTGTGTTATTGACATCGAGTTGAGATCTCTTGGGACCTCCTCCGTCCTGATAATCAGTCTTACCCGGAAATCAGTTCAGCCTTCGCAGTGTTGTACCTGTGCGCTGTGAATTGTGATTCCATAAGAAATCGTGAAACACACTCTTATAATTGCGAAAAGACGCTTGTGTTCTGTGTGTGTGTGTTTTAAAATAGTAAAAATGCCGCATCACTGTGCTCTTGGATGTAAGAACATAGGAAAAGTTTAAAAGTAATAAATAAATATTGTGTTATTATATGTATTCTATTAAGTGGTTTTATTTCTATTATACTCATTACATTAATGTTACTTCCGCTAAAAGCTATTTTGTTTCAATGATTTATAATCTCTGTAACTTGCTGAAACAAAATAGCTTTTAAGAAAGTAACATTAATAACCTCTAATCAATAGGACCATACAATATATCTGTCTATAGCTATGGTATGCGTAGGTATATATATATTGACGTTAATGTACGTTCAGAAAATCAGGGGGCGCTTTCAAACGATATGCACGAAATTCTCTCGAGAGGGCTCTCTTTTACCCTATTATTATTATACTCTTTGGGCTTATATATAATTTATACCTAAGTAAACTTTTTTTTTGTAGTGTGGCCTTAGTTATGACTATGTGCCAATTTCAAGTAAAATAAAAATTTTCAAAAGTTCTTTTTTCTTTCTCATAGGGCTTCGCACGGTTTGTGCATTTAGCCAATGTCACGTAATTAATTAGTCATGTCGAAAAAGACGGCCGCGCAACCGAACATTAGGAGGAAGATTTGGTACAAAGCCATAATGTGGCCACTATGCTACAATATTTCACTGTTCTTTATGAATTATTCACTAAATGCACTTTTAACTACATAAATCACGCGTCTTTGTTTAGTAAACGACACTATAAATAATTTAAAAGTCCAATGAAAAATGAGCGTGGCACTCAGCTTCCCGCCAAAAAACCCTAAAGTAAACTAGCTAACAAACGTGGCTAATGTTTTTGCCATATACATATATGGCGAATAGTAAGTACATTGTTGTATACTATTTAAGGGGAACGGTAGAAGAATATCAGACATGGGCAATTGGGCACCCTCATGCTTTTTTACATAGATGCCATTTGTAAAAAATCATGGAGACCGTCACGACTGATATAGTAAATAATTTGCACTAAAATAATATTGCGATCATAAATTATCTTTGAGTTGGGATCAGACTGCACACGGTGTACAAATTTTGTTTTAATCGGTTAAGTAGCTGAGGAGTCCATCGCCGATTGTTAGACCATTAATAGCCTGCGCAGACGAGGGATTTGTGTCCGCGGACTTTTTTGTCCGCTAAAATAGATCGCTTACAACTGTATCGAGTAACGCAAACGAGGGATTAAAAGTACTGCGTACAAAAAGCCCCCGAATTACCGAGGACATGCAGAGAGCGGACCGGACAAAAATACGGGGGAATCCCCGAATAAAATAAAACTCGTGTGACTCGGCGAAGCAACGCACATGGCGGACTTTAGTCCGCGTTGTGTGCTCTCACTTCTCTACATTTCTGGGCAAGAAATGACCGCACACTGTGTTCGTTGAGTTCGCGGCATTGATATAATATTAAAAAGATATGATATGCTCTAACAAATTAACCAAAATAAATGTGCCGATCGGAGCAACAGCACACAAATGCAAATTTTTTATTCTGCGTACATTTCACACGTTGGTACAGTGTGAATGAGATGGGGCGCAATCTAAAGCACAGAGAAGAAAAAGATGGCTAGTGTTTGTCGTTTGCGCTGTTAGTGTTTGTCGTTTGTTTTTACGAGTATATCGAGAGTGACTAAAGCGAGATACTGGACTTACCTCCTTTTGTACGCTTCATTTTCAGTGCGCTAGTGACTGATCTACCTTAGTTTAATATTTTATCAATGGTTCGCGGTAAATCTGCGGTGGATTTTTTATTCGCGGAGCATACTTTTTTCTTCGCGGAATAATAAATAATCATTTCACCGTGATAAGTTAGGAGAAGTAAGCTATCAATAGTTTCAATTCATTAGTTGGAATGATAGCTAACTCCACACTCACTTCACATAAGTTTCGATATCGCACAGCAGTAATAGGTTTCTTTTATAATTATAAACTAGTGCTTGACCACAATCCCGCCTGATGGTAAGCAGTGATACAATCGTTGATGGTAAAGCGCGCTAGTTTATTAAGAACCTATACACTTAAAAAAAACTGAGTGAATAGGAAGGAAGACGGCAGTTGAGTGAGGTGATGCAATGTTAAACCCAACAACACGACCAACGATGCTGCGCCAGAGGAAAATTGATAAATGGAGATCCTCCACGGCCAATCTCCCGATACAATATTTGGCGCGCGTATCCGACACACATCGCAACACAACTGCTCCGAGCCTTCCTCCGTACGGCTTCACCAAACATCATCAGAACACGATGAATTGCTAGTAGGTACCGGCTTAGCGTTGTACTTAGAGCATATAGACACGTTCATAGTCTGGAAAGTGTTACTAGTGTTAGTACCAAGGTACCCTGAGCTGCCTTGCTAATCTCACTAAGCACCACTGTTAGCAATGCTGCAAGGTGGTGCTTAGTGAGATCCTAGTGAGACTCCAGCCGTTAAAAAGTTATGGCAGTTAATCTTCCCTACTTAAAATCGTACCGACATCACAAAAACCCGCGTGCAGACCTATTTGGACTAGCCTCGTCGATGACGAGGATATCAAAAGCATCACAATCATCTGAGAAACAGACAAACAGACATGGTTACATCCTATCAACCACTTGTACTACTCTTTCCGATCACAGCCAGTGGCGTCGATATACGCCGGTATTTAAAGGCGCGGGCTCATCACGGTACATATTGTGTGTACAAGTTTGTTTGAGAACGTAGATCTACGTTTCCACTGGAGTTACACTAAATCTATGTATAACGTGGCACGGCGCACGGAGAGGCTACGCATGAGCCACTGCAAACCACGGATACGGGCTTCATTACGGGACTCATGTGACTGAAAACTGCACTGGTATAAGCGAGCTGGTACATAGTCGTGGGCAGACCCACGTTATTCGAGCAAATCACTTATATCAATTAGGTACTTCCAAAGAGATTTAAGATATTTTAATGTCTTTGGGTACTTCTATTCATGGATAGCCTCTCCGTAGGTTGTATTGGACACAATTACATACGTTTTCATAAAAAGCAAAGCTTAATATACATAAGTGCGTAGCCTCTCCGTGCAACGCGGTGGGCCCCACTCTGTGGTAGGCATACAAGGGTCTGTTTTCGGCAATGAAACGTAATAGACGTTGCTACTTACATCCTGTAATAGGGAGGGCATCTCAGCGACAGATTCTTCTGGCCGCTTAAGCTGGCAGATGATACTTGGTGGCACGTTCTTTTGGGAGGTGGCGAAGTCTGACCTGACGGAGACGGCGTTGCAAGTCGGGCTGATGGGGTCGAAGTTGGAATTAGGGCTGCGTTTGGGACTGCGGGAGGCAAAGCTGCGCGTAGGGTTGAAAGACTGACATCCCCTGCTCACATATAGGGCCTTCTCCGTTTGAGTGGCCTTATTCTTCATCACAGATTCACGGCGAGGCCCGATAAAACGATACTAAAAGTTAAGAAATTATTTCATAAACAAATATTCGATGTGTTTTCATAATATTAAAGACGCTCGTGTTCAAACGTTTAAAATTAAACTCGTGGCATACTCATGACCCGTTTGAAAGGTTGCCCCATTTTACAGTTCTTCCCACAGTAAAACTTCTGTGGTCTTTCCCCTCTATTTACGTCCCTGTTGCAATGAAATTGACAAAATATGTTCAATTTGGCACTGTCAAAATTATCTACAGCTCCGAACAGTCACGGCCACCGTAACCAGCCAGAAATCTTTTACGTCTCTTAATCATTCGTACCTAGAAAACAACCAGCGGACGTATTATGCTGTTTTCTCGCACATGAAGATCGTACGTCATGCTAGATCGTACATGAAGATCGAAGATACATCATGCCAGATCGTAAAAAAACTACCCACAAAATGGCAGATTTATGAATTTACTTTATACTAAAAATTAAACCAGATAATAATATGATAAATACAGAAGTTTCTTTTAATAAAAATTTTCAAAAAGAGGTTTTAAGTGTTCGCGTACATAGTTATCACGCGGGGGCTGCGGCGGCCGATGCGAAGCGCTCGTTGGCGCAGGACTACCGGTGCCGGATCCGACCCGGCACAGCACGGTGTACGTCCGGCACAGGCGCGGCACTCGCCAGTTCGGCTGAGGCTGTGATTTGAATCTCCGATGTTTTCTACGGATGCAACGCCGCTCCTGTTTCTTCTCCTCACAGTTTAGTGGCAGATTCTAGAACAGATATATAATAGGTACCAACGCGATTAACGACTCACACAAACTCACATATATTATAACTAATCTCATCGTCCAACTACAGTTCACTCTTTATCATCCATCAATGTTGAAAGGCTAGGTGGTACCTATGTTTAGAAATAACTAAGTCCTATAGAAATTTTACCTGATGGCAATCGCGGGGCGTCTGCGGCACTGATAGCAGCGGCGACAGGGGGCGACGTTTGGGCGCTCGCAGCTTGGCACATCGCGCGCTCGATACTATTGGCGGCGTTGAGGAGGAGCCGACACAGCTCGCAACCCGACGAAGTTGCTGCACACCAGAGAGTTAATTCTACTAATTTTAATAACGTTCATCGCCAACAGTTTCATCTCAGTCTCAATCTGTGCAAAATTACTTTTCCCTACATTTTGACATTTGTTTGCCGCTGACCAACTAGATTTTGAACATTTTAAATTACGAAAATTGGGGCCCTGAGGCCTGGGCCTGATCACAAAATATATAAATTACTTATTGCAACTTAGATTACGGCCATCAAAAACATAACCATTCGAATATTATTTAAAAACATAATAATTTAGAACTTATCCACTGTTCCTAAATCAGCAGGGTAATTGCGTAACACACCATCAGTAGCAATGACTTTCATTTTGACAGTTCAACAACATTCATTGCGTTATTTACGTTGTTGAGCAGGCACATTATTTTCAAGCACAAGGAGCAATGTATTAGCAATCTGCTTCAAAACGATTCCAATTGATAGTAGGTAATAGTAGGTACCTATGTTAGGCAATTAGGGTGCAGATTAGGTAAAGCGATAAAATAAACTTTTAAATAAGGTAGGATCCATCATGGATAAACAACCTTGAGCCTTAATGCTTTAGCGACAATGTTGAAAATTTTATAAACACAGATTTTAGTTGCCTGATGTGAAGAAAATAAGAGTTAAAGAGGAGAGTGAGAATCAAAGTGGTGTTCTTTAGTTAAATGTCGCTTCGTTTCGATTGAAATACTTAGCATATTTCTCGCAGTAGGTAATTAAGATATTGAAAACCAAACGATTATAATTTGCTGTCTGTACAAAGGTATATGTAGGTATGTTTCTGACAGTTGCAGAACTTATGCAGGCTAAACGATAGTAATCATTATTTGAGATGTCGGAGCTGAAGTAAGGCTCGTACATCGGAGGCAGCACCTGGGTCGAGGTGTGAGCATCCGGGCGCGCGAAGCGAGGGAGGCGGAGCTGGGGTCGTCGGCGGCGCACATTCGTGATCCCTACTGACGTGCAGCTTTATGTTATTTCGTTCCAGATAGGGCTTGATCTCCTCAAACCACACGTCACACAACTGTAAGCATAATTGATATATCTGTCTGAAGGATAAATGATAACAAAGTCCAGTACAAACTGTTCTCACGAGTTCGATTCATTAGTTCTAGTAAGAGCAGAATCGGTTCAACATATGCAGGTCGCAGAAATCCACTAGATACTGGGCGTTGTGGTGATGATTGGACACAGAACAAAGCTTTATGCCCAGCAGTAGATACCTTTTGGCTAAACGATGATGATGAACAGAGAAGCTTACGAGAAGTAGGTACCTACCTGGTGCACGAAATCTCCTGGCGCACAAAACATATAGAAAACATAAAACTGCAATGTCCAGACGTGGACAGTACGGGTCACTTTTAGATAGGTACCTTCTACGAAACAATAAATTAGTTTCATGAAACGACCACATTTTACTATAAGTTTATTATCAGGCGCTTACACTGACTAAAGCGTTGTCCAATTCGTAGCGCACACTTTTGGGAATCTTATTCTTGCTCTTGCTCGGAATGTCCTGGTGCGGGCGGATGGAGCACCCTATAGAGTCGCCAGATGCTTTTGTGGTGGAGATGCGAGCGCGCGGCATTTCGGCACCGTTACTCAAAATTTTGCGGACCCGTGGCTGAGACATTATCACCTACCCTCGCAATTATAACCAAATCATTGAAATTATAAAACGAAGTGAATAAACCTACACTAATTGAGTACTTCCCTTAGAAAACAATAAAAATATTAATATAAAACGGAAACTTCAAAACCTGCACTTTCAGCTGTTTTGTCAAATATTTTATTTGTCTAAGTAGGTAAAATACCTTCATTTGTAGTGAAAAAAGGTCTAACGCCAAATTACCTTATTTATACAATGTACCTACCTACCCACATTGTGAATTCTGAACAATAGTTGTAGAAACTTTTTATTTCTTTCATCTAAGGAGCAGATTCATAGATTAGAATTGTGATCTTATGACCTTCATATTGTATAAACTAAGAAAAATGGATAAACTAGCTGCGAAATGGACTCTGTATACTGGAGGATCACTTATCTTTGGACTCGTTTTGAAAATGCTAAAAACAAGTATTTGCCGAAGCAACAAGAAGGAATACGACCACGAGATCAATGCAATATTATTTTATGGAGCCGACGACCAGGATTTTGGGAGACAAGTAGGTTTGAGCAATCTATTTTGTATTTATCACGTTATTCTTCATGCGACCATGACATTGGACGTGTGCATGCCGAGCCTCGACAGCTTTGCCCTGGCTAGCTGTCTGATCGTCGCTCAGAGGAACAGAGTGAAAGTCAGAATCGTCGTACACAATACCAATAACTACTACAATCTGGCGATACTCGGTCATATTGGAATTGAAGTGAAGGTGGTAAGGCCGCGGGTGCGGTTGGAGCATGAGTTTGTGTTGATCGACGAGGGCGCCTGTCATGCAATAGCAGTGCTGGGTTCCCTCGACCACACGCCCTCGGATCCCAACCTGGACCACAGCGCCACGCTGATCAGTTCCGATAGAAACATGCTCACCACCCTCAAAAGGGAATTCGAAAGAGTCTGGATCACCGATGTAATAGTTGTGCACCGTGGTTGCAACCCTATTTATTTCGATGTAAACTAAAATATTCTTTCTAAATTATTGTATTCTCACTATAAATTTAATTATACTTTGTTTTTTAATCTCGTAGACTAAATTGACACATGCAAATGTCAAATTTACATTATTAATTTTGTATTATTACGTTTTTAATAAGTACCTACACATTATTTCAGGATAACTTATTGTAAAAAAACGATACTTGATTTTATGAACGCTAAGTTTCGGCACTATTTAAGAATTGCAATAAACTGCCAAAACTCGTAATGTCAGTTTAGTCTACGAGATTAAAAAACAGAGTATAGGTACTTGTGTGTATTTTATTTGATGATCAAATTTTACATTAGTTTTGGGATAGAAATAAAAGTATGGATATAACAAAAAATACTTTTTATTTTATCGCTTGCTGATGAGACGATAATAATTGCTTTCTTAGATTATTTGACATTAATATTACAATAAGAACTATAAAAGTTTGTACTCCAGTGACGTTATTATACTAAGCATTGATATTACATAAATATATAAATAAAAAATAAAAATAAAAAAGCCTTTAATTTCTTAACAGAAGGTAAGTAGATAATAGTAGGTAATTAGTTGTATTAGATAATTGTAGTAAAAGTAACATTGTAAGTAGCTAACAAATAAAAAAATAAAAAGTAACATTAAATAAAAAAGTATTCTAATCTACGGTTTTTTTTTTATTTTATTTTTTATTCTTCTGTTATAACCCCTCTTCAGGTAAAGGCCTCCTCCAATGACATAAAATTTGATTTTTTTATTAGGGTTTATGTACTGTAAATTCTATTGATTCCTTTGGAGGGTTTTGGTCATGATCTCCCACGGTGACCAACCGGCTTGGGAGATATTTGTTGTTTTGTTTTTCAAATCTTCTTTTGTTATCTGTGGCGAAGGGGAGGCTCGTTGCTATATATTATTGTTCTTATTGTCTTGCTGCGCTGGTGTTTTATGTGGGCCTTTCGTTGTCAAGTAGTTCAAAATTCCGGGTTTCAGGACTCCATCTGACAAGCTAGAAGTTCTTTATAGTGATGTCTGGATTTTATTCTTTTTACTGGCCTGGCGTGATTCCTTTCCAATGTTGGTAGTCTGATTATTTTCTGGAGAAGTTGAAAGCATTCTTTTATTGTTAGTCATTGGTTCTTCCTTTTTTTCCAGTATAACTAGTTTGTCGTATTTTATAATACAAACGTTTTACCTGAAATAAAACGTAAATTAAATTACCTACTTACCTAAATTTGAAGCCTAATAAATATGAGAGAGAGGCCATCGTTCTGTCCCTTTTTCGCGTCCTTTCTCCCTCCTAGTCGCGTACTATCCCCTTCTCCGTCTCTCTTTCCACCACCACTAGAGCAGTTGCAAACGTCGGTTTGCTTTTGGATTTACCTCATTGATGTTGTTGTAGAACCAGGCAGAATTTAAATTATTAGGCTTCAAATTTAGGTAAGTAATTTAATTTACGTTTTATTTCAGGTAAAACGTTTGTATTAAATAACTTGACCGTAAATTTGAAGCCTAATAAATATGAGAGACGTGTTTGTTATCGCCTGGTGGTGGTGGAGAAGACGTCAATGTGATTATTTGATTGAAGATTTAGATCACACAACATTGAAAAAGGAATTGTCCTTAAACAAAATATTGATATTGTGTATTCAGGCGGGTGAAAGCAATATATAAAGTCTGGCATACATGTAAACGTATGTTGTTATAGAGGTTCACAGAATAAAATTGTCTTATTTTCAGAAAATATCCTTTACAAATTAAATCACAAGAAAAACAAATAGCGGAGTCCAAGTGGCTCGCTCACTTAATTAAATAGGTGTGCATACATTTTAAGTAATTACTTAAATCACACTGCATTAAAGTAATTCAAAATAGAGTTTTGAGCCTCTGCTTTCCTTACTTTTTTACAGTAAAATTGTCTACATGTATTTTCTGATCTCTGGAGAGAATTTCATCAACTGAAAAATGTTCGTACCAACTTTTTAAAGCTACAGCAGCCCTAAAACTTCCATCTGGGGCTTCAATCCCAGCAGCTTTTAACACTTTTTTAACCCATTTAGCTATAACACAACGTGAAGCAGGTCGAGCTTTACCATAAGCAGTAACAAATAAATTATTACATTTAGCTTCATTTCTCCTGTTCTCTCCAACTGATATTAACTTTAAAATCCAATGTACTGGATCCAAGTATTTATTGTTTTTATTGATCATTAACTTCCAACCTGATTGACGATAACTTGTGAAATCAGTTTTTGAGCCAAAAATTGGCTAAAAAAGATAACATAATCATTAGTAACTTAGCAATTATTAGAATTGATACTCAAGAGGGTCAGGTCATGGACCCTACGACCAGAACACAGCAATAAGAGGCATGCTGTGTGTTTTGATACCTCATAAACTTTATCTATATCAGAATTCTGTTGAAATAGTACAGATAAAACTTTGTTATATCCCGAACTGGGGCCTTTGATGGTTTTGGACTAGCTAGTGCTATAGATTTTAATATGCGCTTGACAAAAGGATGTCGACTCAGCTGTACTGATGACTCTTGCAAACATAAAGTTGATACTACGGCTTTATGCACAAGTATAGTTTTGTAACAGAGCCCACTATTTTGATAGAGATCAGATAAAAATCTAGCAAACGCCGAACCCGTTGGCTCGCTTACAGACATATGATTCAGTGTAGTCCATTTTATCCAACGAGCCCAGATTGGTTTATATGGTCTCATAGTAGACGGACGCCAGCTTTTCATAAGAAGATTCTTTTGTTGGGTCGTCCAGTCACTCAGTTTTTTCGTTCCACCCCCACATCTCCAAACCTCCAGTGTCATTTTGCTGGTCTTGAAAGGGGATTTGTTGGTCGAGGTGTCTACTAGCACTTTGTATAGGTTCCTGATCGTCCAGGGGCAGTCTGTTGCCCGATTACTCAGGTCTGGTCTCCAAAAGACTTGATCCCATTTGGGGGTGACGATCAGAAATATTTCGCTATATTTGTTCAGATGGATTAGCACTTTGGGTATCAAGAATGGTGGCGGAAAGATCCATGCCAATGGATAGTCCCAGATCCGGGTGAAAGCATCTTGAAACTCTGCTTGCTGATCCCGATGATCCAGAGTGCAGTACCTGGGGACTACGTGGGCTCGCTGAGACGCGAACAAGTCTATCACCGGGGTTCCCCATTGGGTAAATATTAAGAGCGTTGCTCGGGGGAGTAAGTGCCACTCTGGTAGTCTCTGCAGTCGAGACAGTCCGTCCGCTGTGACGTTCTATACGCCTGGAATATGGTAAATGGTGAAGTGAATCTGGTAATAATCTATGAGCTGCAATATCTGGTAGGTCAGGTCTAAAAGTGCTTGTGATTTTGTATCGCCTTCGTTCCTCCGGAACGATACTGCGGTTTTGCTGTCGCACTGAATGTGTAGGCTGGCCTTGTATAGGCTCTGACCACAACAATGAATCGTTTTTAGGATCGCAAGAACAACGACGTCAATGAGGTAAATCCAAAAGCAAATCGACGTTTGCAACTGCTCTAGTGGTGGTGGAAAGAGAGACAGAGAAGGGGATAGTACGCGACTAGGAGGGAGAAAGGACGCGAAAAAGGGACAGAACGATGGCCTCTCTCTCATATTTATTAGGCTTCAAATTTACGGTCAAGTTATTTAATAGCTAGGTTTCCTTTTTTCTTTTCAACCCGAACCTGTTCTTGTAGTTCTTTTCTTTTTTCTAAGACGTTTAACGGGTAATCTTCTTGAATGTAGTAGCCGGAGTTGTCGTGGCGTCGCCTTTCAGGCCTCGCTTAAAACTTATTAGCAAGGATCCTGGCCCTAAACTACGACTCCGCGAAAGTACTTAATTTGTCTGATGATAACTTGCATTGACTTACCGAGCTTGTAGTTGTCTCAGCCGGTGCTTAGATGATGTAATGATCTGCTTCGCCTTGTTATGAGATGTGTGCCAGCTATGATTATCCCATGTTCTTTGTTAACCTCTCAAGACCTCGATCTGTAGGGATTAAGCAATCATCATTTGCTTGTTTTGGAACTAAGTGCGCAGGGCCAATCTTACTTTTATAACTTGGGTGACATTTATATTTGTTCGATTGTTTACTCGTATTTACTTTTAACCTCCAAATGAGGGCTTGTGTGTTACAGAGCCTCGCGCTCTGTCTTAAGTACTTTGTGCTACTCAGCGATTATATTGGATGTCCCTTGTCTGTGACCCTCGCCCTGCGGCTCGGGATTTTCTTTGTTAGGCTAGAATAACTCTACGCCTCCTTTAGAACTTGCACATGCGACCCACGCCACATGTGACCTACACCCCACGGGCTAGGATTAACTTGGAAGCGATAGCAACTCTACCGCTCATGCAGATTCTTGCACATGTGACCCATACCCTGCCTGTATGGGATTTTCTTGTGTGGCTATAGCAACGCTACGGCCCCTTCATTCAGAACTTGCACAGATCGACAGGACATACAACTTTTGATACAAATAGCGTTACTCGACTTCAGTAACTTCCTTTAGTTCAAACTACCGTAATACATATACGATTAGATTAACAACAAGTAATTAGATAAACCCTAGGCACTTAGCTTTCATTAACTGGAGACTTCTAGCTTGCTCCGGAACTCACTCAATTCACACTAGACTTTAAATTATTCTTATAAGACTGTACTTGATGCCGGCGACGCTTCAAAAGGGCGCTTCGCCCGGCTTGGCTTCGCTAGGTGAAAATCCACAGACTATAAAGTACCATAGTCTTGATATTCTCGCTTACCTTGTGCAGAAGTGTCAGTGATCTTGCGAGAATGTCTTCTTATGTATTATTATGAGTGATTTCGCGCTAAGTCGCGACACTCCCGCCGGAATTTTTTTTTTTTAAACAAAGGTGATCATCAGATTCTGCGTCCACTCCCTTATCTTCTCAAGGGCCCGGACTGCTGCCTCACGCTTGCTCCTCAGTTCTCCGTTTAGTCTATCATGGTTCTCCATGTCCTTTGATGGTTCTCTCGAATCATTATTATCCTCATTGTCATAATCATTTCTGTCAACGATTTCATTTTCAACATCTATTTTGTTACTAGTATCTTTCGTATTTTTTGTCAAATTTTCATCTATTTGTTTCGTTTCATCATCAATTGATGTTTTATTTTGAACAGCTTTCATTTCTGTATCATTAGTAGGATTTATATTTATTGCCCTTTCATGAGTTTTTATCGGCAATCGAAAGGGTTGAGAATCCTTTCTAGTTTCTTGAATAGCTCCATCATGACCTTCGTCATCTTCAACTTCTAAAGGGTATAAATGTGCAATAGAGCGAGTGAAAATTGCATTTCCAACTTTGACTTGTGCTACTCGAACTAGACCATCAGAGCTTTTTACTAAGGACACTATTTTTCCCACCTTCCAGCCTTCTCTGTTCTTATCTCCCTTTATCTGTACTATTTGACCTATTATTGGATTAAGATTTGAAGTAACTCGTGATTGTTTAGGAGAATGACTATGTCTGTCTCTTAAGCTATGTAAGTAGCGGTTTTGAAACATTTCTTTGAATTTCTCTAGTATTATTCTAGACTTCTTCCAGCCTTTAATTAAATTTGTTTTTGTGGAAGATCCTTGTATTATTACGTCAGTTTTTGCACTCTCAAGAGTGGCACATCTGCCCCAATGAAGAAAATCGGATGGTTTCAAAATATGTTCAAGTTCGGTATCAACACAAGTTAGTGGTCTACAATTGACCACCGCTTCTATTTCCTTTATCATTGTTACCAAGTGACTATCTCTTAAAAGATGTTTGTGAAATGTTCTTTTCATACAATGTTTTATCAGTCCAACTAAGCGTTCATAAAAACCTCCGTGCCATGGTGCTAGTTCGGGTATAAAACGCCATCTTATTTTATTTTCAACACAGTATGCTTTTGCTACTATGTCGGAAATCAATTTAAAATGCAAAGCATTGTCGGAGGTTATCCATGTAGGAACTCCTCTAATTGAAATCATTCGTCTTAAAGCAAGTAGTCCTTGTTCAGCTGAAAGATCTTCAACTACTTCGAGATGTACAGCTCTAACAGCAAGACACGTGAATAAGCATATCCATCTCTTACTTGTGCCGCTATCTGTTTTGACTAATATTGGACCTAAATAATCAACACCAGTAAAAGTAAATGGTTGGCTATAGTTCACTCTTTCAGGAGGTAGTGCCGGTGTAGATGGTAATTTGTATGGTCCACCACCATGTTTCATGCACCGGGAACATCTACCCAATATTTTCTTAACCTGGCTTTTGCCTTGAGGTATCCAATATGTTTCACGAATTATACTCAATGTGTGGTTGACACCTACATGATAATTTCTTTCATGTATGTCTCTAATTACTTTAGTGGTAAATTCACAATCTTTCGGTATGATTATTGGATATCTTTTATCGAAAGCCCAACCGGCATATTTCAGTCTGCCTCTGCAGCGAAGTATACCGTCAATATCTTTAAAGAGCCTTAGATTTCGACTTAGATTAGTTTCTTTTCCTTTTAATTCATCTTCAAAATATTTAGATTGTAAGTTCTTAATTTCTTTTAATATAATGCTTTCATGATGCGTTTCTTCTGACAACTTATTTAACGATTTTTGTAACTGAGGTTCTTCAGTTATATTTTCAGCCATATCTTCATCTTGAGCAATATTTAACTGTAGACTTTCTGCATTCGGCAGATCCTCCCCCGCCAAAAAAGTAACGGTATTTACTGGGACGAGTGGCCATTTGGATTTGTCCAATTTTAAGAATTCTGGTCCCAGTAACCAACGTGACCTTTCCTCTTCCGAAGCGTATGGTCTCGTTGCTGCATCCGCAGGGTTATGTTGTGATGGAACATGTCTGAGTATCAAATCCTTATTCAGTTTTATTTCCTCTAGTCTTCGTGTCACAAATGGTGTAAGTAGTTTGTTGGAATTATACCAGTCTATCACAATCTGGCTGTCTGTCCACAAGGTTTGCTTAGTGACC
This sequence comes from Sesamia nonagrioides, assembly GCA_017933935.1. NCBI lineage: Eukaryota > Metazoa > Arthropoda > Insecta > Lepidoptera > Noctuidae > Sesamia > Sesamia nonagrioides. The sequence goes on from JADWQK010002047.1 coordinate 183,435, forward strand.
TGCTTTGTTAAGAATTTCAGAACATATTTAATCAGTCTACTTCCAATAAGTACACCGAGTAACTCTAGTTTAGGTATACTTAAGTTTTGTTGATCTTTGATCGGCACGAGTCGTGATTTTCCTATTATGAAATGTATATTAATTCCTTGCACCAAGTAGACCACCGCAGCGTAGGCCTGCAATGAAGAATCGGAGAAACAATGTAGCTCAATTACCCCCTCGATGGAGGCAATAGTTCTACGAGGTATGCAAATATTTTCGATGTACTTTATATCTTTTAGAATAGTTATCCAACGTTCTTTAGCATCAGTATCTAGTGGACTATCCCACTTTACCTTTTTCTTCCATAGGTCTTGTAAGAGAATCTTTGCGGACAGCATACTAGGTACGCTAAATCCACAAGGATCGTATACAGCTGCTATAGTTTTCAAGACTCCTCTTTTTGTGTGTTTATTATCTTCATTTACTTTTGCTTTCAAGCTCAATGTATCTTGCTCTAAATTCCATTCTATACCGAGTATTTTTATCGTTTTGTCAGGACATACATCTTCGTCTGGAATATGTTTTATAAATTCTTTGGAGTTAGAACTCCATTGTCTTAGATTCATGGAAATTTCATCAAATGTATTTTTCAAATTGTGGTACAGCATTACTGCTTCATTAACAGTGTTTGATCCAGTCAAAAGGTTATCTACATAAATATCATTGGCTATTTTCTTTATGTATTCGTATTTTGAACATTTCAGATGATGTTTGACTGTGGCATTTAGAATAAATGGTGACGCTGTAAGACCGAATGGAACACGGGTGAATCTGAGATGGATGATATTGTCCTCGGTTACTGGTTTATGAGGGTTCTTCAGCCACAAGAATCTTGTCACATCTCTATCTATGTCTTTAAGTCCGATTTGAAGAAAAGCCTTTTCGACATCCGCTACTATTCCAATAGCGTGACATCTAAATTTAATTAACAGCCCTGTTAAGTCTTCCAATAACAAAGGTCCGCAATAAAGATGCTGATTCAAACTTTTACTGTCCCCAACATGTGCTGATCCATCATAGACTATACGTAGTACCTTTCCTGGTGCCGTGATGCCGTGATGCGGAAGGTAATGTACTATATGGTTAACTTGTCTCTTAGGAACTTCCTCAATTATTCCATTACTCCACTGATCTTTGATTATGTCATCATACGACGTTATTGTAGCTGCATCTAATCTTTTAAGTAAGCCTTTGAGTCGACCAAATGCTAACCCAAAATTGGATTGCAATCCTGATGGACTATCACTCCATGGCCAGCTGATATAATATCTGTGATCTTTATACTCTGTGGTTTCGTTAAAATGCTTAATAGCTTCCTCATCCCTATTTGCTTTAGGTGAGTCTGTTATACCTATGGACTCCAAATCCCACAAACATTTCAAACTTTCTCTGTGTAGTGGTGGATCTAGTTGATTAAAACTATCGTTGCCAGAATTTTCAAAATATGTGAGTACTGTTAATCGTTGCACGCATTTGGTAGTGTTTATTCTACCAGAAACTATCCATCCAAATTCAGAATGTATCAAATACAAATCCTGTCCTATCTGTATTTTATCAGTTGCCATTATAGAGTAATAATGATCATTACCTATCAATATATCAACCTGGTCAAGCAATGACCCATCATCAGCTAACTGATATTTGCCAGAGTTCTTCCACCCCAGTAAATTTTCCTCTGGATATGGTACCCCTGGAGATATTGATGGTATGACGTTAGCAAATATTGACCTGATTGTATTATTATTTGTCATAAGATCTATCCTTACTAATGAGCTTGTTATCTTTCTAGGTTGTTGAGATCCGAATGTAAATATTGCAAGGTTATTTCGTTCTTCCTCTTGAAGATTCAATTCTTTAGCCATAGCTTCTGTAATATAACTTCTCTCGCTTCCTGTGTCTAACAGTATCCTACAGTTTCTTCTGCTATCACTGTGGCCTAGTACTGCAACAACGGCTGTTTGCAATATTGTGGACTTTTTTCTGCTTACATGCATTACATTTGTCGATTCCCTTTCATCTCGACTCTTGGGTTGCACTTTAGTAGGACATAATGCTGAGTTATGTATTCCATACTTGCCACAGAAGTGACATTCCCTTTTATTATTGCACCGAGAATGGTGATGTCCCTGCCTAAAACATATAAAACATCTATCTTGAAGTTTTGCTTTTCTTTTCTCTAGAGTCTTAACCTTTTCACAATCGCTATTGTAGTGGTTACCATTACAGAAGATACAATTGTAGAGCTTCTTTCTTTTACCAAAATTCTTGTATTTCTTTTCTTTAGTTATGTTTGGATCAAATCTTCTCTTAAGTCTGTCATTATTAGGTTTGATATTGTGTTGAGGTCTTCCCATCGGTATTTTAATGTGAGTGAAATTTTTCCTTGACGTTCCAGGTCTCCTTCTTTCTAGATTTGTAGCATCCTTTATATGCAGGGTTTCTGTAGTGTACGGGGTTTCAACAGCACTACCCGTACAAGGTTGTTGTGTTATCCTCATAGCGTCCTCCTTAGTGGATATTATCAAGGATAGATGCTTTAGAATACATTCCACAGTAAAAGTACCTTCAGATCCAAGTCTCATCTTGGTATCGTAGATTAGGTCTGTTGGGAATTTTTCCATTATTAAAAATCTCATCTGATTCGTATCAGTGTTCTCTCCTATGGATTGAAGTATTCTTAAATGACGTTGAATTTCGTCCAATGTGATTCGGCATTCATCAAGTTCTATTGCTTGTTTTAAATTATTAATAGCTCTATGATGCGCATGAATTATTTCATGTTCTTTGCCATATCTGGCCTTTAGTGTATCCACAGCGATATGATATTTTTTGTTTGTTGTGTTTAAGCCTTCTATTAGTTTAAGAGCATTGCCCTTTACTGATCTTTTAAGATATAATAGTTTATCTACATCAGTGAGTGATCTTTGATTAATGCTAGAGTTGAATTGATCCCAAAAGGAGCACCATCCTAGTAGATCGCCCTCAAATTGAGGTAGATTAAGGTCTGGGAGTTTACTATATGTGGTTGAGTGTACCTTAGGTGGAAGGTTGATTTCACATTTAAATTTAATCTTTGTGTCTAGTTCGGCTACAATCTCTTCCCCATTTAGTTGGTATGTTTTTAGGTTGGAGATCTCATCAGGGTCCGGATTCTTAGAAATGTTGAAAAAATTATACAATTCCGATGAGAATCTCGATAATAATGATTTGAGTTTAGCTAGTTGTATTTTTGCTTCCTCTAAATTATCATCATTTAAATTATTGGAGAGACCATAGGCTTGTACAGATATAGTTTGGATTTCTTCAGCGACCTTACTCAAACGGTTCATTAATATGTCTTCCATTTCAGGTTCTTCTGCAAAGTTATCTTTACTATAAACTTATGTACCAATAATGGTACGTATAAGTATATTATAAATTCAAATTTTATCCATTTCTATTGATAATAAAAAATTAATTAATCAATTAATTCTTTAACTCATTTGAAAAAAAAATGTAACTTTGCCTTATCTATTACCTAGTTTCATTTAAAATTCACTTGACCTTAAATTTCAATTAATAATTTATTAAAGAATGGATTAGAAAAAAGAAAGAAAAAAAAACAAAATTTGTTTATAAGTAAGTACTCTGTAAGTACATACTAATAGTCAGTCAATTACTAATTATCATTTGCCAACATCTTCATAAATTAAGCATCTTAATTGTCATTTTCCCTGACATGCCTTTTAATATAATTCTTATTATCTTGAAATAACAATGGCTTCCCAATGCTATTTTAAAATTAATATTAAGGCATAATTATCTTACTCTAGACTTTACTCACATATAATCATATCTCTAGCAAGTGTAAATGGTTTTTATGAAAGTAACAATACTTTCATACTTTAATTTTGCTTCTAATTCAACAAGAAAATTAAAAATTTCCCTTGAAATTACTTTGTCATATGTAGACATGTATTTGTTTATTGTTTTACCGGTTGATTAATTTAGCTTATTTTATTTCAAGAAAATAGGCAGTACAGCAAATATATAGCTGTTAATGACTGAATTATAATGAAAATTATGGCCAAGTAAGTAGTTAAGAATTGAAGAATTTTAAGACAAGTTAATTGACTATTTTAAAGTCTCTTAGGAAAATCCAAAGTAGTATAAGAGTACATAATGAATTTTCTCTTGGGTATTCAGTCAAGGAATGACTATTGTCCTACTATACCTAGGAACTTATAATGCCTTCCCATGTTTTAAATTTTAACTATAAGCATTTGTTCACTTAGGGTACTTATGACACAATGGAACATTCTCTTCCATTTTCTTAGTAGCCAAACCTGATTTTCAACTTAACATAGGAGTAAAGGAATTAAATTATCTTTTCTTGTATGTAAATTGGTACATTTGTATATTGAAGGATATTATTAATTAATAGCAGTTTCTCAATTTGTATTCCCTCCTTTTTGTAATTTGTTCACTGTGGGTATCAATTAAAACTGTTTCCAAACCACGTGAGCCGCATGACAGCACAAAAAATTTCAACCTTTTGCGGAACGTGAATTTCTGTACTACAGACGTAAAATATAGAATAATCACTTTTCATACCTTAAATCACAGCCTCAAACACTAAATGAGCGCTTCTGATGTTTATTTCACAGGTTAAACAACTTTGCGGCAAATATTAACAACTTTCTTGAGTAATTGAAAAAGTTTTCATATCGACGGCGTCTAGTAGCGTCGGCTTACAAACTTTGAACGGTAACTTGAATGAATGAACGAGACGTCATTTCTAATAAGGCAGTATACACACGATCACAGCTTTCTTCCAAGCATCAACTTTGATACGTATCTTGTAGGATTTCAATACCTAAAACCGTATGAATTTTCTATTAACTATTTCTTAGGTAACATGACCTTTGTCTTGAAAGAGAAGAAAAAATACGACAATTTTGCCGATGCCAATTAGGCATGTTATTTGTTTGTTTCACAAAACAAAACGAATGTCTGCCTTCTCCATACACTTGTTAGCTTCCAAGCTTCTTTTAAGCTCCAGCAATTAACAGACATTAACACTGAATCACAGTTTCATGATTATAACAACTATCACAAGCCGTGGTAAATTTATACCATTGTCCCGCCATTGAGTACAAATACCATAAAGCAACAACACACGTTATGTCCTTTATATATAATAATAATATTCATATAGCTTAATTATGAATATAAATTTAAACTTTTTATGTATGTAGCTTTACCGGCAAATTGAGTGAATGAGCGAGTGAGTTGCGAACAAGTTTCTAGAATGAACACGAATGGCATCACATATTTTAAATAAACTGAAACCTTTCAGCTTTAAAGAATTTACATCCCTTATAAGTCAAAGCAAGCATCACCAGACCTTAGGATTCATCACGATTTATCCCAGCATCTCCACCATGTCGTGGCGTCGCCTTTCAGGCCTCGCTTAAAACTTATTAGCAAGGATCCTGGCCCTAAACTACGACTCCGCGAAAGTACTTAATTTGTCTGATGATAACTTGCATTGACTTATTGCTTGTAGTTGTCTCAGCCGGTACTTAGATGATGTAATGATCTGCTTCGCCTTGTTATGAGATGTGTGCCAGCTATGATTATCCCATGTTCTTTGTTAACCTCTCAAGACCTCGATCTGTAGGGATTAAGCAATCATCATTTGCTTGTTGTGGAACTAAGTGCGCAGGGCCAATCTTACTTTTATAACTTGGGTGACATTTATATTTGTTCGATTGTTTACTCGTATTTACTTTTAACCTCCAAATGAGGGCTTGTGTGTTACCGAGCCTCGCGCTCTGGCTTAAGTACTTTGTGCTACTCAACGATTATATTGGATGTCCCTTGTCTGTGACCCTCGCCCTGCGGCTCGGGATTTTCTTTGTTAGGCTAGAATAACTCTACGCCTCCCTTAGAACTTGCACATGCGACCCACGCCACATGTGACCTACACCCTACGGGCTAGGATTAACTTGGAAGCGATAGCAACTCTACCGCTCATGCAGATTCTTGCACATGTGACCCATACCCTGCCTGTATGGGATTTTCTTGTGTGGCTATAGCAACGCTACGGCCCCTTCATTCAGAACTTGCACAGATCGACAGGACATACAACTTTTGATACAAATAGCGTTACTCGACTTCAGTAACTTCCTTTAGTTCAAACTACCGTAATACATATACGATTAGATTAACAACAAGTAATTAGATAAACCCTAGGCACTTAGCTTTCATTAACTGGAGACTTCTAGCTTGTTCCGGAACTCACTCAATTCACACTAGACTTTAAATTATTCTTATAAGACTGTACTTGATGCCGGCGACGCTTCAAAAGGGCGCTTCGCCCGGCTTGGCTTCGCTAGGTGAAAATCCACAGACTATAAAGTACCATAGTCTTGATATTCTCGCTTACCTTGTGCAGAAGTGTCAGTGATCTTGCGAGAATGTCTTCTTATGTATTATTATGAGTGATTTCGCGCTAAGTCGCGACAGCAGTTCTTTAATAATTTTTTCTGTTTAAGGATACACACTTTCAAGCTAAGTGTAGAAAAGGTGACGGTTATTGGTCTGGCTTTATCTCCTTTTTTTCCAATTCTTCTAGCTTCTTGGATATCTCTTTGATCTAATTCTAGAGAAAAATGCTTTTTAATAAAGTTGATTAAGTTCTTCTCCAAATTCAAATATGAGGTTTCGTTTTCTTCTATTCCAAAGAAAACAATATTTCTCTGTCTTGCTTGTTTTTCTAAAAAAATTAACCTTCTTTCTTGATTTTCTAATTTTTCCTTGAGGTTTTCATATTTACCTTCTAGTATTGCAAATTTTTCTTCTAATAAACTATTTATGTTTTGGGTAACTTGCTCAGTCACCTTTTCTCCGTTTTTCAAAATAGTGGTTTTTTGTTCATCAAGTTCGCTTTGAATTTTTCGTAACATATTCATAACTTCTTTCATGATGTTTAATAACAATAAGTGACGATTGATAGAACTGATATTTAATAAAATCATAATGTAAATCATAAAAAATATCTGATTGCTAGTTACATTGAAACGATTTTAAAACAACATTACTGGAGGAATTAATTACGTAAGTTAATTGAATGTATTCATTAATTAAATTGTAAAACAGATATAACAAGTTAATGATTCTAAGCCAAGAAACAATTATTTAAAACATTAAGAGTCAAAATGTTTCCTAAAGAAATCAGATTAAAAAGAAATCTTTGGGAAGTCTATAATTTGAAGTAACAGCTTGGTATATTATCATCATTTCAGCCGAAAGACGTCCACTGCTAGACATAGGCCTCCCTCAAGGTTCTCCACGACGACCTGTCCTGCGCCTCCCGCATCCAGCGGTTTCCCGCGACCTACACCAGGTCTGCCCACGCTGCGCCTTCCGGTGCGTGGTCCCCACTCAAGAACCCGTCGGCCCATTGGGCATTGGTTCTACGGGCAATGTGCCCAGCCCACTGCCACTTTAGTGTTGCATTCTTCAGGCTATGTCGGTTACTCTCGTTCTTCGGATCTCCTCATTCCCGATTCGATCGCGCAATGAAACCCCAGGCATAGCCCTCTCCATTGCAATTTAAGTGACTTGTGCTTGGTATGTAGCTACTTCCTAGATGTCATGTGTAATGAATATAAGCCATATATAGAATATACTTCATTTACCTATTACTAGCGCTGTCAATAATGCATATAAAACACAACATAACAGGTTTCAATGCGGCATTACATTTTCTTTTGCAGTCAGTTAATTAAACTGACCCTTACATTTTAAGACCATTTCAATATCATTAGATCATATTTCTTAATATATGAACCTAGCAAAATATATATTACAGTTTAAAAAAGTAAAATACTATTAAGCTAATATTGTAAAAGCTAGTCACACTAAATATTCCTAAGACAATCATTCATACATTGATAATTATAGTTTAACCGAGAACAGTAATACTAAAATTAACTACACTGTTCATGTTAATGGAACATTGCTATCAACATGAAACATTATACTTTGGATATTTAAGTACTCAAATAAGTATCTGCTAAACCTATACACAACATATTACTTTAAATTCGATGGACCCAACAAATAATTCCAACCATATAAGATAGAGAATTGTTCCAGCTATCAATCAGGCAGCCAATCCATAAATTATATTGTAGCTTACAACAGAGACTGTCCTACAAAACTATAAACATAAACTTACAGCTAATACCAGTGAGACACGCATATGACTAGCAGTATCGTCGCGACGAATGACCGTCACACATATCTGTAACAGTGTCAGTATGCAGATGGGGGAGAGGTCCTAGTCACTCGCGAGGGATAGTTGATGTCATACATCCACCTCGATGTCACTGTTCACGTCCTGCGAAGTGGGCGACTGCGACTGCTCGCGCTCGTCCGTGTCGTGCATGTGGTGAATCTCGTGCATTTCATCCATTTCTTGCAAGTCATGCATGTCATCCATGTCGTGCATATCTTGCATATCCTGGATGTCATGCATGTCATTGGGCGACGCGAGCGCGTAGTCGTGCGGAGAGCTCATTTCCTCCTCCCCTGATCCCGCAAACTCCTCATCCATCATGATGGTGGCTGGTAACGACGGAGATACTTCTTGTAACTGACTTGTGTATACTGTAATAGCCACAAATATACATTGTAATGTGAGTTGAAGATTATACAATACAAAGGAAAAGTTAAAAAGTTTCTAAGTTGTAACAAATTTTCCCTATATTCAATTTTTGACATAAAAATGGTATTTGAATGCTCCTTTAAATACCTTTAATATTGGAAGACTTTAGATCGGCAGTATAATTGAGAGATTCTTCCATAGCCTCCATAGTGAGTGTGTCAGTATCGAGGCTGTCGAGGGAACCGGAGCATGACGGTGAAGTGTCTGGGTTTGTGTTGAGGGTCAGCTGTATACTGTCTAGTTGGGGTATGTGCGGCCGGACCTGGAACATTCCATTCCAACATTTCATTATGCTATCATCTTACTTAAACATTAAAAAGTTTTCTTTTTTAGGCACTCTAACGAACACTATGGATATCTATATTTTTTTTATTTTATATATTTACTGTTTTAGTTATCTCTGAACTGTGTATTACCTTCATTCCATCAGGTCTGTGAGGATTTCTACAGCCTTTACACTTGCATTCAGTACATGGTTTGCTTTCCACATAGGTAACATGGACATCTCTGCCCACAGCATGTTAACTTGCCAGGGGTTGCGGTGGCATTGCCACATCTGCAACCTTTTCTTTTACTGCTAGCAGAACTACGAGATCTATTTGAAGGCTTCTTAAATCCTAGTTGATTTGACTGAAAGTTATAATAATGATAATGATTTATTAATAAATAAACTATAAGCAGTTTTATTTACAGTTAACTAAAATTGTATTCCACTTTCCTAGTTAAGTAACTTACCTACTTTGCTCTCCCGGCTTGATCCTGAGTCATTATTAGGTGAATCTATTTCATCCACATTTTTTCTCTTGATAGTAATTTTATTTCCAGAGCCAGCATACAAAACAAAATATAATGGTGATCCATTTGATGTAGATCTAGAGGAAGGAGAGTCTTTAGAGGATCTGCTTTCTGAGTTATTAGATGTTGATGCAGTGTGGGTCTGTGTGCCTGCTGAGTTAGTGTACACCCACGGTAGAATACTGTACGCCGACTTGGAGAGACATACTTAATACGCAGTTCCTACTTCACTCGCGTAATAAAAGATATATACAGTATGTTAAATAACAGAGGGCGTTCCCTTAAACTCGTTAATATATATCATTAATAGATTAAAATAAAAATATCAGCATAGAAAATAAGCATAAAAAATCCGAATAAAAAAAAATTCTAATTGGAAATAAATTTGAAACCTCCTGTTTTAAATCAAAATAGTAGTCGTCATGTATAAATAAATTGCGACGTTGCCGTCTTTCATGTTCGCGTGTACAGTGTGTTTCTTTTACATGTCAATTTAAAATTTTTATTGAATATTTTCTTATTGGAAAAATTTTTAAAACATTTTGTTTTCGAATGGAAATATGTTTTTTAGCATGTATGTATGCTATACTATTTCGGGTTAACGGGAACGCCCTCTGTTAGTTAACATACTGTATATATATAAAAACAAACATTCCTACTTAAGAAAGTGACAGGTTTACGAACATTTAAAAATAAAATAATATTCCTACAATCAGCGAGCTTGGCTACTTTTGGTTAATAACTAACTAAATATGAAGTAGTCTTATCGCCAAGGTGGAAGCTGCTTCTGAACACGCTTCCTTTGATGACTGTTGGGAATTAAGTTCATAAACGAAGGGTGATTGTCCTTGTCCGAACTGCTGTACAACAGTTTTAATCTCCTCTCATTGCCTTCTGCTATAATATCTATCAAATCCTGTGAAAAAGAACGAATTCATCAATTAAATTTTTAATAGCGTGTAGGCTTGTTTTTTTTTAAATTTATAAGTAAACTTTTTTTTTTTTGTAATGTGGCCTTAGTTATGACTATGTGCCAATTTCAAGTAAAATAAAAAATTTTAAAAGTTCTTCTTAATCTTTCTTTCTCATAGGGCTTCGCACGGTTTGTGCATTTAGCCAATGTCACGTAATTAATTATTCATGTCGAAAAAGACGGCCGCGCAACCGAACATTAGGAGGAAGATTTGGTACAACGCCATGATGTGGCCACTATGCTACAATATTTCACTGTTCTTTATGAATTATTCACTAAATGCACTTTTTACTACATAAATCATGCGTCTTTATTTAGTAATACCTAAATCAGCAGGGTAATTGCGTAACACACCATCAGTAGCAATGACTTTCATTTTGACAGTTCAACAACGTTCATTGCGTTATTTACGTTGTTGAGCAGACACATTTTTTTCAAGCACAAGGAGCAATGTATTAGCAATCTGCTTCAAAATGATTCCAATTGATAGTAATAGTAGGTACCTATGTTAGGCAATTAGGGTGCAGATTAGGTAAAGCGATAAAATAAACTTTTAAATAAGGTAGGATCCATCATGGATAAACAACCTTGAGCCTTAATGCTTTAGCGACAAAGTTGAAAATTTTTTAGAGAAGACAGATTTTAGTTGCTTGATGTGCTGTCGTCTGTACAAAACAGCTGAACTGTAAAAGTACGGTCAGCAACAAAAGTCGACAGTAACAATGATATTTTATAATAGAAAATAAGAGTTAAAGAGGAGAGTGAGAATCAAAGTGGTGTTCTTTAGTGAAATGTCGCTTCGGTTAGATTGAAATAACATATTTCGCGCAGTAGGTAATTAAGATATTGAAAACCAAACGATTATAATTTGCTGGCTGTACAAAGGTATATGTAGATATGTTTCTGACAGTTGCAGAACTTATGCAGGCTAAACGATAGTAATCATTATTTGAGATGTCGGAGCTGAGGTAAGGCTCGTACATCGGAGGCAGCACCTGGGTCGAGGTGTGAGCATCCGGGCGCGCGAAGCGAGGGAGGCGGAGCTGGGGTCGTCGGCGGCGTATATTCGTGATACCTATTGACGTGCAGCTTTATGTTATTTCGTTCCAGATAGGGCTTGATCTCCTCAAACCACACGTCACACAACTGTAAGCTTATTTGATATATCTGTCTGAAGGATAAATGATAACAAAGTCCAGTACAAACTGTTCTCACGAATTCGATTCATTAGTTCTAGTAAGAGCAGAATCGGTTCAACATATGCAGGTCGCAGAAATCCACTAGATACGAGAACTGGGCGTTGTGGTGATGATTGGACACAGAACAAAGCTTATGCCCAGCAGTAGATACCTTTTGGCTAAACGATGATGATGAACAGAGGAGCTTACGAGAAGTAGGTACCTACCTGGTGCACAAAATCTCCTGGCGCACAAAACAGATATAGAAAACATAAAACTGCAATGTCCAGACGTGGACAGTACGGGTCACTTTTAGATAGGTACCTTCTACGAAACAATAAATTAGTTTCATGAAACGACCACATTTTACTATAAGTTTATTATCAGGCGCTTACACTGACTAAAGCGTTGTCCAATTCGTAGCGCACACTTTTGGGAATCTTATTCTTGCTCTTGCTCGGAATGTCCTGGTGCGGGCGGATGGAGCACCCTATAGAGTCGCCAGATGCTTTTGTGGTGGAGATGCGAGCGCGAGGCATTTCGGCACCGTTACTCAAAATTTTGCGGACCCGTGGCTGAGACATTAACACCTACCCTCGCAATTATAACCAAATCATTGAAATTATAAAACGAAGTGAATAAACCTACACTAATTGAGTACTTCCCTTAGAATACAATAAAAATATTATTACAAAACGGAAACTTCAAAACCTGCACTTTCAGCTGTTTTGTCAAATATTTTATTTGTCTAAGTAGGTAAAATACCTTCATTTGTGGAGAAAAAAGGTCTAACGCCAAATTACCTTATTTATACAATGTACCTACCTACCCACATTTTGAATTCTGAACAATAGTTGTAGAAACTTTTCATTGTAAGGAGCAGATTCATAGATTTTAATAGTGATCTTATGACCTTCATATTGTTTATACTAAGAAAAATGGATAAACTAGCTGCGAAATGGGCTCTGTATACTGGAGGATCACTTATCTTTGGACTCGTTTTGAAAATGCTAAAAACAAGTATTTGCCGAAGCAACAAGAAGGAATACGACCACGAGACCAATGCAATATTATTTTATGGAGCCGACGACCAGGATTTTGGGAGACAAGTAGGTTTGAGCAATCTACTTTGTATTTATCACGTTATTCTTCACGCGAACATGACATTGGACGTGTGCATGCCGAGCCTCGACAGCTTTGCCCTGGCTAGCTTTCTGATCGTCGCTCAGAGGAACAAAGTGAAAGTCAGAATCGTCGTACACAATACCAGTAACTACTACAATCTGGCAATACTCGGTCAGAATGGAATTGAAGTGAAGGTGGTAAGGCCGCGGGTGCGGTTGGAGCATGAGTTTGTGTTGATCGACGAGGGCGTCTGTTGTGCACTAGCAGTGCTGGGCTCCCTCGACCACACGCCCGCGGACCCCAACCTGGACCACAGCGCCACGCTGATCAGTTCCGATAGAAACATGCTCACCACCCTCAAAAAGGAATTCGAAAGAGTCTGGAACACTATCACCGATGTAACAGTTGTGCACCATGGCGACCCTATTTATTTCTATGTAAACTAAAATATTATTTCTAAATTATTGTATTCTAAGTATAAATTTAATTACTTGTTTATTTTATTTAATGATCAAATTTTACATTAGTTTTGGGATAGAAATAAAAGTATGGATATAACAAAAAATACTTTTTATTTTACCGCTTGCTGATGAGACGATAATAATTGCTTTCTTAGATTATTTGACATTAATATTACAATAAGAACTATAAAAGTTTGTACTCCAGTGCCGTTATTATACTAAGCATTGATATTACATAAATATATCAACTTTCTATTCGGAAAAATTGTGACATTTTAAAATGAAAGGTGACAACAGTATCACAGCTTACTTTGTAGTCATTTTCTAATATTATTATGTGGACAACTAATGACAATATTTCAGAGTAATCATTTTGTTCTTAATTTAATAGTATTTTTGTCTTTTAATAAGAAGTTATATTATTTAATAAAATCATAATGTAAATCATAAAAAAATATCTGTTTGCTAGTTACATTGAAACGATTTTAAAACAACATTACTGGAGGAATTAATTACGTAAGTTAATTGAATGTATTCATTAATTAAATTGTAAAACAGATGTAACAAGTTAATGATTCTAAGTCAAGAAATAATTATTTACAACATTAAGAATCAAAAATTTCCTAAAGAAATCAGATTAAAAAGAAATCTTTGGGAAGTCTATAATTTGAAGTAACAGCTTAGTATATCATCATCATTTCAGCCGAAAGACGTCCACTGCTGGACATAGGCCTCCCTCAAGGTTCTCCACGACGACCTGTCCTACGCCTCCCGCATCCAGCGGTTTCCCGCGACCTACACCAGGTCGTCGGTCCACCTTGTTGGGGGCCTACCCACGCTGCGCCTTCAGGTGCGTGGTCGCCACTCAAGAACCCGTCGGCCCCATTGGGCATCGGTTCTACGGGCAATGTGCCCAGCCTACTGCCACTTTAGTGTTGCAATTCTTCAGGCTATGTCGGTTCTGCGGATCTCCTTATTCCCGATTCGATCGCGCAGTGAAACCCCAGGCATAGCCCTCTCCATTGCAATTAGAGTGACTTGTGCTTGGTATGTAGCTACTTCCTAGATGTCATGTGTAATGAATATAAGCCATATATAGAATATACTTCATTTACCTATTACTAGCGCTGTCAATAATGCATATAAAACACAACATAACAGGTTTCAATGAGGCATTACATTTTCTTTTGCAGTCAGTTAATTAAACTGACCCTTACATTTTAAGACCATTTCAATATCATTAGATCATATTTCTTAATATATGAACCTAGCAAAATATATAATACAGTTTAAAAAAGTAAAATACTATTAAGCTAATATTGTAAAAGCTAGTCACACTAAATATTCTTAAGACAATCATTCATACATTGATAATTATAGTTTAACCGAGAACAGTAATACTAAAATTAACTACACTGTTCATGTTAATGGAACATTGCTTTTCTCGTTATCAACATGAAACATTATACTTTGGATATTTAAGTACTCAAATAAGTATCTGCTAAACCTATACACAACATATTACTTTAAATTCGATGGACCCAACAAATAATTCCAACCATATAAGATAGAGAATTGTTCCAGCTATCAATCAGGCAGCCAATCAATAAATTATATTGTAGCATACAACAGAGACTGTCCTACAAAACTATAAACATAAACTTACAGCTAATACCAGTGAGACACGCATATGACTAGCAGTATCGTCGCGACGAATGACCGTCACACATATCTGTAACAGTGTCAGTATGCGGATGGGGGAGAGGTCCTAGTCACTCGCGAGGGATAGTTGATGTCATACATCCACCTCAATGTCACTGTTCACGTCCTGCGAAGTGGGCGACTGCGACTGCTCGCGCTCGTCCGTGTCGTGCATGTGGTGAATCTCGTGCATTTCATCCATTTCTTGCAAGTCATGCATGTCATCCATGTCGTGCATATCTTGCATATCCTGGATGTCATGCATGTCATTGGGCGACGCGAGCGCGTAGTCGTGCGGAGAGCTCATTTCCTCCTCCCCTGATCCCGCAAACTCCTCATCCATCATGATGGTGGCTGGTAACGACGGAGATACTTCTTGTAACTGACTTGTGTATACTGTAATAGCCACAAATATACATTGTATATGAGTTGGAGATTATACCATACAAAGGAAAAGTTAAAAAGTTTCTAAGTTGAAACAAATTTTCCCTATATTCAATTTTTGACATAAAAATGGTATTTGAATGCTCCTTTAAATACCTTTAATATTGGAAGACTTTAGATCGGCAGTATAATTGAGAGATTCTTCCATAGCCTCCATAGTGAGTGTGTCAGTATCGAGGCTGTCGAGGGAACCGGAGCATGACGGTGAAGTGTCTGGGTTTGTGTTGAGGGTCAGCTGTATACTGTCTAGTTGGGGTATGTGCGGCCGGACCTGGAACATTCAATTCCAACATTTCATTATGCTATCATCTTACTTAAACATTAAAAAGTTTTCTTTTTTAGGCACTCTAACGAACACTATGGATATCTATATTTTTTTTATTTTATATATTTACTGTTTAAGTTATCTCTGAAGTGTGTATTACCTTCATTCCATCAGGTCTGTGAGGATTTCTACAGCCTTTACACTTGCATTCAGTACATGGTTTGCTTTCCACATAACATGGACATCTCTGCCCACAGCATGTTAACTTGCCAGGGGTTGCGGTGGCATTGCCACATCTGCAACCTTTTCTTTTACTGCTAGCAGAACTACGAGATCTATTTGAAGGCTTCTTAAATCCTAGTTGATTTGACTGAAAGTTATAATAATGATAATGATTTATCAATAAATAAACTATAAGCAGTTTTATTTACAGTTAACTAAAATTAAAATATTATTTTTTTTTTTTAATTTACTATAACAAATTAAATTGTATTCCACTTTCCTAGTTAAGTAACTTACTTTGCTCTCCCGGCTTGATCCTGAGTCATTATTAGGTGAATCTATTTCATCCACATTTTTTCTCTTGATAGTAATTTTATTTCCAGAGCCAGCATACAAAACAGAATATAATGGTGATCCATTTGATGTAGATCTAGAGGAAGGAGAGTCTTTAGAGGATCTGCTTTCTGAGTTATTAGATGTTGATGCAGTGTGGGTCTGTGTGCCTGCTGAGTTAGTGTACACGCACGGTAGAATACTGTACGCCGACTTGGAGAGACCTGCCGTGCTCTTGTAGTCGTCTGAAAACCCAGCACCTTCCTGTATCAAGTCAATCAACCCTGAACTTGCAACTGTGCCTCCATTAACTCCTGCTGCTATTTCGTCTTCGTCCAATAATATTTTATAGACGTCTGTACCCATAAAGTACTCGCACAATTTCTTATAACACTGCAGAAGTATGCGTAGCTGTAAGTTTTCACCATAACTTTCATAATCTTTGCACCAACTACAAGAAGGCTTTAGTTTTTTTCGTCCACCTTTACACTTTTTGCAAACATGATGTTGGCAACTAGCGCTTGTTGGAGTATAGGGCTCTTTTAATAAATTACCACACACTGTACAAGATAAAGATTGTCTTAAATAAGGAACTAAACGAAACAAATCTGTCCATGACGACTTATCTGCCGCTTCAGCCAAGATTATTAGTCGACAAGTAGAAACATATAAACTTGTGGCATTCATTATTATTACAGAAAACGTAGCAAAGAGAACATTTACTGATTTATAAATTAATTTGTTTACACCAAGGTGCTACACAACCAAAAAGCCGCAAATGTCTCGTCAAATCTGTCATTGTCAAATGTCAAACTAATTTTTTTTTAGTTCCATTTGGAACAGGCTAAGGTCAGAGACCATACTGCCACGTCTTCGGTAATTAATTTTCAACTATCCTAACATGATAGCCTCGTCTTGAATTATGTCTTGTCTTCTTTTGTAACTTATCCTAACTAACCTAACTCCTTTCGTTTTCCGCGTGTGGCCGATTAGGAGGGGTTTAGTGTAAAAACATGACGTGGCCACTACGCTACAATATTTCACTGTTCTTTTTGAATTATTCACTGAATTCACTTTTTACTACATAAATCACGCGTTTTTATTTAGTAAACGACACTATAAATAATTTAAAAGTCCAATGAAAAATGAGCGTGGCACTCCAATCACTTTCACTTTATGTATATAAATAAATAAACAGCACAGAACGTGTCTACGCTTTACATTCTCATTCAAGATCGTATATAAAAAATGTGTTTTATGTTATCACATAAAACACATTTTCTTTAGGAACCCCATTATTTTATATTATCACGAGTTTCTTTCTATAAATGATTTTTTTTACAACCCACCGCTGTTGGATCAACAACAATTTTAACCTCACGTCCGACCACCCCCATCACGGAAACAATCAGATTAACATACATACGTTTTTTAAAATACGTTAAACGTGGATTCTATCAATATCTCACGCGCTCAAGTATGTCCATGCAACAGTTTTTTTTTACATTTTTGAAAATCCATAGCTGCTCACCCCACCGATAAAAAGGTATGTTTAAAATGTTGTTTAATATCATATGACTTTTTTTTTCTTACCATGAAAGCCTCGAGTCGCACCCAATAAGTCTCTGTGACGCTCGAGTAAATTCCGATTTAGCACTGTGGTCTCCCGTACCATCACGCGGCCGTCTTTTAAAACGTAGTGATTACTTGCTCTGTGGCCGTCTTTTTCGACATGAATGAAAATTCATTACGTGACATTGGCTCAATGCACAAACCATGCGAAGCCAAACAAGAAAGAAATAAAAAAAGGTTCATATCAATCCCAACACGAATGCACAAACCGTGTGAAGCCAAAGAAAAAAAAATCTATCTGTCAAAAAAATCATCTAATTTTGACTATTAAAACTATTAAACTACTTCAACTCCTCAATGGCCTCTGTGGTTAGATACCACAATTTTGCCAATAACGCGTGTAACAAATTATAGAAATTATTTGAAAAAATATTTCAAAATGATGGCAATATCGCCAATGATGACAGTTCAACTATTCAGCCGCAAAGTTCCAAAAGAAGACAAGATTTATGAAGAAATGGCTCAAAGAATATAATTCAAGACGAGGCTATCATGGTCTGAGATACCTTTGCCTGCTCAGTGTAATGCACTGGGCCACTGGCAAATTGAACAAACAACAATTCGTCTATTTTCCAATAGACATATACTAATGGACATGCCTTCTTTCGGCTAAAGCATGTCCATTAGTATATGTCAATGATTTACACTGAAATCAGACTGTGAATGTTCATAAATAATAGAATTACTCCTTTGTGTGGTCTTGAATTTTGTCTAGAAACCTATCCTGTCATCGTAGACAGGTCTTAAATATTAGTGGCATGTGTCGTGACCAAAGAATTTTAAATATATAGAATGATAACGAGTAATAATAATATCTAAACAACAACATTCAAATATAAACCTAAAGCCTACTCTATAAAGCTTATATTGCCACAAAGCTTACGCATAAATACCTAAAGTTCCGCGTTAGAGGCATCGAAAGACCCCTGTGTCCCTTTCCCGCAGACTGCCAGTGTGAAATGAAACTACTATTTGGTAACTTTGATACATAAACTTCATCCACTCGTTTTGTTACTTACGCTGATATACAATATTATATCAGTGACTCGTGATTGTTTAAGCATTAAAATAACTAACTGCTTAGCTCAACATTTAATCAATGCATTTATTGTGATCAATAAATAAAAATAAAACAATATTAGCAGATAGTATGAACTATTAAATGGCAACACCGATGACATATTGGGTTATATAATCAATAGAGTTGTTCAAAACGGCTATAAAAAAATAGCACGCTACAGACTATAAACTATTAATTTATAGCGCGCTATTAAATGCGCTATGTTATAGCGCGCTATAAATAAGAAAGCACGTGGACGTCCAGCAGGCGCGATAATTCTTGCAACACGCTACATTTCGTATCGTGTTACTTTACATAGCGTTCTTCGATACATAGACCGCATGCTATAACGGAACGCTAATAAAAGCAATATAAAAAGATATCAATGAACTCTCTTTCATACTTTTCAGGCTTAGGACTGTCTATAATTGGTAAAGGTTATTCTAACATTAATTTTAATAAATCGTAAATCAAATGTAGGCGTATTTAAAAGTTCATTGATTGTATATATACAAAAAAACAACTATTTACATTATACACAGATATAGTATACAGTGGTTCTTCTTTAATTTATATTTTATTTACATTTAAAAACATTAGTTGAACTACTTTTGTAGTAGACAACCGTGTTCCTCGATTACTGATAATATATCCTGATTTCGAAAAAATAAATTTAAAGGACAACTGTCAGTGACAATAATTACAAATAGCAGTCTTGCTGCCGTCTGCAGATTTTTCAAAAAAGTTCCAGATTGGCAAACCACCACCTTTGCGATTAGACATTTTTACATAGAGTACACACTAAATAATATCCAGTAGTTCGTTTTGCAACAGAATTATATATTAATATTTACACACACTAATAATACCTTTGCAGACACTAAATAATCGTCACTAGTTCGTTTTTCAACAGAACTTTATACTAATATTTACACTAACAATTAAGATCGCGCGCGATGAAAATAGCGTGCTCCGACAACAAACATACATTTATAGTCCATAGCGCTCACGCGATTACTGACTGCCCGTATAGCGCATAGCGCCATTCTATAGCACGCTGTTTTTTCATAGCGCATAGCGCAGATAGCGCGCAGCGCCCGCGGAGAGCAGGCGCGCGCTGTGCGAGTCGTTAGATCAATTTCATTCATAGCGTAAATAGCGTTATAGCGTCATAGCGTCATAGCGTCTTAACGTCCACCTACATAGCGTGCGCTATGCGCTATGAAAAAATAGCGTGCTATAGAATGGCGCTATGCGCTATATTAACCACCTCTAATAATCAATATGGTCGATGCAATTTTTTTTTGTGTAGGGTGAGTATAATGTTCTGTAAAAAAGACAAGACAGCTGAACAAAGAACATCTTCCTTTTTTAAGTTTGTTAAAAAAGTGAACAGACTTACTAGAAACAAATTGTATATTTTCTTGAAAATTTTTATACCTAATATGTCCTAAAGAAAATGTAAAAAAAAGCGTATCAGTGTAGGTATGTCAACTATCTGTATTAGCTATACTTACCTTACACTTTTACAAAAAGTTTAACCTACTTGAATAACTCACCTAACCATTTTATTATTATTATTTTTTCGCCAAGCGATTCGTCGTGTTCCGGCATGATATTTGGTGAAGACGGGTCTGAGCAGTTGTGTTGCGATGTGTGCCGGGTACGATGCGCCAAATGTTGTTGTGTCGGAGGTTTGGTCGTGGAGAGTCTCCAGATCAATCTCCCTCTGGCGCAGCATCGTTGGTCGTGTTGTTGGGTTTAACATTGCATCACCTCGCTCAACTGTCGTCATCCTTCTTATTCCTAAGTTTTTTAAGTGAATAGGCTTAATAAACTAGTGCGCTTTACCATCAACGATTGCATCACTGCTTACCATCAGGCGGGATTGCAGTCAAGCACTAGTTTATAATAATTAAATATATATATATATATATATATATATAAACTAACGCTTGACCGCAATCCCGCCTGATGGTAAGCAGTGACGCAATCGTTGATGGTAAAGCGCACTAGTTTATTAAGAGCCTATTCACTCTAGCCTTAGAAACACCGCCGGCTGGCAAATTCCTCCAGTACCTCGATGTACGCGGTATAAAGGACGAGGCGAAACGCTTCGTCCGGTTCGATATTTATTGATTGTTGGTGAACATAATTTTCTTGCAGTGTT
This sequence comes from Sesamia nonagrioides, assembly GCA_017933935.1. Classification (NCBI taxonomy): domain Eukaryota; kingdom Metazoa; phylum Arthropoda; class Insecta; order Lepidoptera; family Noctuidae; genus Sesamia; species Sesamia nonagrioides. Next base: position 204,552 of record JADWQK010002047.1, read on the forward strand.
CCAAGCGATGATGGAATTCGAGAATAATGGCATGAAGTTATTCCAGTTGAACCAACAACTAAAACAAGGTTTTATACATTTGCGGTATGATGGTTGACAATTTTTTGTCTTTCAAAGTGTATTGTATTTGTTACGTCTGTAACACTTTGTATAAATAAATGTGTTGATATCTTGAACATGCCTTTTGTCATTTTTTAATTATATTACGCAGCGTAGCGCGCCGCGCCGTCCACTTATCACAACGGTGTGTGCTAGTATTATTATACTCTTTGGTGCGTGACTACTAGCTAGACTGCTAGCTAGAGTACCACGAAGGCACCCGAATTGAGGCGCGTGGGCGTGGGTATGACTTGCGTTCCAAGCATTTCTATTAAGTCAACGTACTGAAAACCTTATTCACTAAAGTCATTTTGCATTTTATATATATCAATAGTGCCTTTTACAGCATGTAATTTAATAAATATTTTCGAAGATATTACAGAGACATAGAGGCTGCGGCGCACAGGGGCAACGCGAGCCTGTAACTGTCCCTATGTATGTTTAGATCCATAAAACTAAGTAACGGGATGCGCTTTTATTTAATAGATAGAGTGATTCGAGATAAAGTTATATAGACCTAATATAATGCATTTATTCGAGCGAAGCCGGGTCGGGTCGCTAGTATAATATATAAATAAAGTTCATGTTTTATTTTGTAGCTACCTCTTACTGTTATTAGATTTTTAATCAAAAAAATTTTTGAAGTTTATTAGATGTCCCAATTTTCTTATGAACTGTGTACACCCTACTAGAAAGGGACACAGGGGCTCTTCGTGCGTTTCTCTTTCTAGGAACGCCTTTGCTGGCTCGTGAGCTTTCTAGTATTTATACAAATTCTTTGGTCGTGACATAATTTGTTATATTCTTTGATCCACCCTCATACCCCCACTCAATTTGACGATTCAAGGTCATACAATTTTAATGAAAATGAATAAGCCATTAGTAATTACTATTGGTTTGGAAATTGCATTTATAGTTAGTTCCAATTTTTTTCTAAGAATACAGCTACAATCTTTTAGTTTTAGGCACTTTCGCGAAATAATGTAACCTGCAATTTAGAATTAATAACAGGTATTTACACCAAAAAATATCTCACGCCTTGTAGGTATTATGAACTTGTTTTGGAAACTAGCCACAATAGCGCCATTACGATAGTTGCTTTCCTCATTCCATTTTAAATATACAGGATGTCCCAGAACTGACCTTCATGCCGAAATGAGATGATAGGATTGATTGTAACCATCATGAGAAAAATTAGAAAAAGAAATCTGTCCCATACAGTTTAAAAATTATGAGCATTTAAGAAAACCCAAAATTTTGTTCAGGTGAAATGAAATGAAATCGCCTGTCAAGCAAGTAAGATCACCGAACACTTTTACATATCATAGGTTTTTTTTTTAACTACATGAAGCCGGTATTTCCTAACTGACTAACTCTGAGAAGAAACAGCCGAAACAAACTCAGGGATCATCGTCTTTTTTCAAGCCCAACCATTAAAACCGCCAAGTGCGTGTCGGACTCACACACAAAGGGTCCGTACCTACCATTTATCAAATTAAAGTATTTAAGCAATGGCGGATTTACCAATAGGCTAAGTAGGCTGGAGCTTAGGGCCGTAGATTTAGAGGGGCGGCAAATTTAACCCAAATAATAATAATAAAAAAAGGTGCAGAAAACTTATAAAAACCCTATACTTAATTATGTGGAAGAAAGCGACTCATTGGAGCTGAGTATAAAAAGAAGGCCAAAATGAAAAATACGAACAGGGACAGATTATCCGTAAAACGATAAAAATGGATAATTTTCTTACAAGTGGAAGTAAAAGTAGTGTTGTAGAACCAGTAACAGCAACTTCTAACACATGCATTGATACAATCTAGTCTAAAAAAATGAAACGGATTTGAACTCTGTGGCCCAACAACACTTGTCGCTTGTAGAAAAATGTGCTTTTGAAAAAACGGATAATTATGATTTTGACAACGAGGCGGTAGAGGAATCATCAAAAAGTATAACAATTGAAGATCCGTTTCCGAATCCGACGTCAAGTACAATAAAGTAATGAATGACCAATTGCTAATAACAGTAAATCTAAACAAAGATCTAGCTTTAAGGGTTCAACCTTTTAAGAAAGATTATCGCAAGGTTCAGCTTCGATCAAAACAAATCTTGTGACTTATATTGTAGTATTCTGTAATCTGTGCTTATATAAAAGTGAGAAAATTTATGTCGATTAGAGTAGTTTCTTGCCAGTGAGCCTCTTCCAAAGAAAAATTAAAAGCAATGAAGTGAAAGGCCGAAATTAACGAAGTGACTGTGTTCAGGAGGCCTTGTTTTCAGCGGGAAAAATGATCAGTTCGGTGATACACATCTTCTTCTTCGTCTAAGCCTATAGAGCTCCACTGCTAGAAAAAGGCCTCCCCAAGGCTTTCATCCCATTGAAGAGCATTGCCATAATCCCCACGCTTGGCAGGCGGGTTGGGGATCGCAGTAATTTGTTATTTCACAGGAGAAGAAACTAGTGCGCTTAATAAACTAGTGCGCTTTACCATCAACGATTGCGTCACTGCTTACCATCAGGCGGGATTGCGGTCAAGCGCTAGTTTATAATTTAATATAAAAAAGCCGCTGCCTGCTTCCCTGGTAAAAGTTTCCTTAGTCGCCTCTTACGACACCCACGGGAGGATATGGGGTGGTACTATTCTATACCCGGTACCACACGGGCAATTCACATAGCGGGAATTATTGTATGATTTTGGAACTATTAGCGGAATTCGATCCTTTTTAACCAGTCATATTGAACGATTTCGGAATCAAGGATCAGGCAGTACCAATTACTTATCAAAGACCTGCTGAATCGTCTACAGAAGCTTGTCGCTTTTTCATGATTCTAAAGGAAATTTTTGGTTTTTTTTCTACGTCTACACAACGCTGGCTTAAATTTATGAGTGAAATCAGAAAAGGCAAAACCCCGAAGAGAGTAAATCTGATACGTTGGTTAGCAAAAGAGGACGCCTGTAAACGTCTAAGAGATTCTTGCCACGAAGTTCTACACTTTTCACCAAAGATTATTGTACCGAAAAGCCCGTCACGCGAGATGAAGCGGCGAGAATACTTTTGAATTTGAAGAAACTGGAAACGGCGATAATATTTGTTGTGTGGAATGTTTTTTGGAAATAATAAACAAAGTGAGTGTTCAAATTCAGGCTTCCACCGTAGATTTGATCACCGTTGCCGATCTTTACGAATCGACGAAAACGAGAGAATTATATGTATGAGGATGATAGAACACAAACCATAAAGTTGCAATTACAGAATAAATCTTAGTTATTATTATTGTGAACTAAAGTAACGTATTGAATTTCAAGTCAGTAGGGGCTGCAAAAACTAAATAGCCTACTAGCGGCAAATTTGTAAATCCGCCGCTGGATTTAAGTTATTTGTATGAAAGATTACGCCATAAGCGGTTTACGATTTACGAGGTATTAAAAAAAAAACTACTTACTAGATCTCGTTCAAAACAATTTTCGTTGGTAGTTTTTATAGTAATGTACAACATATGATTCTTTTTAATTTTTAATATTCTTATTAAGTTAGAGAGGGGGCGGGAGGAGTACCAACTTTTTCGAAAGTTGGTGAAGGTCGCGGGAAGCCAATGGATGCGGGCACAAGACCGTTCATTGTGGAAAACCTTGGAGGAGGCCTTTCTCCAGCAGTGGACCTCTATAGGCTGAAGAAGAAGATATTGCAAATTTAAAAAAAAAGACGTAAGTATATTAATTTACGTACTCTAGTACATAATAAGTCATCATGTTTACTGAAGTTAAGATTATCATCAATCACCTAGATATTTTATATGGTCAGTATTTTGCAATGTAGGGCAAGCGCATGCTGTGTCAGCGGACATACTCATATGACAATTGTGAGCTTAAATGTAACGTTGCAAAAGTAGTGCATATGTTAGTATTTCTCATAGTAAATAACATGTAATTGGTTTTATTTAAATTTAATGTCAGTAGATTATTACCTGTAAACAGGAGAGCTGTTTCATCAGCATAAGACATAATGACACCGTTTTGAAGTGACAAGCTGCTTAATTCGTTTTTAAATGTAGTTTAAGACATGGGTAGGGCCTAAAATACTACCTTGAGTGATTCTGAAACCTCTATGTTTTAGGTCAGAACTTTTGTGCTGAACAATTTTCACACACTGGTGACGGTCACTAAGATAATCAGAAAGTAATTTTAATTATGTTGCTCTTATTCCATTTTTTCCAGTTTGTGCAATAAGTAATAGGGAACAAGAAATGGTGTCAAATACTTTGGCAAGGTGTAGGAAGATCCCAAGTGTGAACATATTACGTTATCCAGATTAGAACAAATGAGATTTGTCAATTTAAGAGTATTTCTGAAGTTGTACCCGGTCGTATTTTATTTTTAGTTTTTTCAATAGATTATTGCAGAAGTTTCTGTAACATTTTAGGTAACTGAAAGTATTTCATTATCGGGTGTTAGTTTTAGGTCCGTATTACAGAACGTCACACAAAACTCAAGCTCTACTTAAGGCGATTAGTAACGACGATGACCTTGCGCATCTGGGCGGGGCTAGGCAGAAACCCCCGCGCACCCCGCATCATATTTACGTGCACGTTCCCTACTCGCTTGCTTCGAGCGCGGACGTCTCGCAACAAACGTAGAATGCCATACCATGTCTATAAAGTATACTATTCTGTCTAAAAAGTACCTAATATAGAAAGAATTACGTGGTATCAAAACTCATGCCCTAAAGTGAAACATATTAGGTAATTACTTTTATTATGTTGTTTTCGATACTGCGTTGCAGGGATTTTTTTATTTAAAAAAGGGAAAACAAATATTAATTTATAAAAATGATTAATGCAAAATGGGAACCGGTTTATTCTTTTTTATTTATAGTTATTATATAGCATTTAGCGTTTTTGGTATAATTCCCATTGATACTTACCAGGACTTAAAAAAAAATCCCGGAAACTCCATCATCTAAATAAAACTCACAGCTCAGACTAAAATAGGTGCATATTATTTAGAATACATATTATTTAAAAAATTTTGCTGACCAAATTTTAGGTAATGAACACCTGAGACTAATGAACTTAAAGAATGAAAAAAAAGAAATTGTTTTAATTTATCTACTAGAAAAAAAAATTGGGGAAATTTAATCAAGTTTCATATGGATTAAATTACAAGTATCAATTATATATTTTTTTAGGGAAGGAAAATATTATTGTTTTGTACTTAGCAAAAATTTGACGATTTTTTTTTTTTGAGATGTTCTTAATTTTTATTGGAGGAATGAACAGGTGTGGCCTTAGAAATAGGGCATACAATTAGCGTAATTTTTGTTTTACCGGTAAAAAAACGGTAATTGAAATATTTTTACCGGTGAACCGGTAAAAACGGTAAATTTATATTTTTTTTTTCAAAATATTAATTATGTGATTGGGTAGTCTTAAAGCAGAAAATAAATAAGGTACAATGGTAGTGAACATGTTACATATTGCTTAAAATGAGCATATAAACACAATTTTTAAAACCATGACCTTTTCTTTGGCGCAGTCAAGCGTAAATGTAGCACCTTTAGATTAATTTAGACAATTTTCATTTTCAAAACGCAGCCAGCCAACGTATGCTGGTAAATCTACATCAAGCCCGTTTAGAACCCGGAAATAACCTCAATGTAGCTTGCTAAACCTCAATGCGATCTTCAGTGTCAAGTAGGTATACTGGCTTGCACCAGTTCTTTTTAGCCAAGGCAAGGAGAGCGGAGTGATTCCCTTGTCAACCGCGACCACATCTCGATGCATTCCCACGTCGGTTTTTAGGAAATATTCCCTGAGACTGCATATCTCGCGATTGTGGAGGGTCTTACCATTTAAAAAGCTTCAACTTTCTCTTTTTCGCGGGGTATAAACTAATACAGCCTCATAACCGATGTCAGTGGGTGATGCAATTGAATTGTAGTCAGCACCGAACGGACCCTCCTATCCAGGGTGTCGACTTCGGTCCGAGTCCATTTTAGTATGCTGAAAGAGTACATAAAATCGGGATGATCCAACCGTTGAAGGCTCGTACCTTATTTCCGCTTAATAGAAGACTATTTATTACTTTTTCAGCGACGCGAAGATGAATATGAGATGCAAAACGTTTCTTCAGCGATTGCTTCATACCAGTAACATTGATACGTTGGGTATCAATGTTACTGGTATAAAGCATTCGACATACCCAATATTTATAGGTTTCAGATGCAGAGAGCGCTCTAAGGTTTACGGAACGTGAGTTGGGTTCCCATGGATGCCGCAATCTCTCCTCGCTTTACATGCATGACCACACATTTATCCACACAAAATTCCATCGTGATAACGCTACTGAAAGTTTCAGTAATTTTCATTAGCTCCTTCAGTTGAAATTTGTGGGGAGCAATGAATTTTAAGTCACTCATGTAAAGGAAGTGCGATATAACCTGACCACCTCTCCTCAGCCGATAGTCTAGACGTGTATTCTCCAGCAGTGTACTTAGAGGATTCAAGGCTAAGCAAAATCAAAGTTGACTCAAAGTATCGCCCTGGAATAGACCTGGCTCGGATCGCTATTCCTATGAATATCTCGATATCCAGGATAGCGAAGGACCGTCCTCCATTAGCCATACACGTCATCAAGATGGTGTGCAGAGTTGCATCAACTTTATAGAACTCCATCACCCGCATGAGCCTTGTATGTGGCACCAAGTCATAATAGGCCTTATTATATAATAATAATAATTATTATTCATTTATTTCTCCTCACAATGTTTTGTTTATAGCTAAAACCGTACAATTACTCAGTCTAGTATTTGTTACATATGTGAGGAGCTGGTGTCCGTGAAAGGCAATATAAAAAAAAAAACTATTCAACATGTCGATAGATCCTTTTGGGAACGACGAACTTGTTGGGTAATGGCCATGTTATTAAGGAGTAGCTCCTTAGTACCGCGGGAGCCGCTCCTACATCCATTTTGAGAGGCAGACATGATGAGTTGCTGTCAATATGTTTGTTAATTTTAACTTTAAAATTGGATGTAAGAACTTTAAAGATGGTCGGTAAACAAGTGATCGGCCAATAATTTTTGGGTTCCGCAGTGCTACCTGATTTACGGAGCAGGTGGTTACTCTAGTTGTTAGGAACTGAGGTAGCGAACCAGACTCAAGCGAGCGTGCAACATTGAAAACCATTTGATCCAAAAAAGCGACAGGCACCAAACAGATACTGCGCCAGAATGAACACATGGCATCGTCATCCAGTAGGTAAGTGTCAGCCACCTTGGTCTGGTCGATAAACCCACCATTCATTGTTTTAGAAAGTGCGATTCTGGGTGTACCGTACATTTTCTGCTTCAGGAAGTCGATGTGCTCCCTGACAGGTTAGGTTGGTTAGGTAGGTTGGTATTTGTACCTGAAAATACCCGCCTTACAAAGCGTATCACTCTAGGACGAGTATCACATTCCCTGAAGTAGATTAGTTTACCGATAAGTGTTCTGGCCCCACCAATACGGTATTCAATCCTGCACTGCCAAGCTAGTAAGACTGGTTACGTTCGTCTAGCTCTGGAGTCATTGGAAAATTTGACATGAGTTCGATAGTCGTTGTACAGTCAAGACCAAAAGTCGAGTTGCAATCTCACAAAACTATGGCCAAGCAATACTAGTTGTAGTTACGACCTTCTTCTATAATAAAGTTTGATACACAGTCACACACTTTGCTGCCCGCTTATGATTGTTAGGTACTACTTACTAATTTCAACGTCCACAGTAAGTGTTTCAATGGCCTAACGGTTTTCGCCTTGATAGGCGTTCAAGGTGGTTCGAGTTCAAATCTGATAACTTACAAAATATTTTTTAAATGTTTATTGGTGAGTTATGAATGCTGACAACAAAAATATCTAAAAATACCGATCCGCAACTTAAAGATGATACTTTCTTTTAAGATTTTTTCTATATTAGAGTCATTATAAAAAGATGACGGTAGACTTGAAAGAATCTGAATCACTCCTTCACAGAAAATATTCCGCTACCTACAATAACTATTATTAGCTACAATAACTCAAATAATGTTACTTAGCTGTTGTTAGTTGGTGAACATATAGTTACCAGTTTGTGTTATTAGTTTTACTTTTTTAATCAATATGCAGACATATGCAGCAATATATCTCAAATATCATATGAAACCGGCTTTTGTGTAAGTTGTTTTTATTATTATTTGTGTTAAGGTGCAAACTAATAGCTTGTTGCAAGTCTGTAATAAAATTGTTATTGTTTTAGAGAAATACTGTAAGCCGTTGGAGGTCAAGGTCAAGAGGTTGGAGGACGAAGGTAGCTGCCGAGACAAGTGAAACGAAACGACAATATTTACCGTTGAATAAACTTTTAAATCTTGCGAAGAAGGGAGGTTGCATTTGTGGTTTAAAAATAAACTGGCGCGACTGGTGGAGTCTTATCGAGCTAAATAAAAAAAAAACAACTATTGATAACAATCACAGTGCAGAAGTGTCCTACAGAGTGTTTTAAATATATACCATTATATATCTTAATAACGGACTCTAAACCATCTCTAAAGTAATTTAGCTAAGTGACAGTAATATGTTCGGTTGGCTTAATGGCTAACAGATGTCGCCTTTTGCAATTTCAATACAAATTACTTTTGGTAAATTATAAAAACGATAATTTCGGAATTCGATAAGAAATAAGTTCGTTTACTTTTGAACTAAGAAAGCGCTTGAAGATCTCATGCCGTCAAACTCCGAAAAAAGTCACTGCAGGATGACAGCACTAGTACCATACTATACACGCAAAAAAATTGTAAATATAATAAGCACTATTTTGTGTTTTAGTATAGATTATTTTATGATTGCAATAATATTCAGGTTAAGCTTCAATCCTCTTTTCTTTAAGAAAATGAATAATTAAGCTATAACCTCTTTAATCATAATATATGTATAATATTATAATTTTCATATCTAACAACCAAAAATGTTTTTTGTATTTTTTACCATAACAATATCATAAGTTTGTCAAGGATTACTTTTATATAAAATATTACAATGCTGCCGTTTCAACGTTTGTTTCATTTGTAAGTATAAGTATATCTATACCGAATAATATATAACTTTATAGTATATTGCATTATAATATGCTTATTGTTTTATTTTTATATATTTTTTATTATATTACCTCTATAGTAAACTAAAACATATAATAAAAACCTTTTTTGGGATAAATATTTAATAAATTTTCCTATTCGTTTAAATATTATTTGCAAACATTTTTACTTTAAAATACAAATCAATTATCATAATTTTAAATTATATGAAACAACAAAAAGATTTGCCTTTATTAAGGATCGAACCCACAATCGCTCGCTTATGATAGCACCATTGTTAAGTGCGGCCGCTAACTTAACTTCAAATGAAGTAACGAAATTTTGCATTACTTTAAAGAAAGACGGAGACTGCGATAAAAAAATAATGCGGTAGTGTGCGTGGCCGGTTTAGCACAGGCGACAGTAGTCTTTAAGGTGGAAATGGACTTCTACAGCTGATAGTACAGTACAGTTATACAAACTAATGAATGACACGAATCGTCACAAATGCTTACGTCAAAGCTACTTTTAAGTGTCAAACATTACATATAATGGAAAGTTTGACGTATGCGTGAATAAATGAACAACTTTGCCCAAAACATAAAACCGGTAAATCACCGGTTTTATATTTTTTTACCGGTAATTTTATAGTTACGAAAAAAGACGAAAGGAGAAAAGGCCGTAAAAATGAAAACCGGTAAACCGGTATTGCATGCCCTACTTAGAAATAACTTTAACCCGAAGGAATCTAGAAGCGCGATATAACCGAATCATACTAATATTATAAATGGGAAAGTGAGTTTGTTTGTTCTGCTTTCACACTGTAACTACTGAACCGATTGCTTTGAAATTTTGTAGACGTAAAGTTAGAAATCCGGATTAAATGATAGGGTACTTCTTATCCCGGAAAAATTTGGTGTTCCCGAAGGAAATCTGAAAAGCACGATATAATCGAACACCACGCGGGCGAAGCCGCGGGCGGAAAGCTAGTATCAAAATAAAGCATCATATAAAATCACGTAAAGCATCCCAGCGCGGCAATAAATGCAAACATTCAATAATTATACACAAAATCACTAAAAATACTTCGTTGCACTCGAAGTACTTAGTGTTATAGCTTGCGCTTCCCGCCCATCTATGAAGCTATACTTAGTTTCATAATTATTTTATATTGATCGTAGTTGCGTAATTATTTATGTTAATTTAAATTTATTATGATTACTTTAAATTACTTGGGAGGATTTTAAAACCTTAGTTTATTCTAAAATCACACTTGGAAGTACACTTCCGGTCTTTCGGCCATTATTTTATTAATTTTAGAATTATTGATGCAACTTCCGATTACCGCCAACTTTTATTATAAATTCCTCTCGAGCATTAGTCTTCCCGCCCATCGGATATTTATTTATTGAATCAAGCATTGTTCAAATAAATAAATATAAACAACTTTCGATATTTTAGGTTAATCCAAATATCTGTACACAATTATTGACAATTACTAGCGTTACTATTAACTTTTTCTTAATTTTATTCAATACCTGATAATTTCCGTTTCCGTTGTCTATTAGTTTTGTGACTATTCGTTAGTGTTTTGACTCAATGGTGTATAAAAGTTACTGATGTCTGTGCTGTTGATCATTAATTAAACAGACTTGTACTGGATCATACTACGTCGTTATTATTTTCTACGCTTCTGAAGCATGTCTTTACATTAGTATCCAAGGGTGCACGGAGCAAAAAGTGACGCAGCCTCCTCTCACGAGCGCTGGCGCGAGACTGCCGGCCGACCCGCGCCCGCGTCCCGCATAGAGCCCCTCTGAACCTCGCAAGGCGGAAACTCGTACGGACACTCATTTTTATTACTTTTCTTATTAAATATTTCATCAATTTTAAAATAGAACTATGATTATATAGCTCTTACAGATACACGTTACTGCGAGTAAGAATATTTAAAAAAGTCTAAGCGCTTTAAGAGAAATATCGATTTAAAAGTTAAAAAACGCCGTGTAGAAATATTTTTCTTTTGACGTAAATATAGGCCGTATAGAAAATAATAAACACTAAATATGTTGTGCTTGAATCTATGATTATAATATATTTTTTTCAAAATTTTTGATCAAGGCATTCTGGAGGAATAAACTTTGAAAGATGAGCGTTTTTGGCCGCTCGAGGGTATCTATCCCCTTAAGTCTCGTTTCAAGCCATTTGATTGGTTGAAACTAGTTTTAAGTAATGCTTAAGCAGAGATCAATGCTTGAGTTTCCTTCTGTAATACGCACCTTAGGTCCGTAATACGGACCTTAGTGTCTAATGAACTTTGTCTCTATGTACAGCGGACAAGACCTGGCCGCTGGTCTTATGTATGGTTTGATGTTACTTAATTTTAATGTCTTTGATGTTACTGTACTTTCTACTTTCTATGTATTAATTTGCTTGATATGTTATTGCTGACGAATGTTTGTAACGTATCAACAAAATAACATTTAACGAAACATTCGGATCATTGGAATGGAAAACGGGGTCAAAATTGATGTCACGCATGTCGTTTTCAAGACTCGTCATGTTCAATTTTTCAAAGTTACCTTTGCAGTTTTTTCTAGGTGAAGATATTTCTAGAGTTAGGTAATAATATAGTCTGATGATCCGTAAGAAAAGATCCAAAAGATGAATTGCGTAACACACTATTAGGTACTCTCAATTTTAAACATAGGTAATTGTTAATCGTAATCCATTGTTCCATATTTTAGAAAAATGTGTCTGCTGAACAACGTAAATAACCATATGAATGCTGTTGACTTGTCAAAATGTAAGCAATTGCTACTATGGTAGTACCTACGTGTTACGGAATCATCCGCGCGCTGGTACGGACGACAGCAGATCAAGCTACCCCAAACTGTCAGATATTCCCAATCAACCTTAAGTCTTCATGCTTTAGAAATAAAGTTGAAAATCTAATAAGGAAATCTGACAGATTCTAGTAGCTTGATATGCTGTCGTCTGTACACAGCTGAATTTGAGCTCTTCAATAACCCAGTAACACTTTGACCTGGGAATCGAACTCACAATAGCGCAACCAAACAGTCATATTATATTGCTTATTTAATTAAATTTTGTAGGTACCTATTGTAAGCGCTGTGGGCTTGTAACAGTGGTAAGATGTTCGTGAGATCTACAGAAGATAACGTCAGTTTGAACTGTCACCATTGTTATGTTTATTAATGCTTCTTAATGTCGATGTTCCATAACATTTTTTTTTTTTATAAAATATAAAGTAGTACTTGACTACAATCCCGCCTGATGGTAAGCAGTGATTCAATCGATACTGGTAAAGCGCACAAGTTTATTAAGCCTATTCACTTAAAAATCTTAGTGAGTAGGAAGGAAGACTGTAGTTGAGCGAGGTGATGCAATGTTAAACCCAACAACACGACAAACGCTGCTGCACCAGAGGGAGATTAATCTGGAGACCCTCCACGATCAAACTACCGACACAATAACATTTGGCGCATCTTACCCGGCACACATCGCAATACAACTGCTCAGACCCGTCCTCCGTACGACTTCACCAGACATCATGCCGGAACACGACGAATCGCTTGGCGGCAAGACTTTGTCTGGTGGGTGGTAACTTCAGCCGGCAGCCGATATTATGGCCTACCACCGAGTGTAATACCAATCTTTTAAAAAGTTGTTAATCCTTCACTTTCTTCAAAAGCTAGGAATAGTTAGGTACTTACATACTGGCATTTGCCTGGACGTTTTTATCAGGCTACAAAGTAAACGGATAATAACTTATTGTTAAGTTTGTTTTGATCTCAGGAGTGAACTTTCAACCATGCATCCGTCGCGCGTCGTCAATTAACAGCAGTATATTGCACAACATGCGAATACGGCAACTCGACGACCACACGACCATTCTTGCTCTATTATTCAATTGAAGGCACTTAAGAGTTAGTTTCTTTACAGCGTGGGTAAGCAGAAACTATTAACTTTCCGTTTCTGTAATTAATTATTCAGTAATGAATACTTAGTTAACAATATTACCTATATTAAGTATACATTACTGAATAATTAATTAACAAAGTTTCGTGAATCCACTAAATATGTAGGCTCTTATCTTTGAGGGTCGTTATAAATTCATTACGAGACTTCTTATCACTCATTAATGTACATCATATCAAAACAAAGACGTCCATTTACTTGACAAACACAGGAACAGAATAAACATAATCGACGAACCAATCGGAGCATTCAGATATGAGCGATATCGCATTGTAGTTGCTACGAGTATCTATCGGTCCCGAACGATCAGCCGCGGACCGTCATTGTCTCAGTGGTGGACCTAGATACAGGGTGTGAGACGCAAAAGGACGTGCTGATAACAGATTACAGAGTCAACAGTATCAGTTGATCCACCGCGGCAGAAGCACCTCTCCGCCTCTCGGCTCTCGGCGACATCTGGCTGACTGAGGCGACTGAACTAATTGAATCAATTCAACGAATGTCTTCCGTCGCTGATTGCAGCTCCCTAGCGAGTCAGTGTTATTGTGCACCGCGATATTCGATTCTATCTGTAGTGTTAGTGCTGTGAACAAGTGCTGGTGATGTGATACCCGTCCATAGTGCTTTATAGAAAGAGGATTTAGTCATAAAACGTACCTAAGAACACAAGATGAACAGGTATGTTCTACCAACACAAGTTTGGCCTCATCATTATTTCGAATCACACAAGTATTATCTCTCTGTAACTCCTATTTGCATGTGAATGTTTGCCAGGTCATTAATCCAATCAGCTATAGCCATTGAAAGTTTTCCAATATTAGGAAAATTCAGAATACTTATTTAACTTTGAGCAATATGCCGTGATGGCCACGTTTACTACTTCAGAACAGTCTGGCATCTACCAGAAAATTAAACTTTGAAATAATATTGGGTCTATTTGGACATCGATTCGATTAAAAAGACAAATTAGTTAATCACTTAGTTCGATGATTCATTATGCTATCACAAGTAATCCGTTGACGAATTTGTGATTGTAGAAGAATCAAATGATTGCTTTCCCCTCTTGATTGTAATGAACGTGTTCATTATAGATCTGAATCACCATTAATTCTTAACTAACTGAGAAAATTCTTTAGACAAAATTAAACATCACCTATATACCTTTAAATGTAAATAGTACGTGGGTACGTGACTATTGTAGTACAGCCGAAATTTATTCCTGGAAGGTATTAGTCCTAGTCATATAGGCAAATACAATATAAAAAAAATGTCGTGGTGGCCTAGTGGTTAAAACACCAGCCTCTCAAGTATGAGTGCGCGGGTTCGATTCCAGGTCAGGCAAGTACCAATGTAACTTTTCTAAAGTTATATGTAGTTTATATCTTGTATGTTTATATCTTGGACACCAATGACTGAAGGTGAAGGAAAAGCATCTTGAGGAAACCTGGACTTTAAGTCTGAAATCGCCAACCCGCATTGAGTAAGCGTGGTGATTACGCTCAGTTCTTCTCTGTATGAGAGGAGACCTGTGCCCAGCAGTGGGACGATAAAAAGGTTGTTAATGATGATAATGGTGATGATATAGGCAAATGAGTTATAGGTGAGCTGTTTAAGAATTCCAGGAGGCACCATAAGTGTATCGTCACCACATTATTGCTTCATCAGGGTCTGATGAGAAGTCTGATATTTTTATAAATTTGTCATTCCAACACGATTCCATTGTCATTATGCTTAAAATGTCGTAGTCCGTAAAATAAATTCATAACGATCGATCAATTATCGGTCAGTCGTCTCGTAATGGAAAGGTTATAATAAAATGACTTTGCCGCATTGCCATTATTATAAAACCCGTTAGTAGAAATGATTTTCTAAAAACTAACATACAACCTTCGAATATACAAGTCAATGCATACAATACAACACACTGACATTTATTAATATGGAGTCGAGTGTCAGTGATTGACCACTGGAAAGTCATAATGACGCCATTTTGTTAGTAGATTACGAAACTAGTCAAAAACGATCACTATTAGATCACTGATAGATCATTCTGACACTATTTTAATGGCACAGTAGGATCCCAGGTGAACTAGCTGCCATACGCTGTCTGTACAATACACCCATCTAAGCAAATCAACGTTATAACATTTCCATGGGCGTACCCAGGTGGGGGCAGGGGGAGGTAGCTGCCCCCCCTCTGGATATCTCATTAAAACAAAGTATAAATGAAGACTTATCTGTAACTTTTAAATAAACCACACACCACAACGATTACCCACTCTAAAACTTTGACTAGGCTTGGCTAGCCCCCCTCCCCAGGCCTGACTCGCCCCCATCCGGCCATCCCCCCCTCCCTCTAGGCCAGAAGCTGGGTACGCCCATGAACATTTCTTCAAATACATAGGTATCTGTTATCACTGGCAATATTTATAGGTAGATTTTTAGGTAGAAATTAACCTGAACTAGTTACTGCTCCCTGTAAGTGTACAGTCCTAGAACACATCCTAGGTAAGGTAACAGGTGACTCATACGATACACGTGCATGTATGATGGAGAGAGAGAGAGCGGGAGAGTTCAATAGGCTGTCTAGTGTCTATACCCAGTTAACAAAAGAACATAGAGGGAGCTTGTTCAAAATCCTCATCCATCAACCATCTGTTAATCTGAATTTTGGGAAAATTGAAGATTGGGAAAATTCGTCAAAAAACCATTGTTACACATTAGATTAAATGCGAACAGCGTTCCGGTTGAGTCATGGAACAAAATACGCAGGTGGTCTTATCAACCTAATATTTATTTCGTAAAGACGTCGATACTAGATATGGTATTCATTACTCAGTGTTCATAAGTAGCTAAATTACCTGAAAACATGTTTGTAATGGCAATGAGGACAACGTTGATCTTAATTTATTGGGTTAAACTTTTATGTGGATTACTTGTGGACAATACAGAGGTCGATAAAATCGAGAAGTCGTGGCCTAGTGGTTAAAACACCAGCCTCTCAAGTATGAGTGCGCGGGTTCGATTCCAGGTCAGGCAAGTACCAATGTAACTTTTCTATAGTTATGTGTACTTTCTAAGTATATCTTGGACACTAATGACTGAAGGTGAAGGAAAACATGTTGAGGAAACCTGGACTTCAAGACAGAAATCGCCAACCCGCATTGAGCAAGCGTGGCGATTACGCTCAATCCGTCTCTGTATGAGAGGAGACCTGTGCCCAGAAGATTCCCGGTGGTAGGCCATAACATCGGCTGCCGGCAGAAGTTACTACCCACCACACAAAGTCTTGCCGCCAAGCGAGTCTGGTGAAGCCGTACGGAGGACGGGTCTGAGCAGTTGTATTGCGATGTGTGCCGGGTGCGATGCGCCAAATGTTATTGTGTTGGTAGTTTGATCGTGGAGGGTCTCCAGATTAATCTCCCTCTGGTGCAGCAGCGTTGGTCGTGTTGTTGGGTTTAACATTGCATCACCTCGCTCAACTGCCGTCTTCCTTCCTACTCGCTAAGATTTTTAAGTGAATAGGCTTAGAAAACTTGTGCGCTTTACCATCAACGATTGCATCACTGCTTACCATCAGGCGGGATTGTAGTCAAACACTAGTTTATAAATATTAAAAAAAAAGTGGGACGATAAAAAGGTTGATAATGATGAATACAGAGGTCATCATCTGTTGGCATTGAAATTGAAAACTGTAGATAGAGGACTAATTTTTTATTTGCAATATGAAATCGTTCCTGAATATTTAATGTTTAATGAGGTTAATTCATAAGTTACCTAAACGAACTACTTACGTAGTAACCAATCTGCTAAGCACCATACCTCATGGTATCGTTTCAAGCCAGGTCACATCGGGTTAAGGAAAATAACCTTAGTCTTGACTTGACGTAAAATTTGAGTATCAGTAGGTATATACATACGCTATAAAGCTAAATTTTGGGCTCACACTGAAGGGCCTCATTAAAAGATCTTATAAAAATTATAGTTTATTTACCTGTAATTAGGGTATTTATCCTAATTTCACGGAAAATGTCGAAATTTAGCCATATCAGCAGTTGGACTGGTAAAGCGGACCCCAGACTCCAAAGCTGAAAAGGCTTCGGATGCGACTGGGATTAACGCTGGGATGATGATGATGAGGGTATTTATCCTAATTGCACATACAAACAATAATAATCTGAATCATTTTCAAAACAGCCCCCTAATCGGCGAACACATTTTTGTCAAATTATTGCGACTAGTTGGGATTAGTTGGGATCGTTTGGACCACCCATTGGTTCGTTCGGTCCAAACGATCCCAACTAGTCGCAATCATTTGGCAAAAATGTGTTCGCCGATTAGGGGGCAGGTTTTGTTAATCTAAGATCTAATATCTGCCCAATAATGCAAATACCGCAATGACAGTTGATCAACATTGATCAACTATCGTATTTCCAATGCTTTCGTATAGTAATAAAAGCAGCAAGTATATTAAGAAATTTATTATTAAAGATTGCCACACAATTTCTATGACTGTTGTCTATGGTATGATAATACGCATGACTAAGAAGCAAATCTGAAAATTGTTCATTTAAATCAATCCTTTCTGGAACAGCGCAGGGGCGTGGAGTGTGGACGCATCATAAAGATCAATCAGACAATTGAGGCCGCCACGCTCGTTGCGCAGGAGTGTCTCTCAATAGCTCCCGTTGAATGAACCTATAGGCTCTCGCTTAGCACAATCACCTGAAATGTCACATGTGATGTTCCTATGATTAGTTAATCTCGGCAATTCAGAATAAGTTTTAGGCAGCTCACATAAGTAATAACAAAAATGGTTTTGTGTTTTTACAGAACCAGAAAAAAAGGTAGGTAAAGAGGTTTCGAAATGACTAGATTGTAGATACCTATCTTTAATTGCAGTAACTATAGTCTATAGGTAGGTACCAATGTTTCATCTGGAACTTCTGAACATTTATGCAATGATTCAGATTCGGGCACTCGCAGCACCCGTCTTTAAACACGGGCCAAGGAATCTATCATGAATACAAGTCATTGAGTTATAATATAGGAAAGCTATCTACTAGGCTTCTTGGAATATATTACTGTTCTGTTAATCGAAATGAGTCATTGTTCTGCAGTTTTCCGTCTTATGTTCCGAGACTGGGAGATCCAAGTCAACAAATTAAAAGAAATTAATTTGACCTCTCCACAATTAAGATAGTTGACAGAGACCCTTGGATATTGCGAGATACATCGCGAAATATATTGTCATTGTGTTGACCGTTAAATCAGACCGTTACTTGAGTAGTATCTACTTGAAAGTATTATGGGACCTTATACGCGAATATGTACTTCGGCCATATGTACCTAGTTCCGTAATATTGAGAGATTCATCGCCAAACACATTTTCATTGTGTTGTCCGTTACTTGGGTAGTTGGGTACCGACATGACAATTTTATGGGACCTTATACGTGAATATGTAGGTACTTCGGCCATATTTAATTCCGTAACATATTATCAGTTGCAATGGCTTTGATTTTGACAGTTCAGCAACATTCACTGCGTTAGGTACCTATGTTATTGATCGGACAGACTTTTAGAACATATGAAGCAATGGAGATTGCTAGTGTGTTACGTTGTGACTTTAGCTGATTGTTTTGTGTGTTTAATAGCCGATTGTTTGTGTACATATGTTAGCGATAATTTAAACCTTTGCAGAAAACATTTGTTAATAAATTATCCTTCAGTAGATATTACGTTGAAGAAGAACTACCTACATGGCATGTTCACACTCAAATTAGATAACTCTAAGGTAACACTTATGTTCGAGCATGCATAGATACTTATAGCAAGGCATATCTAAGATATCTTCTTATAATATAATATAGGTAACAGGGACAACAATGGCGGCGATTCTGTTGTTCACAAACTAAAAACATCTTTTTCTTTCTATGTACTTATTTCATTAAGAAAAGGCTAGAAGATAATATTTTAGTTTAAACCTGTCTAATTAAGATATTCCATTCCAAATGCATCAATTTACATCAGTCGCGGACTAATTTGACAGGCTAACTAACATATTACTTATATAGATTTGTTGTTCAAAAAAAAGATAACATATTAGTTTAATCCTGTCAAATTATGATAGGTACCTACTCCATAGACAGTTTAGACGCGATTATAAACATGGCGACTAAAAATAGTTTACGTCAGGAGCGTACTAATTTGACAGATCTAAACTGACATTTTATCTTCTGTCCTTTTCTTAACGAAATGGAAAGAAAATAATGCACATAACTTAAAATTAGTTTAGTTTGTGAACAACATAATTGGCGCCAATGTGTTGGTAAAATACCTACTTAGTAGCCAGCCTTTCGGTCTTCTATAGGTTGCATTCTGGTGAGTGTGCAAGGGAATTGCATGATTTAATTCCCCCATCACCGTTCCACCATCGGACGACCCGTCGTACGGCGAGTTTCCACCCTTACGTTGTTGATACCACTGCGACCCGGACGAAGCGTTTCGCTTCCTCTTTTATACCGCGTACATCGAGGGACTGGAACAATTTGCCAGCGACGGTGTTTCCGTCACATTACAATTTGAGTGTCTTCAAGGCTAGAGTGAATAGGTTCTTAATAAACTAGCGCGCTTTACCATCAATGATCGCATCACTGCTTACCATCAGGCGGGATTGCGGTCAAGCGCTTGTTTATAACTTATAAAAAAATAAAAAAATAAAAAATACTTGTAGATATCTAAAAACAAATAGCGCGTCGATGATTCATTAAAAATTTGTTTATAAAGTAACTAGGCTAATGCCTAATTACTTCATAACCAAGTTTCAATTAGTTGACAACTACCTAATATTATTTGTTAACTAATTGTGATTTTATGAATCAGTGATGTGATTATCACATTTATCACATAGGTATAAGCGTCAGTTTTTAAGTAGGTATATCTAACAATTTATTGATAAATAGTTCACGTTCATGTATCTTTTATATTATTCACCTTGGATTTTTTTATCTTGAACCACGAAAAATTATAAGTAATACCTTATCTTTCTATCTCTGTAGACAAAATGCTATCATGAATTACCTGCCATAGCATTTTGACGAGAAATCTCCATTGCCTATTTAGGACATGGTCAATTATATATGATGTTAGATATAAAATTCAGGTCATGTGTGTCTTTGCACTCTTCTTTACTATCAATGCGTGTAAGTGTTTGTTTTTAAAGTAAGCGATTAATCAGCCGATCTCAGCCGGCAGCTTTGTCTGCGCCGCCGAGGCCGGCCCTAAAAGAGATGTCGTAATAGGCGAGACGATCTGAACGGGGTACGGAAAAGATTATCTGGAAAGTGGGGGAGGCATGTAGTGGGGCAGTATATGCTAATAAATCCATATCCATACCATTAATATTATAAATGCGAAAGTGTCTCTGTCTGTCTGTCCGGCTTTCACGCCAAAACTACTGAACCGATTGTAATGAAATTTGGTACACGGATAGTCTAAAGCCTGAGAAAGGACATAGGCTATATAACATCCCGATATGACCAATAGGAGCGGAGCAGTAACAAAAAATGTTGCGAAAAAGGGAGCTAACGCGGACGTACGACATATTGCTCCCGTTATTTTAACAGGCGCTTATTTTATAGGAATCAACTGAGCTCTTTTTAATTTAAGGGAACCACCGCGCGCTGTATACCTACTGAAGTCCACGCGGACGGAATCGCGGACAACAGCTAGTAAAATATAAAATAAGCCGATGTCACATTTAGTTAGAATTGTTAGAAACTAGCGTGAGTAAGCAAGGCACTACAATAATGTGACGGGGTCCACGAAGACCGATGCCTCCTGGGTCAGGGTTGCGGGTTGGTTAAACAAGAAAACCGTGGCCCTGGCCGTCCCACAGGCAAGTGAAGAAACACGGGTGGGTTTTAGTCAGTAAAGTCTGACACGCCCTTCCGCTCCGCCCAGAGCGGAAGAAGTCATTTGATGATTTCCCATCCTAACAAAAAAAAAAAAAAAAAGGCACTACAATAATCAAACAGATAATGATTTATGTAGATCATGTGCGTAAGCGCACATCAGCGAAACCATGATACGCTGCTGATCGATCTGTCTACCAGACGTTGACGGTGTGTGAGATATTTTTATTTGTCGTAATAGGTAGGAAGTCAGTAGCAATTTGCTCAACAACAGCAACAAAAGCGCCTGTGAACTGCCTGACATGAGTGCAGAGCGCGGATCCCGCCGGTTGACACATCACGAGGTTGCCATTCATTACCCACTGCACCTCGCTATTATTGCATTACTTTAAACCATCTAATTTCATATTATTTAGCTCCCATTATTTTCATTATCTCTGCTGACATAAAGTAAGAATAGCCAAGTTGTTTTACAATGTCACCATATGACGTCAACAAATTACAGGTGTGTAGGGCAGAACCACAGAACCGACAGAATATAGTAAACATATTTTTTTTCAGGAAACTGTTTCCGTGTTTATCATTCACACAGTCATTGTAATATGTGTAATCAAATGAGTAATTTAAGGTATTTACTTGGTATTAGGTTGTCTTACTGGACACAATTTCTGGAATTTAGAATGTTATTAGCTAGATTTCCATCAAACCATATGATGAATATTTCTCGCGTCGACAGACACAATAAAGACAAAATGTTAGGTTTGACAGCCTATAAATTATGAGAATAATAGGCTGAAGAATTTGAGGTTTTAAGGAAATGATTGTGATACCTTTAATAATATACCTTATGATATTGGTAATATTCTCCTGAATGGTCAAATGCGTAGTACTTGCAACCGGCATGCCGCATGCGTATAAGGCCAAATGAATAAAAAACAGTATATAAGGATCATAGCCCATGGCGTTCTCTAGTTTTTATTTACCGCTATATGAAGGTGTGTATTCATGTATGTATGGAGACACAAACTTCGAACTTGTAAATTCTAGGGCCGGGAGTTTTCACGGGAAAGCTAAGATGAGTGTCACGCTCATTTTTCATTGGACTTTTAAATTATTTATAGTGTCGTTTACTAAATAAAAGCGCGTGATTTATGTAGTATTAAAAAAAAGTACATTCAGTAAATAATTCATAAAGAACATTGAAATATCGCAGCATAGTGGCCTTATCATGACTTTGCCTCAAACCTCCCTCGTATACGGTTCACGCGGCCGTCTTTTTGGATTGTCATTGGCGATATCCGCCATTATTGTGAAATAAATTTTCACTATCATTTGTTACACGTGTTATTAGCAAAATTGTGGTATCTATTCCACAGGGGCCATTGATCATAGTTGAAGTTGAAATTCTAAGGCCAGTGATTCCTAAGAGATACAAAGCGACACGGTGGCGCCCTACGAGCCTCATGTATCCAGGGCAAACACCTAGAAACTCGAATCTTGTCCGTGACATGAGACCTTAATTGCTATTACTATTTGCGCTTATGACAATCGTAACCAAGTTGATAATAATAATTGTGGGCTTGACTGCAATGAGTGTCGTGTTGATACATTGTTAATTACTCCACTCGTTGGAAGACGTGAGCAGGGACCGTGGAGTTTGATATCAAGGGATACCTAATAGACAATATTATTCTATAACTGACCCATGGCAAGGCAAACCTTATAGAGAAAATATTGTGCTGGCAATTTTAGATAAAATTGTAATTCCCAAAAATAAGGCAACTAGGTACTTACACTATGAAGATATAATGCGGGTGCCTGTTTTCAAGATAATTTTACCACGTATCTCTTTCCATTGAATTGTAGGTATTGTAGAGAAAATTTTAAGAAAAGCCTAGTTACATGAAAATATAGACGGCTTTTCCGATACTAAAATTTCCACGAAATCATTTGTCAATTTATAGGTCCTGAAGTTTCGATTGTAAAACAATTTATTAGATTATTTTTTGCATAAAAAATACTACACAATGACCGCTGTACTTACCTTGATGGTATTTAGGTCCGTATTACAGAACGTCACTCTAAACTCAAGCTCTACTTAATTCTCGTTTAAAGCCATTTGATTGGTTGAAACTAGTTTTAAGTAATGCTTAAACAGAGATCAATGCTTGAGTTTCCTTCTGGAATACGAACCTTAGAATGGTGCTCGGTTACACTAACTCAATACGTTACCTACCTACATGGGAGAGTCCTGAATTCCTAATGCACTATTGCATCTCCCAATTTCCTGAAGTTATGGAACAATTGTTTCTCTTTACTTTATCCTTTATAAGATAGCGTTTCCCGATTAACATTCATAAAGCACTTATAATTAATGCTTTATAACTTGGTTATCAGTGTTGCTATCTATGCCATTTTTATCACGCTATGTATAAGATATGTTAGTAGGTACCTCGTACAGTTTTCGTAACAAAACTATGTCGAAAATTATAACACGGTCACAATACTGTATCTACTTACTTTGTAAACAAATAGGTTTGCAGCTGTTTTACAGCCAAGAATCAATGTACTAAATTTCAAAAAGATATATTAATGAAAAACCACAAAGTTATAAGCTTGCTATTTTTGTTGAGACTACCAAGTAGGCTTGGTTGTCTCATAAAAATAATGTCAAAACTCCACTTGTGCGGGCGAGCGCGGTGCGTTGACCTTTGACGTCAGCTATGGCGTGCGCGCAAGTACTATGATCGTATTCGTAACCGCTTGCCGCTCGGTAACCACACTGCAACAATTTCTAAATGTATTTGGGAAAAAGCATAACATGATGTACAACTGATTGGATAGATTCAGTTGAACAAACTATATTCAGGCTTCGCATAAACAAAAAATAACGTTGTATATACCTACTTACGTAGATACACATTGGCCGCCGCCCATTCTCTTGTTCATAAAATAAACTAATTTTTAAGTTATATGCATCTTTTTCTTTCTATTTTTGGCCGAAAGGCTAGTAATTCATAAAAAACATTGAGATATCACAACATAGTGGCCTCATCATGACTTTGCCTCCAACCTCCCTCGTAGACGGTTCACGTAGCCGTCTTTTTCGACATGCATAATTCATTACTTGACATTGGCTAAATGCACAAACCGAGCGAAGCTAAAAAAAGAATGAATAGGTAGGTATAAGAAGGAACATTTCTTTGAATCAGACAGATAATGAAACATCACAGCTTTGAGTTTTTTTGTCATTTTCAAAACTCTAGGCCTAACAGTAAACAAAAAACAGTTCCCGCGTTAACAATTTCAAATTATGGGTTCGGAGGTAAGGAGCGACGTTGCCGTTCCGTACTTGTTATTTGACTTTGCAACAGAAGTTGATTATTGAAAAATCAATGGTGCGTCTCCATATACCATTTTAAAGTCCATCGAGGCAATCAATCAGTAATAATCCTCTGAAATTGATTTCCTTTTTGATCCCGTATGAAAAATAAAGTAGTTTTACCTACTTATTGCAACTAGTTGCATAGGCACGTATTACAGAACGTCACTCAAAACTCAAACTCCACTTAAGTCTCGTTTCAAGCCATTTGATTGGTTGAAACTAGTTTTAAGTAATGCTTAAGCAGAGATCAATGCTTGAGTTTCCTTCTGGAATACGGACCTCAGTCAAGTTTATTACAATTAAGAGGTATCTGGACCCCCTCCATGTACTGATGGCCATCCGGGGTAAGTAAGAATCCCAGACTTTCACAGAAACAGGTCATTCTCGAAAGTCTAGACGCGAAGAAATTTGGCAGATTGCAGTAGCTTGATGTGACGTCATCTGTACAAAAAGATTTAAGATGTTAGAGATAATAATAGAAGTAACATGTAATTCATGTATTATGGGATTCATAATGTATTGCGACTTATACTGTTGATCCCTCAAAGTTGTCAATACTTTTAGCCCTGTGAGTAAAAAAGTCATTCATAATCTTTACTAATATTATAAATGGGAAAGTGAGTTTGTTTGTTTGTTCCGCTTTCAAGCCGTAACTACTGAACCGATTGCTTTGAAATTTTGCAGACATAAAGTTTAAAGTCGGATTTAATAATAGGGTATTTTTTATCCCGGAAAAATTTGATATTTTTTATACAGCTAGCAAAAGAATGTTAAATGCAAAATTAATAAACTAGGGTTAAAGGTTTATTTGTATTTTATAATTTTATTATACATACACTCTTTATACCTACTCACCCATATTCTGACAATAAACTTTCATTATTAAAAATTTCAAGGAAACAATTCTTGTAGATGTAAGAAAAATATACTTATTCATGTATCTTTCTTACATGCATACTAATTTTTTCTAACTACATTTCTGTTAATTTGCGACGGGAATTGAACCAGAGTCCACTGTGTAGTGCAGTCATTTTTTAATTACTACCTACATCTATCAGATTATAAATAAAACCAGGATAGTATGTAAATTTTTTTTTATATATAATTCAATATATTCTTACCCTATTTATTCAATTCCAGTCTTCCGAATCAGAACTGCTTTCTGTGCATGTCGTTTCCGATTCACTGTCGTTTGCCGTATTTATGACAAATAACTCGTCAGTTATTCGATCTTTATTCCAATATTCTTCTTAAAGCCGTTTAACATGATTGACTTCCTTTCGCCAGTCATCTGGAGTTATTGACGCCAACGCCTCCAACGTCAGAGATTCAATGCGACTTTCCAACTGCTCCACATTCTTTTCTGACACCTTCATCTTTACCAGGTTTCAGATGTACTCAATGGGGTAGAGCCCGGTTGAGGTCGCAGTTGTAGGGTGGTAATCTAACGACCTCATGCCAGCCAATAAATTGTCAATTTTATAATTTTTCGACGGTCTGTGCCGTTTAATTAATAAATACAGTTCAGGTTTTGTACTGTCGTTGGGAAAGTCGATGTTGTGAGCTTGTAGCCACTCAACCATCAACTGTTTTTATTGTTCATACTTGGTGGCTTATTCTCTTCCCTACTGTGATAAGGGGCGTTGTCCATCACAATTATGGAGTTGCGTGATATGTTGGGTACTAATTTTTCTGTAAGCCACTTGGTGAAATTCTCAGCATTCATTTGATCATGGTAATCCCCCGTTTTGGTGTCTGCTTTAAAAATTAAAAGGGCATTGTCAACAAAACCGCTTTTACTTCCCGCGTGAACTATTAACCATTGGCGGCCGGGGCTGTTGTTCCGTCTCACTCCGACATCGGTTGCTGTTTGCCAACATTTTTTTTACCGTGTAGTGTGCGTGTATCCACGTTTCGTCGAGATAAATAACGGGTCCTTTGTTATTACCAAGCGAGTCATTTTCTTTCATACGTCGTAAGTATTTAGCCCTCCACGCTTGAATTTGGGGTCTTTCAATTAGAGCCAGTCTTTTTTGGTAGCATCGTTTAAATTGGTAGCCTAAATCACATTTAATTATTTTTCTTAATGTAGTTTCACTACCAGTATAATTAAGGTCTAATTTTGAAGCCGCCAAGATTTTGCGCATTGTGGGTATTTCTCTCCTCACCGTATACATTGAATGTATAATATTTCTTAAAGCTGTTAAGGAAAACCCGCCGAAATATTCCTTCTTTTGTCTTTTTCCTAGGAGTTCTCATTTTGCTGCCACTGGCTGTTGCTGACTCGTGCTCTCGTCGCAATTTCGTCACAGTATTTTTTTGCAACGCCTGTGGCACATGCCACACGCTCCATGACTTTAATAGAATTTTGCAAAACATTTTACATAGCTATCAGCAGTTGCTTTGGTGTTAAAATGTCCTAAGTAGTGTCCAAAGCACCTTTTTAAAGCACGGTTTATACTTTCAAGAACTAACTTACAGTCCTCTTTCTCTTTAACAAAATAATTGTCCACTTTAATTATAATATCACGAGCACGACTGTTAATTATTTTCTTACTCATTTTAACGAGTAACAGCTAACAAAACTAAACAACAAAACTCAAGAACAACAATAAAACAGCATAATAAAAACAAAAAGCTAACAAAAATATTCGATGTGCGTAAGTGAGTAAGCGCGGACTGAACTTGCGAACGGTACCGACGGTGCGAGTTCGACTACGTCACCAAGATGGCCGCCAATCGCAATATCATCTTGCGGGGCTAGAATCTTCATGGTTTGAGGTTTTCGAAAGAAATTTTTTTCTGTTCTTTTTTTAAAAAATGTGAAACATTTGTATATCGACTTTCAAATGTTTTTGTTATTTAACTTGGACAAGAAAGATGGATACTGCGAAAATTCGACTGATTTTTTAATACGAGTTCTGACGCGGAAGTAACGCGGCAGATACAGCCCGGAATATCAATGTTACGTTTGGAGAGGGGCCTACTAATGAAAGCACCGTACGATTTTTGTTTAAACCCTTTCGTGATGGAATCTTCGACTTGAATAACGAGCCACGAGGAAGACCACCCACATGGGTGAATAACGATGAATTAAGAGAAATGGTGGGAGCTGATCCCAGTCAAACTGCCCAGGAGGTAGCGTCATGGCCACGATATTGGCGCCGATTCTCTCGTTCACAGTAACCTAATTTTAAATTAATGCATCTTTTTCTTTCTACTTCATTAAAAAAAGGATAGAAGATAACATTTTAGTTTAATCCTGTCAAATTAAGATATTCCATAGACAGTTTAGACGCGATTATAAACATGGCGACCAAAAATATGTCCACTTATCTATGTATACCTATCAGGCGTGGACTAATTTGACAGGTCTAAACTAACATTTTAACTTAAATTTAGTTTAGTTTGTGAACAAGAGAGTCGGCGCCATTGACGCTAAAATCTGCATCTCTATATCGCTGGATGAGGTGAAGTCGCGTAGGGTACTGTGGCTTCTTTTTACGAGTAAGTGGACCGTGATTCAAACCCATACAAGCGCATTATTTTGTGTAAGTAGGTACATAATTTTATTCTGCTCTCAAAACATGCATAAAAAAAGATTCCGACGAACTGAGAACCTCCTCCTTTTTTGAAGTTGGTTATAAAGAAAACATCGTGCTGAAACCGGCTTGTCCTAGATCCAGAAATTCGAAGACGAGTGACACTCCTTTCCTCTCGTAAAAGCAGGCCTATGAACCCATGAACATTGTCAACTTAACACACATTCTGATAAGAGGCAACATGTCTATTGGTCAAACAAAATTCGGAACTCCGGATGTCCGGAATGTTAATAAAATAAAAACTTTTTTACAAAAAAATAACCGACTTCCAAAAACCACTACAAAGTGAAAAATAACTAATTTCGGAAGTCGGTGTCTTTGGTTTTGTATATTCCTTTTTTGACACCGACTTCCCAAATTAGTTATTTTTCACTTTGTAGTGGTTTTTGGAAGTCGGTTATTTTTTTTGTAAAAAAGTTTTTATTTTACACTTTTTAGTTGTTAAAAATACTATATATTCAGTTGCATCCGTCAGACTGGAAGCTGGCGCCAATATAGTTGGGAAACGACGTAATTTTGTTTACTTTAATTTTTACCCGTAAGTATTCCCTCAACTGCCTATGGTCTTCATCATCAAATTTACTGCAGACCATTATTTTAACCCAATGGGTGCAAAGGTCTTATCAATATAAATGAATGAAGTCCAACCACAAAGTAGCTACTGTAAACCGTTGAGGAGTTCCCGGAACTGGCCTTTGTCTTCATCATCAGAGCTCTTATGACAGTCACAACTCATCAAGGTGTAAAGTTCTTATCAATACGAATTAATCGAGCCCAAACACAAGGTAGCTGCTGTGAATTGTTGAAGAGTTCCTTCGACTGTCTCCCGGCTCCATCATCAGATCTACTCCAGACCTTTATTAAATTGTAGTGCTTTAAAATACTTAATGAAATGCTAAGAAATGCACTTGTCGCCACTGCAATTTTTTAAAGTTCCCCTTGTTTTCTCTGGTCTTCCACCATCAAACCCTGATATCCTTATCATGGGACCACCTTGGGAACGTCTTCTTTCCAAGAGAAAAAGAATTATCAAAATCGGTTCATAAACGACGAAATTATGCGCGAACAAACATAAAAAAAAAGCATATATATGGTCGAATTGAGTAACCTCCTCCTTTTTGAAGTCGGTTAAAAAATCCCTGACGGAAAATCCCAGTGATACGTGTGTTTCTGTAAATCTGACAATATATTTAAATATGAAAGTATATACTAATATGCAACAGCAAACTAAGGCCAAGAGAACTGATAACCCATACCGAGAAAATATTAATAATATCTTAGTCCCACCCACCTTACTTTGACCTGATGACACGAAGATACGATGCGCCTTCGCCGATATGCAGAGTTCGTGAGATGATATTTTAAAAACACATCACGTAGGCAGTGTTTTGGGATATCACACTTCACTTCATTATAATGTGTCATTACCAAACCATGAAATGTTATTAGAGAAGTGTCTACCCGCCTTTTACAGCCAACCCAACCTTGCAGTACTACATAGATAGGTACCCGATGCCCTATGTAGACTCATGTCAAATAAGGCAGAAGCTGCTGTACTCAATGTATAGGATTAGCCTATATGGCATCTAGGCTTTCGAATGCTTCGCTTACATACCTTTTTTTCATAAATTTTAAACTAGCGCTTGACTGCAATCCCGCCTGATGATAAGCAGTGACGCAATCGTTGATGGTAAAGCGCACTAGTTTATTAAGAGCCTATTTACTCTAGCCTTGAAGACACTCAAATTGTAGTCCGATGCAAACACCGCTGCTGGCAAATGGTTCCAGTCCCTCGATGTACGCGGTATAAAGGAGGAGGCGAAACGCTTCGTCCGGATCGTAGTGGTGTTAACAACGTAAGAGTGGAAACTAGCCGTACGACGGGTCGTCCGATGGTGGAACGAAGATGGGGGAATTAAATCATGCAAATCCTTCGCACACTCCCCAAAATGCATCCTATGGAATACCGAAAGGCTGGCCACTCTACGCCTGTGCTCTAGGCTTTGGAGACCATCTCGAGTTAAATCAGGGTCACCAATCAGCCTCTTCGCACGCCTCTCCACTGAATCCAATGTGGCCAGGTGACACTTAGCAGCACCAGCCCAAATGTGGCTGCAGTACTCCACACACGAACGGACCTGTGCCTTCTACAACATTAGAAGCTGCCCTGGTGTGAAGTACTGCCGGAACTTTGCGATAACGCCAAGTTTCCTGACAGCCACCTTGGCCTTGGAATCAATGAACCGCCCAAAGTTAAGGTTCGAGGAAATCTCAACTCCTAAAAGCTGAAGACGGTCGGTACACTCCAAGGACACATTTCGAAAAGTAGGAGCCAAGGTGAACGGGCTCTTTTTGGCGGTGAAAAGACACGCCTGTGTTTTGGCGGCATTGAATGCTACAAGATTGGCATTTCCCCATTCGGAGACTGCCTGCAGTGCAGCACTTGTTCGCTCAACCATGGCCCAAACCAAAAAACAACCTACACAAAATAAAAACAACCAACCAAAACAACCACAATAACCAACCAACCAAACCAACCAACCAAATTAAAACAACCTAAACAAAATTAATTTGACGACACGTGACTTTTCCTGTAATGATGATAAATACTAGACTGGGCTTTTTGCATATGTAGGTAGGTACATCGATTTCTTCGTATATGGGAATGATGAATCGAATAAGGAGCTGTTTATTGCGATTTTTATGCTATTTATTAACTTATCGATGATTTATATTGTTACCCGATAACAAGAATATAGATATTGATGTCAATAACTTGTGAGGCTGTCTTTGTTTTAACTGAATTTGATCATGTTTATTTATAGTGGGTATTTATTCCTTTTGTTTGAATTTATGAGTTAAGTAATATACTTATACAAATTATGAGAATTTCAATTATGAACCTATGACCATTCAGGCTAGTCGAAGGCCTCTGACTTCCATAATATCACGCATGCAGTGCCTGCAGGGAGTAGGTAGACGTGTAAAGAAGATAATATGTATACTGCACCATACACACGATACTATAGCCTATATGTTTATACATTTAAGCTATAGTATAGCCTATATGTATAAACATACAAATAAATATGTACAAGCACATATATTACCTATGTATAAGCATAAGCATTGCTTAAAGTTCTATCATCCTGGCTTTGTCTGACTGTTTGCCATTAGCATAACGTAGTAGAATGTACATGTATGCCAAATTAAGCCTTGGTCCACTAATAAAACGTATCGAAAAGAATTTTAAGAAATAAAAGTGAATCGTTTGCATGTTTCAGACTATACGAGGCATTACTTGCGATGGCTCTGCTATGTGTGTGGAGCACACAAAGTAAAGAGATGACGGAGATCGAGGCGATGGGTGCGCAGCCGACGCACTGCACGTATGAATACGCGTACGAGATGTACGGCGCGCATTGCGCAGGTCGGCGCCTGAGCAAGATACCGAAACTGAGGAGCGGCATTGAGGTGGGTCTATAAATCATTCTCCATGCGAAGGGTATCTACCTAGTATAGGTACTAGTAACTAGAGCCAACTATTCTTCGAAAAAAGAATCCTAACTGCAACAAAAAATTCAAAACAAGCTCAATTTCCAAGATAGGTACTTACAGTTATTTTAGTTCAATCTTAAGATTTAGTGGCATCAACTGCATCAGACACATCTGATTGAAAAGTGAACAGTTTAGTGTGTTGTTTTAGAGACATCTCTTTAACTTCTTCAAGCACTTTATTTTGATACCACACGGTCTCGACACCCACCTATTTACAGATTAGTTTTTTTTTTTCGAAATGTATGTATGGTCGTCTAAAATCCGCTATTTTAATTGTATAAAAAGGTATCCTAGTCCTTATTAAATAACATTCACACGACCCCGACGAGTCGATAGACACCTGATGCCTCCATTTAGCCTATACTTGGGGTATAATAGAGCCGAAATTTGTGAGGACAAAGATATTCGTAAAAGCAGTCTTTGCTGCTGCGTAGTCGGATGTAAGAAAACTCGCAAACACAAAAAGTTTCCAAATAAATTAAAGTACTCTCACGAATTGATTAGAATTAAAAACTAAAATACTTAACAATCTGTTCGTCATTACCTATTTCCAGATCCTGGACTTCAGCGACAACAAGCTGCAGGAGCTGCACGCTGACACACTGTCTAGCTACACGAGCATCAAGTACCTATATCTCGCAGACAACCACATCTACCTTATCGACGAGGACGCGCTCACCGCTTTCACGGACTTGCAGACCCTCGACCTCTCCAACAACGTCATCCTAGAACTGCCCACCTCAATATTCCAACTACCTTCATTACGAAAATTATATCTAAGGGGAAATCCTATACTCCATAAGACCCTCAACTCACTCGATATAGCCAAACCAATTAAAGCGCCCTTGGAACTCTTAGACCTTTCCGACTGCAAAATAAAAGAACTACCCGACTTGGGTTACCTGCCTCAGTTGCACTTCTACAACATTTCGCACAACCCGCTGACTTCTCTCAAAACAGACCAATTCGCGGTCATGTGCAACCTCGTGAAAGTCGATTTAACGGAGTCTATCGGCGACATGAAACTCTGCAGTCTTAGATCTACTGTGTTGTGGTTCCAAGAGAAGCGAGTGTTCTTCCAGTTAGAAGACTACTCTAGACTTAATACAAGAGGTTGGTATTTACTATTTAGATACAGATTCTTTGTCATTATGTACACTCCTTTTGTCTAGGTAATTGAATTCATAATCTCAGATAATAACGACTTACTTACTCGGTACGCCCATGGGTGCACCCATGGGCGTACCGAGTAAGTCGTGGTGGCCTAGTGGTTAAAACACCAGCCTCCCAAGTATGAGTGTGCGGGTTCGATTCCAGGTCAGGCAAGTACCAATGTAACTTTTTTAAGTTATGTGTACTTTGCCTACAAAGCCCAGCTAAACTTAAAAAAAATCCCCCTAAAAAAATAAATATTATTTCGCAAAAAGAGGTAACTTAAAACATGTGCGGTAGGCCATACAGGCGCGGGCGAAGAGGGGCAGGGCACGCGGCACGCGGCCGCATCGCTATTCCCTCAGAATTATACCGTCAAAAATAATGTTGTCACTTTTTAAAAATTACCAAATTTTGGGAAAGTTGGAATTAATTCGCGGGAAAAAAAGATTATTTCAAAATTCACTAGCATTGTTACCATGATGATTATGTAAAATTTCATATTTTATTTGGTCATGTGTTTACCTAACCTTTATTATCCTTACGGGTCGGACAGGGTTTTCATAACATATTGTATATACTTTGAAAACTTCTTGAGGAAATCTGGACTTAGTCTGAAATCGCCAACCCGCATTGGGCAAGCGTGGTGATTACGCCCAATGCTTCACTCTATGAGAGGAGACCTTTGCCCACCAGTGGGACGATAAAAAGGTTGATGATAATGGGCGTACCGAGTGCTGCTGCAGACTACAAGGACCACAGCAGATTGACGCGCTCAGCAGCACCATGTCGTCTGCATAGCTAATATTGTTTACACATATACCATCTATACAGCAACCTACCCTGGTACCACTGAGCTCGCCAATTAACCCGTTAATATACAAGTTGAAAAGCGTGGGTGAGCTTAACCCTCCCTCCCTCACCCCGCATTCCAACATGTATGGTCCCGAAAAAATTCCATATAAAGATACGGAAGTAAAATACAATTAGACACAATTCTTATAAACTATTTTCAATTTTGCAGAGTTCGAAAATTGTCCATTACCAGAAGACAGAGCAAATCACAACACCACTTTCCACAGATGTAAGGCAGAATACTTACAGGTATAATCTAACTATGTATAATGTTTTAAGACTTATTCAATATAGTTTTACGAATTACTTAATGTAGGTAAATTTTCCAGGTGCAAAGCATAAAGACGTCACGACGCACGTGGCTGACGATAGGCGGAGGACTGGCAGGCTTCCTGGTCGGCTTCATCCTGCTGCTTTGGGTGATGCACCGCCACAATGTAGCGCAGACTAAGACCACGGCCGAGAAGATCAAACAGGCAACCCCGCCAGACTCCGACAAAAACGCCACCGCAGTCCTTCTCAGCGACGTCGCATAGTCTAAACTACAACATCGCCTATTTATATTCTTGCCTATAACATGCCATATACCTAATATGGTAATCATTTTCAGTACGCAATACATATCGACAGGCTCACAGAAGTTTGATAAGAAATGTGAAATGTCGAGATATGTCGCCATGATTGAGATTTGACGATTACAATGCGCTCAATTTATAGAAGGTGAATATTCAGGGTACTGTAAAGTGTTTGTGCAACCATCTCATAGTGAATACTTAGGTGAAGTGATCTTGGTGTGAGAAGGGATTCCAAAGTAATTCTAAAGTATTAACACTATTAGCATCTCACTCTAAACTCATTTCACCCAATTATTCAAAGTGAGAATCGATCGGCTGATCATACCAAAGAATTTATATTTGCACTTTTTGAATTAACACATAAGATAGGAATATATATATATTTGAAATTAACACCTAGTGTAAGATAAGTATAGAATACAAACGAGTATGACAATCGTTGTGCCAACAGTAACGGGCATGTGTAGTCTTAGAACGTACGCACCAGCTTAGCCTAACTTTGATTTTTCTAACATTCCTGTAACAAATGATTTTTTTAAATTATCTGTGTGGGCAACGAACGAAAATTGTCCTTATGAATGATATAGTACCAGGTACCTATTTACGTAGGTACAGACGACAACACATCAAGCTACTACAATCTGTTAATTTCTTTATTAGATTTTCAACTTTATCTTTATAGCATTAAGGCTCAACATTGATTGGGATTTTTTTACAGTTTTGGGTAGGTTGACCTGCCCCCTAATCGGCGAACACATTTTTGTCAAATGATTGCGACTAGTTGGGATCAGTTGGGATCGTTCGGACCGCTCATTGGTCCGTTCGGTCCAAACGATCCCAACTAGTCGCAATCATTTGACAAAAATGTGTTCGCCGATTAGGGTGCTGCTGTCGTCCGTACGTATAAGTAGATATTGGCGCCAATTCTGTTGTTCAAAAACTAAACAATTTTAAGTTATGTGCATATTTTTCTTTCCATTTCGTTAAGAAAAGGAGAGAAGATAACATATTTATTTAAACCTGTCAAATTAAGATATTATATAAGTACCTACAGTTTAGACGCGATTAAAAACATGGCGACTAAAAATAACATATTTATTTAAACCTGTCAAATTAAGATATTATATAAGTACCTACAGTTTAGACGCGATTAAAAACATGGCGACTAAAAATATGCCCGTTTACGTCAGGAGCGCACTAATTTGACAGGTCTAAACTAACATTTTATCTTCTGTCCTTTTCTAAATTAAATAGAAAGAAGATGCACTGAACTGAAATTTAATTTGCTTTGAGAACAAGGGAATCGGGGGCCATTATCTAAGATAAACAAATATATTATCAAAATTGTAGTTACATTAACTATATTTATTGTTTTGAAACATATAAGAATTCCTTCAAGGCTTTAAAGGCTGACTAGTTTTAATATTGTGCCGTTCAAACCTATCGTTTGTTTATTCAGTTGCAAGATTTTGTGAACGACTCATATATGTATAAGCGAAGAAATTGTTATGTAAGCATTTCGTTGAAGTAATAAAATAAGGTCGATTTTGTGTAGGTATGTACATTATGTTCGACCTCGTATCATTATAAAACGAAAAGTGTGGCTACCATGAGTTTTCATTACGAGACTCGATCGTCGATATCAAGCGCGTTTGACTCATCGATTGGCCCACTTCAAGGTTGCAAGAACTCTCAATAATTGGTTGAGACTCTCAACCAATGAGAGCGCCAAACGCGGTCGATATCGACGATCGAGTCTCGTTATGAAAACTCATGGTAGCCACACTGGTCTATTTCTCTAAGTAACAGTCAGATAGTCTGATCCTTAGTGTAGTTTTAATTTACCGAAACTTGCTATCAGAAATGGTAAGGCGTTTACGAAGTCGATAATAAATACAGAAAGGAAAACTTCCTTAATTTATACTGTAGTTACTGATAACTTCTATGAAAAATAAACAATTTTACGTAGGTATTTTCATTGTCAGAAAACCTCTATGAATCGTAAGATTTAGAATTTCTTTACAGAAAATGAATAATCTTCCAGAACGGGGTCTTTAAATTATGTTAGTGATATGTTGTGTTGATGTTTGTTATGGCAAGGCCAATAAGGTTCATATTCGTACATACCCCGAACTTGTAAACAGAGTTCACACTTTTATCCTACTATAAAATATACTAAAAAAAATATGCTACAAAAAATACCTAATAATTATATTTTTGGCAAAATTAAAATAAGGTATAAAATAGTATTGTATAAGAACAAATTCAAGTTAATTTCTCATGCAAAAGTTTAAGGTCCGTATTACAGAACGTCACTCAAAACTCAAGCTTTACTTAAGTCTCGTTTGATGCCTTTTGATTGGTTGAAACTAGTTTTAAGTAAT
Source organism: Sesamia nonagrioides (assembly GCA_017933935.1). Taxonomy (NCBI): domain Eukaryota; kingdom Metazoa; phylum Arthropoda; class Insecta; order Lepidoptera; family Noctuidae; genus Sesamia; species Sesamia nonagrioides. The sequence continues at coordinate 241,164 of JADWQK010002047.1, forward strand.
GCTACGTAACTCAATAACGTTCTGTAATACGGACCTATTATGATATCTTTCACATCCAACATCAAAAACACACACTCAACATTCACTAGTTACCTACTACTCGCGCGAGTTAACTATGCACCTCGTTGGAATGCGACTGCCCTCCCCGCTTCCCCACGCGGCGCCCCGCATTCGCCGTAAGCGCGGAGTAGCGATAGCATCTTTGTTACAATTGTCTAAATACAGTTTAAATCCCCTGTTGTTATTACTGTGTCTGTGGAATTTTTGCTTTCATAAGAAAAAATATTAAGGTTTTGGTTTTTTTCTTACATTTTCGACGCGTTAGTGAAGCTTGTTGGTTGCACCAACATTATATTCAGTCCATATGTATCAATTGCAAAACGTCATGAGTAAAATGACCTAGCATTATGACGCTTTATCATCAAAACGCCCTTTTATTAACATAAAAAAAGTAATTTATATTTTTTAACATAATTCTCATTTTTTGCAAACGGTACCGTCCGAATGATGTCACAGAACGAGGTGCACAGTTATCTCGCGATATTAGAAGTGAGTTAGAATATTATTTTCTGTGCAAAAACTCATGACTTAACATTGACTTAATATTTTTTACTCCACAGCTAATGCTGTGGAGTAAAAAATATTACACAATCGCTACATTTCCACCCTTTCAAACTATTCATTCTAATTCTGTTACTTCCAATAGTAAAGTTTTACTATTCAACCAACTCTGAATTTTAAAATTAGTATCAGATATTCCATATTTAAATGCTGTATTGTAGTGTGTTGAAATGTAAAGCTAATTATTAAAAGATATTTTTATGTGTGCGAGGGCAAGAGTTAATTTTTATATAATTATATAAAAATTAACTCTTGCCCTCGCACGCGTGGATATTGGAAATTATCCCACGGTCAAAATGTGCCGTGTGGCCATGATGCATTCTCCTTGCCAAATTTTCTTCTTCAAAGACCCCTTCAGGCATGAAAAGGCAAAATACAAAGAGTTTCATTCGTATTTATTATAAAATATTAGTATGGTTTTATGATACAGAAGTTTTATAGACTTGGACTAAAACTTGTTCAAATAAATCAGTTATTACTTCCAACCCCAGTAAAGGTGCAAGTAAAATCAGGTGGTTGCACTCATTTTGTAATCACCACAAATTCTTTGTCACTGTTAAATGGAAGCTGCCGTTATAGAGACTGGTAAAATATATTTATTCAGGTAAATACTGAAGGTACTTATGGAGACCTATTATAAATATCCATAATATGTGGTTAAATGTATCTTGTTATTTTGCCAAAGAATTGATTAATTGCTTATTTAACATTATAATCATACAAATAATTTACTATTTTTGTAAACAATTCGTATATATGTAACCTGTTAGGTAAAATTCACTGTGATAAGTAATAAAATTGTTACTAATAACTACTTTGTTTACTTTACCACAAAGAAAAAGAAAATCCTGAAACCCCATTTCAAAAATTAATTATATTTAAATGAAATTAACAAACTGAATTAAATCGTCACAAGCTAAAAATATGTTGCATTAAATGCTATGTTGATTTTTTTTTTTGTAATGTTAAAACATTTCCAACTCAATCGAAATGTATGTAAACTAAACAAATCAATAAAAACAACAACTGAGTAAACACGAACAGTGGTTCCTTCAGTTGGCACATTCAGATGTCCTCATCTACTGAGTCTGCCAGGACATGTTTAGAATGCCAGCTTCAGGGTAATTCCGTTGAATGTTGTCCAAGATTAGGGTAATTTGACATTAATTTCAGGTGTCTTTCTTTTCACTATCGTTAATCGATTTCGTTGGCGGCGGTGTATCCTTTTCCTTCGCGAGTCGCTGTTTACTAAATTTGCCCATGCCTGGTTGGTAGATTACGAGGCTCGGACGATCCTGATCAAAAATTGCATTCATTAGCAGTGTAACTATTATCAGGAAAAACAGAAGCAATTTATTACAGTTATCATTCTTACCTTATTCCTAATTCTCCTTTCCGTACGACGGTCTCCACTTTCGCTTTTCTCTTTCTCCTCTGACCCTTCTCTGTCTGTCGATTTGCTTCTGTCATCAAGGGAGTTTTGCCTTTTCAACATCAAGTCATCCTTGGCAGGCAGTTCCCCAGAATCCAGACTGTTTCTCCTCATCTTCGACACACCCACAGACTTAGTGATAGTTTCGTCGATGGAATCTTTACTGCTATCATTTAGCTTAACTTTCTTATCCATACCCTCAATGAGTTTAGTCAAGTCATCAGTCTTAACGTGCGGCTGTTGAGTGAATGGTTTGATATCGTCGTGGTTCATCGACTTTTTGCCGTCCGAGGACATGATTTTATTGATAGCCGATTGTTTGTCTGATTTTCCAAAGTCATTCTGTTTGATTCTCTCCTTTCTAGTATCACTATATTTTTTACTCTTCTGCTCACGGGGCGACTCTTTGAACTTGTCGCGCTTGTCTTTTTTATATCCCTTGTCAGAATCATCACCTTGATCGTCATCTCTTGCTGAATCCCTTTTATCAGTATCAAGTTTTTTCTTTTTGTCACTTAAAACGTTAATTCCAGCTTTCCGCTGATCTCTATATGATTTAGATTCGAAAACAGATCCATCTTTACTATCTGACTTCATCTGGTCATCTCTTGCATCAATTGCTTTTTCTTTTTCCCATTCTCTGGGCTTAATTTTTTTAACTTCGCCATCTCCTGTTTCTTCCTCCTGGAATTTATGAAACCTTCAAATTACTATGAATCTTCTTATTACAAGTTAAATACTGATAAATTATATCAATTCATTTCATAGACTCCATTGGCATCATTATAAGAACTTGAAAGGTTAGCTGGAGCCTAAGGGTAAAGAAAAGCTGTATGCACACTCACATATTGACAGTTATTTTTAACCCTATGTGAGAGTGGGAAGGGCCAGTAAGGGAGATAGGCTAAGTAGTTAGCGAAACTAATAAAATTATGACATTAGATACCAATCTCAATTTACGAGAGTAGTGTTGATGATTATAATCACGTCATTTTATTGCGAAAAAAATTTGGTTAAGGTGAAAGCTCCAAGACAAAGACTCCAGCCTGGCAATGTGAACAATGCAAAATGAGCACTATTGCTATAATATTATTAGGAGTTCTACCATCCTAATTTTGTATAAAACTGATTATGATGATCATACCTAATAAAATTGTTTAACTATCGCAATATTATTAATGCCTCGCTTCATTAATAATAGTGTGGAACTAAACTCTTGATGACAAATTAACAATACAAGCTACAGTGGACCTTTAACATACTGTGATTATATCGACATTTTAACAACATTAACTACATTTTTTTTATATTCAATACTAGGAACCTTAGAACAAGTGTCGCCCCCACTTTTCTGACTTCCTTCTTGTGTTTCTTTTTTATGACAGACTTTGCCAGAAGTTAACGTGAATGTGTTGTGGGTTTTCGTAGACAAAGCAGGGAAGTGACTATCCCAGTCTGAATCTGTACTTATAAACTCATCAGAACCGTGGCTTTTTAGTTCTGATTTAGCAACACCGCATTTCACTTTGCTTTTATGATATATTCTTTGCTCTCCATACCAAAAACTGTGATTATTATTTTTATTATCATAGTAATCTGTATTGTCATTACAATTCTCGTCTTCCGATATATCACCAGGTCGCTAGAGAAATAATGAATAATAAAATAAAATCTAGGGAAAAATTAGAATGAATACATTTCATCATTATTCTGAAACATAATTGAAAGTTACATTTCTACATTAGAAATAAGTACTTGTAAATAACTGAAATCCATCCCTATTGACTTCAGTCCTAGTCATCACCAGTGGTTTCACTAGCAACCTAGACAAACTGCCTTATGTACCTGGATTAACAATACTCCATTTGTTAATCTGCATTATTGAGTATATGCCTATTTCTATCCAAATTTTCTCAGCCATTATAGTAAGTTGAAGTCTTGGTTGGTGTAATAGGTAGGTAAACAGGCAAGAATTTCCACATCTCTGCATGTATTTTGTCACAGGTTGCTTACTATTTCTCAGTGGGTGTCTCGGGTCTCTTGGACTCCTCATGAAAGACTTGGAGTAACAAACATCTAAAGCGACTAAAGCTTAGGAAGCTGTAAAACCTGATGTACCAAGGTTTAAAAGGACACAGATCTAGTCATGACATGTAACAGACAGCCGGTGTAATATAGTTCTATTACCTTAATAGGATTTTCTTTGGTTTTCCTCTCTATTCTCATTTTCCTCTTGTCATTTTCTCTCCTGCGTCGCTCATCTCTGCCCCGCTTATCTTGTTTGCGGGCAGCAAGGTATTCTAGCAAAGGAGTTGATTGAACTTTCTTGTCATTAGCTGTAACAAAAGTATGAATTACTAAAATTATGAGCATGCTTCAGTGTTGTTGAACATGCATCATCAGGCATTGTTAACACATGTTGGTCCTATAATCATGAATGTCCGTGCGAAACCCGAAACACGTGTCCAGTATTTTTAAGTACCTAAAGAATCTCCTACAAAATTTCGAAAAGATATCATGAAAAACCACAAAGTTATGAGCTTGTGATCCTACTTGGGTGTCCCAACAAAAATATGGTCCACGCTCCGTTTGGACAGGCGAGCCGGGTGTATTGACCTGCGGCGTCAGCTGAGCGCGGGCATACGCACGCGTAAGCTGCGTAGCGCGCTCAGTAACCATACTGTACTAATTTCTAAATGTATTCGTGAAAAAATATAACATGGTGTAAAATTGATTGGAATCGATTCAGATTCTCAGTACACCCATAAAAAATTATAGAATCATCCATCCATTAATTTAGTCACAGGAAATTATTTTTAATTTTACACATTTTCTACATGATGTACATGTTGATAAGGAAGCACTTAGAAGTTGATGACCGCCGCATCCAGCGGTACTAAGCTTTAATAATAATAGCGCGAAAAAAGCAAGTTGATTTAAATGATGTTCTATTCCGTTTACAATTCTATTCGATTTAGTTTGTTTGAAATTTTTATTTTATTATTTTTGATGTTAGGTTTTTTCTATGGTTTAAGATTATTTCTATGAACCAGCATGATCCGTGTTTTGATTTATTGTCGTATTATCAGCACCACTCTGTATACAATGTGTAACAGAAAGGGTACATAGGTACATACATATCAATAATACAGATAACTTACTGTTTCAAAGATGATAATAAATAATATTGGAAGTGTTTTAAATTCAAAATACTTACTATTAGTTTTAATGATAACTTTAAGATACCAGATTGATTTCATGTTTCTTAAATTTAAATCATAATAAGGTAGTGCAAAATGAAAAAAAAAAACTAAACAGTACCAAATCAAATACAAAGCCTGTGCCGGTTGGAAAGGCTTTTTTTAAGCAATGAGCATTTCTAAAATAGCTAATGTATGCTATAAAAATGTCTTGGTTTTAGATTGCTGGTTTAGAAAACTATGTTCAAGCTCATTTATTTTTAGTAACCCTGTTAAGGATATATGTTCCAAATAAGTATTTTAAAAATAGAATTGATAATTTTTAATGGATTACAAAATTATTAGAACTAAATACTCACAATCATTAACAGGATAAGAATACTCAAGTTTAGGTTGATTTTCAGTCTCTGGATCCTTTTTGAGACTTTCAACAAAATCTTGAAAGATTGGGTCACTTTCAATGGTGCCACACTTTGGATCCTTTTTCTTCTTCTTTTTCGGAATCCTCTGGAAGGGTGCATATTCCACTATCCCTACATACTCTACTCCTGCAAGATAAAAAAGTTAACAAATCACTTATTGAATAATTAGGTAAAAATTTAAAAGAAAACTGCAGAGCAATTGTGGTATTAGAAATGCCATTGGACAATAATTGTGGCAGCTTGTATTCTGGATACACCCAAGGACAAAAGGCTTGAGTTTAAGTATGTGTGTGTGATATCATGAAAAACTGGCATGTCCTAGAGGCAAAACTTTCAAAGACTAGTGACATCTAAAAAACCTATGCTGGGCCCTCATCGTAGATTACGGTGCACTCCCCCTCACTGAGAGACCTGTTTCAAGAGTAGGAACATCATAGTTATGAATAATCTCAGTAGCAACTGGCTCTGAGTTTGTGCCCAATTAATGGCATCAGGTTAACTCCTCAAGGCTTATAACATAAGAATACTGTCATACCTACCCACAATGTTATAATGTAGCTGTGACTTTATGGCCCATTTACTACTAACAAGCCAGGTTTTTCATATTAACAAGGCAGTAACTGTCCGTTGACTTCCAACTACAGTATGATGTTTGACAAGCAGTGCCATTATTTTTTTTTTTTTTACCAAAACAGATGGTAAAAGAATATAAATGGCATGTATTTAGTGGCCTCAATTCGGTTAAGTACCCATTTGTCATTGGCACATATTTATTTATTTGTTTATATATTCTTTATTGTACACCAAACAAATATCGAACAAAAACAATCGACACAAAAAATCATACAACGGGCGGCCTTATCGCTAATGCGATCTCTTCCAGGCAACCAAAGAATGGACAGATTCTTCCGAACCACAAATGGGACTGTTGTTGGTGCAAATATTACTACTACAATATACTAAGATAGATACACAAATACATACATATACATATAAAAATACATAGATACTGAACAGAACAAGTTAAAAAATAAATTAGTGAAAAGTATTTATTTCATATGTTTTATTGATAAAAGAGAAACTGAACAAAATTAACATGTCGGTGGACAGTAATGATCACAGGCGTTTTGGGTAGCTAAAAGTGTTACAACAGTATGAGTGTAGCAGAATTTATGCTTGCATAAAATCAGTATGCCACATGATGACCGATTATCCATACTCTCATAAATATTATATGCAGAATGCTTTATTATGTTTACCCTTATATCCGTCCTGTCATATTATATGGTTTTAATGACACTATGTCCATGGCAATGTATGCAAAAAGTAGTATCTCAGTAGCTGCAATTAGTGAGATAGCACTGTAAGCTAATGAGTTAAATCACATTAAGAATAAATTGTGTATTCAGTAAAGAATGAAATTGTACACATACATACAATGGCAACTTAATTTTTATTTTACAATTATGTTAGTAATTTTGTGTAGATGTTTGCATCGAAACTGGCTTAAGACTGATATATGTATAGGAAATAACATATAAGTATATCTGTCCACTTACCTAACCACCTAACAACAAACAACTGATTCAATACTTTACTAATTATTTAAATTCACCATTGCTCAGCTCAAATATATAGCTCATTACCTTTTTCATCAAGAAATACATATCCATCAAATTTATCTCTAAATAGATAAATATCGTCAACATTAACGAAGTTAATGTAAGCTCTGGAATATAGGTTATTGCCCAGCGAAGGGTCTGGTTTGGCAAAATAAAAGTGGTCATGGTCAGGTATTGGTGAGACCTGCTCCAAGAATGCTTCCTCAGTCATACTAGGCGGTAACCGCCGAAGAATTATCTGCAACAATTATAACCTCATTTAATTTCCGTTGTGGTAAACGATAATTTATTTACAGACAACAATTTCCATTAAGTTTAAGCAAACAGTCACTTTAGTCAGCGGCCGTTGGGTTTTTGTTTTCTTGTCCTTGTTCTTATTAATAAATGTTTTACTGCCCGAATCTGACTGTGAATCTTTCGCATCTTGATCTTCAGTCATTATACAATTTAATTGATTATATCCCTCAACTTTTTAGGCGATCGCTCAACATTATCAAAAAACCGTGTGTCGTGTGTAATTTTTTTGACATTTACTTGTCAAATGGCAGTGTCCATATTTTTAAGTTGGGCAAATATCAGGCAGAAGTATTTTAGTTCAGTTTTAGTCGATTAATAGATTAGGTGACGGAGATACGGAGACTTCAGAATCATTTTCCCGGAAAAGTAACTAACAAGAGTAAATACGAGAGAATACATGATAAAATCTGTTCACAAGCTTAAATTTTGTAAAAAAAAATCTATTCTATTTTATTTTTATCTATTGCAATAGTGCCGATATCGACAATTTAGGTCCGTATTACAGAACGTTACTCAAGCATTGATCTCTACTTAAAACTAGTTTTGAGTAGAGTTTTGATTTTAGAACGACCGTCTAGCATAGATTCGTTGATCATAGATTAGCTGAGTTGGACTTATTGAATCATACATTGATCATCACTTAAGTGTGGCCGGGACCACGCTTGAGCATAGATTACCCTAATAAATTCGCATTGTCATGTCATTTTTTATTTTTGTTCTATTTAATTCTAGCTGCATTGTAGAATTCAAATATAATTTTTCTTATTAATAGTTGGATCAAAATGGATGCATTTAAAGAAATAGACCATTATGATAATTTATTTAACGATAATTTTAGTAGAAGATTAAACTTAAGATATTTGCGTGATATACAGGGCCCTTATAATTGCGAATCCTTTAAAAAGAGGTACAGATTTTCTCAAGATGTGGTGAAAATTATATTATTAAATTTTTGATTGATTTATGCCTAAATTGTATTTATAGTAACAGGCTGTGTGAGCACACTTTTGTTCATTTAAATAAGTTATTATAAATGTGTGATTGTGCTGTTCTGGACTAACACAGAACCGCAATATCCTAATTATTTGGGTTCTTAAAATGCATTTTAATAAATCTTAACTTGTGAATGGGGATGCTCAATCAGGAGGCTCAGGAGGTTTGTAGAGAATAAGTTCATGACAAATAGTGTTTACTTAATGTGTTATCCCATGGGACAACTTAGGACGGTAGCTCCAAGGCCCAGAACGAAAGAAAAGCCATATTATGGCAGTCACAGAAATAACGAGAGTCATTTTGTAGAAACGATTTATTTTGATGTGTAATAACGCTACATATTTGTTATAAATTCTTTATTTTAAGTTTTCTGATTACTCATGCCACTACCATTCCTCGTCTTTACACATGTAGCTTGAGCTCCTCCGTCACCATACTCCCCGTCCTTGCATCAGGTTAAATGGTAGGTGATGGCTGACTTTCATATGAGCATTCAAACTTGCACCTGTAAAGTCAGATCCCAGAGTGACTGAGCCCTCAAAGGCCCAGTCCCTGGAATCAGCTGAACCACCAGAGGGCCTTTCCGGCCCTCGCGGCGACCGCTCCCCAGACCCCCCCTGCCACCCCCGCCTGGAAGGACAAGGATCCTCGTATCCGTCCTACCACGGCCCAAAAGGCGGCCCGGTCCCCTCCTGCCCCTGCACCTATGGCTGCAGCTGCAACCCTCTCACCCCCTCCCTCGACCCCAATGTCAGGTAACGGCCCCACGGATGCTTTTAACATCATCTCGGGGACCTTCCTCATTTTTATGTCGCCCCGCGCCAGACAGATGGCAAACGATTTAAATGTCGCTATGGTAGCAGGCAATCTGCAAGCCATTGTAAAAATTTACAATGCGTACCCGGAAATTACGCACACCCTTTCCTCCCTCGCATCCAAAAATAATTAATGGATAATACGGCCAAACAAAGAACCAAGCCCCGATCCCTCAAGCTGGCTCACTTCAATGCCGACGGCATTAGAGATCAGAAGTTCGAGATCTCAACCTTCCTTAGAGAGCACCAGATTGACATCTTCCTCGCTCAAGAGACCTTTCTCAAGCCTAGCCACCGCACACCCCTAATTGCTAACTACCGTGTAGTTCGCAACGACAGGCTGCCGTGCCACAAAGGCGGTACACTTATTTATTTCAAAAGGGCTCTTCATTGCATCCCAATGGACCCTCCACCCCTCTTACGACTCGAAGTTTCAATATGCCGTGTCGGCCTATCTCCCACCCATTTCCGCTGCTGAGAATCATCAACTCTTAGCAGACGACATTGCCCTACTTCTTGGGTTGAGTGATTCCGTCCTATTAGCGGGCGACCTCAATGCCAAACACACAGCCTGGAATAGCACCAGGATCAATACCAGAGGCAGACTCTTGTTTGACCTCTCCACCCACTTAAACTTCGATGTCGTGGGCCCCATGACCCCCACTCACTTCCGCTACGAACCCGACCACACCCCAGACGTCCTCGACGTGGCGCTCCTAAAGAACGTACCTACACGTACGTAACCTACGGTTAGACTCTATAGAAGCACTATCAGAGCTATCGTCTGACCATCGCCCAGTCGTCAACCGACTGGCTCCCCGTACTGGCCTCTCTGACCCAGGTCAAGCACCTCAGACGAAAGTGGTAACGGACTGGAGGAAAGTAAGCGATCGGCTGAAATCCACCACATCCCCCCACTTGGACTCCATACCTGCACGCCTCGACTCTATCGCTGACACGACAGCCGCGATCGACTCGTTCGCGGTTCACGTACACGGTACATTCGGTCCTGAACCAATGTTCAAGGGAGGTTACAGTGACAGAAGACTGCCGCTGGAAACTCCCTGCTGACCTGCGTGAACTGTTGACGGAGAAGAACGCGGCGGTCCGTGCTTACAGCAGCTTCCCCTGCGCGGCTAACAAAACCCATATGCGCTATTTACAGAGAACTGTAAAAAGACGCATATCGGAGTGGCGTGAGGCTGGCTGGGATAAGATGCTGGATGAGTTAGAGCCCACCCATCAAGCCTTCTGGAACCTTCAGAGGAAACTAAAATCCAATGAAGTTGTGACCATGCCTCCCGTAGTTCGTCCTGACAATTCCATCGCCTTCGATGACGATGATAAGGCTGAATGCCTCACCTCCTGCCTGGAAGCCCAGTGCTCCCCCAGCCTTCTACCAGTAGACCAAGCTCATCTCCTTGAGGTTGACGCTGAAGTCGAACGTAGAACCTCCCTTCCACCCGTTGACGACCCTGAGGATCCCCTGCCTCCCATCACCCCTGATGAAGTGCAGGACATCGTCAAAGGTCTTCAACCCAGGAAAGCGCCCAGCTCTGACGGCATCACCAACAGAGTGATCCGCCTCTTCCCTGCCCACCTAATCATCCTCTTGGCCACCATCCTCAATGGTGCACTGGGGAATAACATTTTCCCACAAACGTGGAAAGAAGCCACAGTTATAGGCATTCCCAAGCCCGGTAAGCCTAAAGCCGAACCGTCCAGTTACCGTCCCATCAGCTTACTCAAAGTTCTCGGTAAGATCTATGAGAGGCTTATATATAAGCGACTCAGAGCTTACGCCGAGATCAAGGGCCTCATCCCCAACGAACAATTCGAATTCCGTACCCAATCATCACGGAACATATTCACGCAGGATTCCTGCGTGAAATAGCGAAGGCGTTTGACAAAGTCTGGCACAACGGCTTAATTTATAAGCTGTACCAACTCGGCGTGCCTGATCGTCTCGTCCTCATCTTACGGGACTTTCTGTCAAACCGCACCTTTCGCTATAAAATCGAAGGAACGCTCTCCTCCCCCCGCCCCATCTGTGCAGGTGTTCTCCAGGGCTCTGTACTAGCCCCACTCATTTTTACGCTCTTCACTAGCGATATCCCGAAAAGCAGTAAGGCTCAACTCGCTCTGTTCGCAGACGACACAGCCATCTACTGCTCGGGACGCAGTCCGGACTGGATTCGCCTCCATCTTCAATCCGCGGTCAACAAGCTCGCTGACTGGTTTATGAAATGGAGAATTGAAGTCAACCCCCTAAAAAGCCAAGCGGTACTCTACAGGAAACCATCGAACCAACGATGATAAGGCTGAATGCCTCGCCTCCTGCCTGGAAGCCCAGTGCTCCCCCAGCCTCCTACCAGTAGACCAAGCTCATCTCCTTGAGGTTGACGCTGAAGTCGAACGTAGAACCTCCCTCCCACCCGTTGACGACCCTGAGGATCCCCTGCCTCCCATCACCCCTGATGAAGTGCAGGACATCGTCAAAGGTCTTCAACCTAGGAAAGCGCCCGGCTCTGACGGAATCACCAACAGAGTGATCCGCCTCTTCCCTGCCCACCTAATCATCCTCTTGGCCACCATCCTCAATGGTGCACTGGGGAATAACATTTTCCCACAAACGTGGAAAGAAGCCACAGTTATAGGCATTCCCAAGCCCGGTAAGCCTAAAGCCGAACCGTCCAGTTACCGTCCCATCAGCTTACTCAAAGTTCTCGGTAAGATCTATGAGAGGCTTATATATAAGCGACTCAGAGCTTACGCCGAGATCAAGGGCCTCATCCCCAACGAACAATTCGGATTCCGTACCCAATCATCACGGAACATATTCACGCAGGATTCCTGCGTGAAATAGCGAAGGCGTTTGACAAAGTCTGGCACAACGGCTTAATCTATAAGCTGTACCAACTCGGCGTGCCTGATCGTCTCGTCCTCATCTTACGGGACTTTCTGTCAAACCGCACCTTTCGCTATAAAATCGAAGGAGCGCTCTCCTCCCCCGCCCCATCCGTGCAGGTGTTCCCCAGGGCTCTGTACTAGCCCCACTCATTTTTACGCTCTTCACTAGCGATATCCCGAAAAGCAGTAAGGCTCAACTCGCTCTGTTCGCAGACGACACAGCCATCTACTGCTCGGGACGCAGTCCGGACTGGATTCGCCTCCATCTTCAATCCGCGGTCAACAAGCTCGCTGACTGGTTTATGAAATGGAGAATTGAAGTCAACCCCCTAAAAAGCCAAGCGGTACTCTACAGGAAACCATCGAACCAACGATGATAAGGCTGAATGCCTCGCCTCCTGCCTGGAAGCCCAGTGCTCCCCCAGCCTCCTACCAGTAGACCAAGCTCATCTCCTTGAGGTTGACGCTGAAGTCGAACGTAGAACCTCCCTCCCACCCGTTGACGACCCTGAGGATCCCCTGCCTCCCATCACCCCTGATGAAGTGCAGGACATCGTCAAAGGTCTTCAACCCAGGAAAGCGCCCAGCTCTGACGGCATCACCAACAGAGTGATCCGCCTCTTCCCTGCCCACCTAATCATCCTCTTGGCCACCATCCTCAATGGTGCACTGGGGAATAACATTTTCCCACAAACGCGGAAAGAAGCCACAGTTATAGGCATTCCCAAGCCCGGTAAGCCTAAAGCCGAACCGTCCAGTTACCGTCCCATCAGCTTACTCAAAGTTCTCGGTAAGATCTATGAGAGGCTTATATATAAGCGACTCAGAGCTTACGCCGAGATCAAGGGCCTCATCCCCAACGAACAATTCGAATTCCGTACCCAATCATCACGGAACATATTCACGCAGGATTCCTGCGTGAAATAGCGAAGGCGTTTGACAAAGTCTGGCACAACGGCTTAATTTATAAGCTGTACCAACTCGGCGTGCCTGATCGTCTCGTCCTCATCTTACGGGACTTTCTGTCAAACCGCACCTTTCGCTATAAAATCGAAGGAACGCTCTCCTCCCCCCGCCCCATCTGTGCAGGTGTTCTCCAGGGCTCTGTACTAGCCCCACTCATTTTTACGCTCTTCACTAGCGATATCCCGAAAAGCAGTAAGGCTCAACTCGCTCTGTTCGCAGACGACACAGCCATCTACTGCTCGGGACGCAGTCCAGACTGGATTCGCCTCCATCTTCAATCCGCGGTCAACAAGCTCGCTGACTGGTTTATGAAATGGAGAATTGAAGTCAACCCCCTAAAAAGCCAAGCGGTACTCTACAGGAAACCGCGGGTCAGTGTCACCCTTCCACGACCCATCACCTTGGACGGCACGCCGATCCCTTGGGAGAAGCAAGCCAAGTACCTTGGTGTGATTCTCGATCAAAACCTCAACTTCTCAGAGCACATTGAGACGGTCCGCGCTCGCGCCGCCTTCGCTCTAGGTCGACTCCACCCCGTCCTCAACCTGCGTAGCAAGCTATCGCTCAGGTGCAAAATGCGCCTGTACAAAGCTTGCATACGCCCGATTATGACCTACGCTTGTCCAGTTTTCGCACATGCCAAGCCACGTCATATCCATAGGATGCAAGTAGTCCAAAACCGATTCCTCCGTAAAGCCACAAACGCCCCTTGGTTCGTTCGAAATGAGATCCTCCATCTTGATCTCAAAATCCCCACCATCCAGCAGTTCATGAAACGCCTTTCCAAGCGTTTCTTTGACACTGCTGCCAATTACACTCCCTCCACCATTTCCCGACTTCGCCGCCCTCGGCATGCCCTCACAGACCCCGATGACACCATTACCCTCCTCCAAGAGGCCAATAGGGCCACCAGCACATTACACAAAAACAGACCGACCTACCGACCTCGCCGCCGAGGTCCATCGCGACGCGCTCCACGTAGTAATCCCCTCCCCCGTCCCTTGTCCGATGAAGGCCAGCCCGCGCCGCAGCTGAGCCAGTAATATTATAATGTCCCATCAATGACCTCTGAGTTTGTTTCGGCGTTTCTGCTCAGAGCTAGTACTAGGAAACGTCATGGTCATCAAACCATTAAGAACACATTCGATCCAGCCGTCCCTTGCTGTCCTCTCTAGCGACGCCCTAAGCCGAGGTTTGTACCCCACAGGGGGTGCCCTTAGTGCGTAGTCGCCTAATTTTAATTTAGTTTTAAGTGCCCCTGGCTGGTGGCTTTAATTTTAATTAAGGCATCCACAGGAAAGTCCGATTAAGTAGTTACGGTCTCCTAGTAGCCAGCTACGAGATGCCACATCAAAAAAAAAAAAATGCACCTGTAAACAAACAAATACTATATAGTTATTAAAATACACTATAACCCAGTTGCAAAAAATAAGTAATATAAAATAGACAAGAACATTACATACATTTCTAAAATATGAAATTAATGTTAACAAGTATTATGGGAATGAATGTACATATCGTATATCTTGTATTGGCTACTGTTTTCAACATTAATTTGGTTAGTTTAATTATCAATGATATCAGTTGGATTTGCAAATAATGTTGAAAAATTGAAGTCATACCGATAAATCAGGTGCAGTGGATGTGCTAGCAGATATATTGGCCGCGCGGATGTGCTACTGACTAAACCTAGCGTAGCGGATTGCCAAGGATTAAATCTATGTCACTCCTCTTTAAAATATCCCCAGGCTGGTTTTGAATGGTAGGTATACAAACAGCTTTGACCTGCAAAGATTTAATATTAACGTAAAAGTGAAGTAATTACTCAAAAAATTTGTTTGACTCTTCAATAATATTGGTCCTACTATTTCTATTAAGGAAAAAAGAAGTACCAGGTTAGAGGCACCACATCCAGATATTGATTGAAAGTTTGTTTGATTTTGATCATTATCGATTAAAATTCTTAGCATATTTGATCGAATTGCAAGCTGTAAACAACTAATACATTGTTAGTATTTTTGGTGTTTTTTGATTTTTAATTAATCTTTAGATTTTTTTATCTTAAGACCACACTCGTAACACATTTTTCATCACTCTTTGCAAGTGCAGCAATGATGATGCTGTTGGGGGCATCATCAGTATTTAATATTTATCAGCCACAACACAACGCAATCATGTTGGACAAAAATTTGTAACACGCAATGTTACTTACCAATAAGCTTGGTGAAGGTAAAGCATCGTCACACAATGTTACTTTCTCAGTTTCCGGTTGAAACACGATTCTTCAAAGTAAAGGGAATTAATGTGAATCGTTTTAGTTAACATCTTTAAATTTTCAACACCAAATGTTTCCAGCCAAATTTTCTGTTTAAGTTTATTAGCAGGCAGCTCTGAAAATAAAAAAAAAAAACTAATAAGTAAGTAAGAATATACTATCGATAAAATGATAATACTATCGATAAATACAAAATTGTCTAAATGCGCAACCCTAGCCCTTCAATAACAACAAATTGATTTCATTAAAAAAATAAAGGAAACTTGTAGATAAATAAATAAGCATAGGTTTATTATCTAAATCTAAAGGTATTTCAGCAGAAATTAAGTACGTACTGGTGTAGAGTTATGTTCGGGTGATTACCGCTTCTTTTGATGCCACATCCTAATATATTGCAGTTGGGCACTTTGCTTTAAACGCAACAGAATGTTGCGTTTAAACTGTGTTCTGTAGTGAAAATAGTCAATAGCAAAGTGCCCTGGTGGCGGACTGGCGGCAGAGGCTCATGCGCCCTACCGCCGCGCCGGCCTCGCTACCGTCGAGGCGATCCGTCCAGTACTCGACGACTGGCTCGGGAGAAGGCACGGCTCCCTGTCGTTCAAGGTGACGCAGGTACTGTCGGGGCACGGCTGCTTCGGCAAGTACCTGCGTCGCTTAGGCAGAGAGCCGGACGCTCGGTGCCACCACTGCGTCCAATGCGGGGAGGACACGGCGCAGCACACGCTATCCAAGTGTGTAGCTTGGGAGGAGCAGCGCCGTGTCCTCACAAATAAAGTAGGAGGTGACCTGTCGCTGCCGGCAGTAGTGCGGAGGATGGTCGGTAGCGCAGTGTCGTGGGACGCGGTGGTGTCCTTCTGCGAGGACGTGATGTCGAAGAAGAAAGCTGTGGAATGGGAGAGGGAGATCTCAACTCCCTTCCTGGGCCGCAGAAGACGCACCGGGCGTCGAGGAAGGGCGGATAACGTCCTCTTCCGCCCCCCATGAATGGGTCCAGGGGCGAAGGACATGGGGAAGTCCCCGCCCCCTATTCGATGGACCCCGAGGCGGAGGTGCGCGCTAGTGTCGGCGCGCGCCTCTGAGGCGACGCACGGGGTAGTTTAACACCCCCCCAATACCCCGTGCAGGAGACGAGGCTCGGACAGACCGGGCCAGCACGAGAGTGTGGGGCCGTGGAAGAATTTAGACTCCCACGGTCCCACGCGCGCTCGTGTTAGAAGAAGCACCGGGGTGGTTTTAGTCAGTAAAAGTCTGAAAGACCCCGTCGCCACCCTATGAGGGCTTCCACCCCGAAAAAAAAAAGGTTAAGTTAAGCTAGTATAAGTTAGGAAGAAAAGTAAAGGATAAATTAGGATACTCAAGAAAAAACATACTGAAGTCTAGACTTCAGTATGTTTTTTCTTAAGATGCCTTTGCATTTTCCGTTCAGAAGAACGGAAAGAAGGCTGATTATGCAAACCAAAAAAAAAAAAACAAAATTGACAGTTGCAATTTTAGGTTATTTTTATTATAAAAAAAAAAATAGTGAAATAAACCAGTACACATTACAAAGGATTCAAACCAATGTCGTACTTACATAAAACTGGTCAAAACCTTGGCGGTATTATGCTTAATACAGCAAGACTATCAAGACAACTAAGGAGAAGCACTATTGTGATTAGTTCACGAACATTTTGTAGCCCTACTGGTACAATTAAAGAGGAAGCGGGCAATGTTACTACTGATACGGCTGCTGTTAAAGTCGGTGGTTTCGCTAAGGCCTTTGATAAACAATCGCAAATCTTAGACACTGAAGACAAAGAACAAAACTTTACATTTGCTTCATTACTGCGGAATTCTAAATTAATGGATGTAAGTTGATCTTTTAGTATTAGCATTAAGCTTATAATAATCCCTACCAGATGTCTTTTGGAGCTGCTATGTTTAAAACGACCATAGATCATAATTTCTAAAAGCAATTTTTGATGAAAGTTTTTCATATGTTGTTAAAGCTTTACCTATTGTTTGTTAATTTCAGCTTGGCGACCCTACCAACAAAGTGGTAATCGGTAAAATATTCCATGTGGTTGAAGATGACCTGTATATTGACTTTGGATGGAAGTTCCACTGTGTTTGCACCCGGCCTACTGTTCGAGGGGATGAGTATGTGAGGGGTGCCAGAGTAAGGATACAGATCAAAGACTTAGAATTGTCTACCCGTTTTCTTGGGTCCAGCACAGATCTCACTCTGCTAGAAGCAGACTGCAAGCTCCTTGGTATAATATCTACTCCTGTTAGACCTTCCCCTGTAAGTGATAAGTAATGTTATGTAGTATTTAATTTTTTGTAAATAGATGTAAAAGAAATAAGTAATGTTATTTAAAAACATTGTTAGATTTTAACATCCTCTAAGTATTTTACATTATGAGTTTACAAATAAGTAAACAATCTTTGTTTTTCCTCATGTTTTGTCTTTTACTATTATCTGTATTTTCTTTTTGTTGTAAAGTCCCAAGGCTAACCTTTCCAAAAAACCCCAGGAACACATTTCAGTATAAAACATCTACAGCCCCACATTTATAGCCATGGCATAGTCCAGGGATGGCGAACCAATGGCACGCGTGCCGTCGGTGACACGTAACAAAATAATTTCGGCAAGGCATAATTTCAAAAATTTCTTTAAAAACTAACAATGGACCTCACTAAATTGGCGACTGCAGGATTCCGAGAAACGTCAAGAGTAGAGATGGGCATTTACCCGGTAAATATCCGAACTTTGGGTAAATACCCATTTATACCTATTTTTACCAAAATTTTTACCAGGTAAAAATTAAAATCAGTTTAATTTAGGGTAGATCCGTAGTTACATCTTTATTGTTATCGCAAATCATATTTTGTTCAAGTTACAACCTGACACTGACCAGTTTGCATTGCAAAAAAATCGAGAAAATCTGAATTACACGGGCTGCCACTACGGAAGTACCATTTTTTGTTCTGGATGGGAAATCGTCAAATGACCTCTCTCGCTCTAGGCGGAGCGGAAGGGCGTGTCAGACTTTTACTGACTATAACCCACCCATGTTCCTTCACTTGCCTGTGCGCCAGGGCCACGGTTTCTTTTTAAACAACCCGAAATCGTTTTTTTTTTTGTTTCCGGGGTGGAAAATCCTCATGCGATGTCCGCCGCCCTGGGGCGGGCGACGGGTCTGTCAGACTCTTAATGATTAAAAACCACCCCAGTGTTTCATCTCACACCTACACCGGGGGTTGCGAGAACGAAAACTGCTTCCGCAATCCTCCATTGATGCTGGCCCGCCACTGTGGGTCCGGTCCGGGGGGACAGGTCAGCCGCCCAATTCACACGCCGCTCCAACTGTCCCCTGTCCGGGTCAGTCAGCGCGATATCCTCGGCATACGTGAGCAACCAGGGAGGTGGATCATATATGCTGAGGCCTGTATGGGGACTGCATATGCTCTTTCTACATAGAAAGAGCATATGTAGAGGCGTGTTCTTCGATCTGTATCTCTCCATGGTGAACCTTAGTGTTAATATAGGATCCATGGTTCCGTACCCTGGACGAAACCCATATTGACACTCCCGAGACAGCATACTCCTGCCGAATCTGAGAGTCTATAATCCTCTCAAAGATCTTCATGGCGTGTACCGAGCCCTTGCCTTTGAAGACTGGAGTAATAGTACTCGGTCCCCATTGGCTTGAAATTTTGCCGATCAGGAACACGCGGTTAAGCAGGTTAGTTAACATGCTCGCATCGCGAGGACCCATCGCCTTCCAGGCCTCAATGGGGACTCTGTCAGTTCCGACAGCTTTCCGATTTGCCATGCGACGAAGAGTCGTTTGAACTTCCTCGGGCGTTATCGGGGGGTTATTCAAGATTTGGAATGAGTTTCGGTGTCTGCACCTTTTGGTGCTGATTATTCAGCAGCTCGTGGAAGTACAAGCGCCATCTCTCCTTCACCGCGAGGTCTTTGCATAGCAGGTTGCCAGTAGGGTCTTTTACACAACGGCACTTGGATATATCCTATGCCGCTTTGACCCTGGAACGTGTCAATTTTGAAAAGAGATTTTGCGCCTCAGATGATTCCTATTTCTCGTAAAGCGCTTGCAAGTGGTCTGGCTCTGGCTACAACTCTTTTAGTGGCCGTTGTTTCCTTCTGCGGTGCGGCCGCCGTGAACACGCTTAAGCCCGTCACTCTTCTCACCCACATGACCGTTCAAATCACCACCCAGAAGCACTCACTGGAATAACGGGATCCCTTGAAACAGTTTTTTTAATGTTATAAACTAGCGCTGGACCGCAATTCCGCCTGATGGTAAGCAGTGATGCGATATTTGATGGTAAAGCGCGCTAGTTTATTAAGAGCCTATTCACTCTAGCCTTGAAGGCACTCAAATTTTAGTCCGACGGAAACACCGACGCTGGCAAATTATTCCAGTCCCTCGATGTACGCGGTATAAAAGAGGAAGCGAGACGCTTCGTCCGGATCGCGGTGGTGTCAACAATGTAAGGGTGGAAACTCGTCGTACGACGGGTCATCCGATGGTGGAACGGAGATGGGGGAATTAAATCATGCAATTCCCTTGCACACACACCAGAATGCATCTTATAGAAGACCGAAAGGCTGGCTACTCTACTTTCAAGTTAAGTCTGGGCCGCCAATCAGCCTCTTCGCACGCCCCTCCACTGAATCCAAAGTAGCCAGGTGACATTTCGCAGCACCAGCCCAAATGTGGCACACACGAGCGGACCTGTGCTTTGTACAACATTAGAAGCTGCCCCGGTGTGAAGTACCGCCGGACCTATGCGATGACGCCAAGTTTTCTGGTACCCACCCTGGCCTTGGACTCAATGAACCGCCCAAAGTTAAGGTTCGAGGAAATATCTACTCCCAAAAGCTGAAGGCGGTCGGTGCACTCCAAGGATACATTCCGAAAAGTAGGAGCCAAGCTGAACGGGCTCCTTTTGGCGGTGAACAGACACGCCTGTGTTTTGGCGGCATTGAATGCTACAATATTGGCTTTACCCCATTCGGAGACTGCCTGTCAGTAGTGCAGTACTCGTACGCTCTACCATAGCCTCTCTTTCGGATGGGATTGTTTCCTTACGGTTGTTTCCTTGGTTGGGAACACTGCGGCGGATTTTGTCCCAAAAAAAATAATGCACGAGCTTCCGGAAGGTATCTCTCCACAACTGTGCTGTCATCTGCATACCCATAGATACCGGGCATCAGCAGATCGTTAATATGCAGCAGGAACAGAGTTGCAGAGAGAACAGACCGCTGAGTAACACCGGCATTGGTCGACATGGGCTCCGATGAGCATCCGTCAACAACAACTCGGAGGGACCGTTCAGTCAGGAAGTATTTTACACAGCCAGTCAGGCCAGCGGAAACGCCGTACACTGAAATCTTACTCAAAAGGCCAGCGTGCCATACCCGGTCGAAGGCCTTCGAGACATCAAGGGAGACGGCAATCGCTTCCCCATTTTTCTCGAGGGCCTCGCCCCCACAAGTGAGTGGCATACACTAGTAGGTCCTCAGTTGACCGATTGCGCCGAAAACCATACTGTCGGTCACTGAGGAGATCGTTACCTTCCAGGTAAGCCAAGAGACGCGAGTTCAATACACGCTCTATAATCTTGCAGAGTATGGAGGTTACTGAAATCGGCCGATAGTTGATAGGATCAGCACAACTACCCTTTTTGGGCACGGGCTGCACGTTGGCAAGCTACCAGGACTTGGGCAGGGACTATACCAGTCCCAAATGAGAGGCGATACAGGCGCGTTAATACAGGAGACAACTCGGGCGCACATGCCTTAAAAACAATCGCTGGTATACCATCTAGACCATTAGCCTTATTCACGTCCAGATGACACAGTGCTCTCAAGATCTCCTTGTTCCGAATGCGAACCTCCGGCATTGAAGTTTCGCAATGAGGTAAATTAGGTGGAGTAGCACTGCCAGTATCAAGACGCGAACTATGGGCAAAGAGACCTGCTTTCACTCTCACCGTATCAGCCAGTGTTACATCAGGCCTAACCAGCGGAGGCAGTGTGGGCCGACAGACCATAAAGATCTGCTACCGGATGGCTGCGCAGATAACTTGTTGCCAATATGGGTAATGCGGACGAAGCAAGCCTTTTTAAGCGCCTTTTCGTAGGACTTGGCAGCACGGTTAAAGGCTCTCTTCTTTGAGCTTAGATCCGGAGCTCTGCGGTCACGAGCGTTAACCCAGGTGAGAAATTCCGCGTGCTTACGCTGTTCAGCTTGGACACAATCGGCATTGAACCATGGGCGAGCTGAGCCACCGACGGGCACGTCGCTGAAGGGGATAAAAGATTCCATAGCTTGACGCACCACATTGGTTATAGCGTCCGCACAGCTCGACGGATTGTCAAAAGATAAGCAGACCTGCTGCCAAGGATAAGACGCATAGAAGCGGCGCATCTCATCCCAGTCTGCTGACTTGTATCGCCACAGTCTCCGTTCACCACGAGAGTCGTGATCTGGTGGGGAGAAGGACGACACAGACTTCACCAGACAGTGGTCACAGTCACAGGGGACAGTCCTTCGAGCTGGCACCAGAACAACATACTTCGGCGTCACCACACCAGGAAAAGTGCAACGGATTTTCCTGGGTTGGGCTCGCTTCTTCAGCCGTATCCGCCTCTGACACGGTAGACCTAGCCCACAGGTCACAGGATTCGGCGTAGCTCCTGCGCGCCGTTTTGCGGCGGCGCCCTAACTGTGTCACGTACATTTCATCCTTTCCTATTCATAATAGTTTGACTTGTTTTGCTTTTACGAGTGCGATTGCCGTCAGACCACTCAGCTCTGAAGGGAAAGCTGGCGTCAGCACCCCATCCGTAAGTCAGCGGGTGCACCGTCAGGCAGGTGGGGTTGACTTGGGTCCCAAAGAAGGCGGTAGGACCCCAAAGCACTCCAGTACCTGATCGTAGTATTGATGGCGAAGCCGATTAAATATCAACTCATTTTATACCCGGTATTTATTATAAATACCCGGTAAAAAGGGTATTTTTTATTTTTTACCTATTTTACCCTTTTCTACCAATTTTTACCCACCCATTTTTTACCCACCCGCCCATCTCTAGTCAAGAGAGATTCAAAATAGCAATAATACGCAAGTATAATTATAGTATTTTTTCCTGTAATCAGTAAAGTCATTAGTAATAAGTAAAGTATAATTTATTTGTAGGCACTTCATGGCCACTTGAAATTTTTAATGGGCAAAAATGGCACGTAGATGCATAAAGGTTTGCCATCCCTGGCATAGTCAGTCCATTATATTCCAACTTCTGGGAACACAGGCCTCTTAGAGGGAGGGAGGGAGTATGCCCTAATCTACCAAGCAGGCCCAGCGTGGTATGGTACTCGTAGCCATACTCAAACCTGCCCCCTAATCGACGAACACATTTTTGTCAAATGATTGCGACTAGTTGGGATCGTTTGGACTGAACGGACCAATAGGCGGTCCGAACAATCCCAACAGATACCAACTAGGCGCAATCATTTGACAAAAATGTGTTCGCCGATTAGGGGGCTGGCCATAATTTATTGCATACTTTCTGAACTCAACACATTGAATTGGTAGTTGATAAAATTGGATAGTTAACATTTACCTGTTGATCATCTGTGTTGATTGCACTAGAGATAGTTGATATTGAAGGCATTCCAACATTCAGCAGTAGGGTAATTGCGTAACACATTATCAGTAGCAATGGGTTTAATTTTGACAGTTCAACAACATTCATTGCATTATTTATGTTTTTGAGCAGACACAATTTCGAACATTGTGAAGCAATGGATTGGCAATTTGCTTCGAAATGATTTCAACTAATAGTAATGGCGCGTTACGTAATTAGGGTGCAGGATTTTGTTTAACACACCAATAACAATACAAGATTTAAGTCAACAATTTATTTAATTGACAAACATTTGGACAACATCAATAATGGTATAGAATAGCATCTATTTATTGTCAGAATTGTAAGTAATTACTTATATATTTAATATTAGTAATTGTAACATTTTTAACATTCCCTTGTAAAAGTTTTTATTTTAAATCGATATTGTATTATATTATTATACAATGAATACTTTTATTATAGTTGATCTTGGAACAGTAAGTTACTTTGTCTTTATTATAAGTGGAATGTTAAAAATACAATATTTAGGAGGATTGTTTTCAAGAATCAGATGCCTAAAGATTACCTATGATTAGAGAGATTAACACTGAGATACTAATAAGGTATAAGGTATGAGTTAATAATAAGGTATAAGCCTTATAAATGTAAAATATTATCTAAAATCAGTAGCTACACAATACTTACTTGATCGTGATCAATAACATTGATTAAAATCATCAGAATTACCATTATTAAGTAGGGATATAAGTACTTTGTTTACTTTCTAATATTTAAATTCAGTAATACTATGGTATTGTAGTAAACCTTTATAAACAATCTTCTCAATAAACTTTAGTTTATTTCTCTAAGCATCTCTCCTTCATATTGACTCTCTACCAAGATGTTTTCTTGTGCATTTAAGTAAATTTAATATCACACCTTTGAGCTCAGTGCTTCATTACCTCATAATGCTAAACGCAGTATCGATATCTCCAACAATTCTATCACCCATTCATATATAATTAAATTCTCTTCAGTAAAATGATTTTTTTTTCTGTAAAATACTGATATAAAATACAAAAAGCCAGGTATTAGGGTATATATGTGAATTTGTAGTGGCATCTAACAAATATTCACAAGATAAGCTGTCCAAACATGAAATGCATTGTTTTTTCTTCTACTTAATTAATAGATTGTTATCTACATGAAGTGTACACTCATATAAACCCGAGATCACACCGAAACAAGTAGGTACACAACTTGGGTAAGATTCAACTCGGCATCGTGTGGGACATATCTACTTCATACATTAATGTTCATTAGCATCTTTTTCGATATATTTGAGTAGGCAAATACATATATCTACCACGTTTCTTCGTAGCAAAACGCCACACGATGGGAAGTCGCATTCAAAAATAATTTTGTGACACCTGAGTAGTCACGAGATCATCTCATTACGTCATGCCAGCCGTTTACATTCTACTGCACTTTGTCACCATTCCTGGACACAATCTCCTGGATGCTTGGGTCTTTAACAGCGTCGTTAGCGTCTGGCTTAACTTCTAGTATGTCGTCGACAGAAGAAGGTGTCGCGTCTGCAGGTTGATCAGTAGGGTGTGAGGCCTCCCAGTCCTTCAGGTACTGTACAACGGCAGCGTGACCGAATGTCTCGGCTTCGTTGAGCGGGCGGCTGCCCCAGCGATCGCGAGGGTCGTGCGGGACTCCGCACTGAGCCAGGAGGAAGTCAACGCAAGAAAGGTGGCCCTCTGCAGCCGCCAGATGCAGCGCGGTGCGACCGTCATAGTCAGACAGAGTCATATCCATACCAGAGAGATGGTGCCTGAGAAATAAGAATATTGTATCGATTTAACAATATGTTTGAAGGTGTAAGGAAAGTCACATTGTAAAAGACTACTTTTGCGTCGTCTGCCTAATGTAAAGATGATATGTTTACACTAGCGCCGTGTTGTGAGCTACGTCGCTAAGCATTACCTACCCATAGAACAGCACTCGAGTTAGGTACGTAGGTACTAATAGACCCATTAAGCAGTACAATAAGCATAATAATGAATACTGAGTACACTAGATAAGCAGGTACTGGTATTAGCTTAGTACTTATCGAAAGCAATCTATTTGATAGAGTTCACCGGAATGGGTAGTTTCGGGTCAGACCTTTGGCTGTTAAACAATAATATCTTTGTCAAAAATATTTCCCCAGTCAAATAAGTAAAAGTTCCTTAAAAGGAATTTATTCGTACCTTCTCAGTGCGCTGAGATCTCCACTCGCGGCAGAGAACAAGAGATTGACGATGTTGAGACCCGTAGACTCGAACTTGTACCGTCGAGGATCTTTCTTGTGACTCGCGTACCTTATGTTGTCGTACTTGTGGAAGTTGAACCTATTGATCAGGTCCTTAAACAATATTAATAAAGGTTAACGATTACATCTTTCCGAGTAAATATATATTTAAAAGAAAGAAAATACTTGAATTTATCTTACATCACAAAATTGCAATCCTCGGCAGCTGTTTCCTAGGGGGTCCAATGGCGGGGACCACGTACAGATGCCCATAACATTAGGTACAACTATGAGCATGGCGCCTGAAACTCCTGACTTTGCAGGAAGTCCCACTTTGAACGCAAACTGTCCGGAGTAGTCGTACATGCCGCAGCTGTGCATCAAAGAAAGCACGTTGCGCACTGAGTCTGGCCGAAGTACTTTTTCGTCAGTGATAGGACAAATGCCTCCATTGGCTAGTGTAGCAGCCATGATTGACATAATGTCGCAGTTAGCTTCCATTGAGCAACACTGTAAGGAA
The DNA here is from genome assembly GCA_017933935.1 of Sesamia nonagrioides. NCBI lineage: Eukaryota > Metazoa > Arthropoda > Insecta > Lepidoptera > Noctuidae > Sesamia > Sesamia nonagrioides. The sequence goes on from JADWQK010002047.1 coordinate 267,178, forward strand.
ATGATGTACATTAGTTTATTCCCGATATCTATAAACTAAAAAAAAAAACAAAATATATTTAAAAAAAGCCAAGACCTGACTCATTGGCCGATATATCAACGCATAGCCTAAACTGCTGGGTACTAGAGGAATAAAATTTGTAGGGTGTGTACCTATTTCGTGGGGAGTAGATATCCACCAAGAAGTAATGTTTCTTATGAGGGTGAAATGGGCCGGATTTATGTTGCATTGGTGTGTATTTACCTATGTTGTTGTTTATTACGGTGTATGAAAAATCTTATTCATTAAATTAATAAACTTGAAACCTGATCGGGCCATCACTTATCTAAGTACTTAAATTATGAAGTTTGCCATTATTTGTTTCTTCTAAACTACCCCAAATTCTAACATTCCGCTATACAGGGCAGAATTTTAGCGAGCGGTCAGATTTTCTCGAAACTCGTATTTATACCTAGGACCGAAAGTAAAGAACAATTTGTATTCGAGTGTTTGGAAAATTACCTACCATTAAAATACCGTTAAAAATTTCAATCTTGAAACTAGACTTGGCCCAAACGACTATTTAAATCCATACTCCATGCTTTGGCAATGTTATAAATGAGAAAGTAAATCTGTCTGTCTCGCTTTCACTTCTAAACGGCTTATCGGACTTGGATGAAATTTGGCAGTTGGCATATAGAGACCATGACTTGGGTTAGTCCGAGAGCTGGCAAGAATTTTTGGGTAGGTATTTGAGGCAAGCTGAAAACTTATCCTGTACCTCTCCTGTTATATCCCAACACGAAACTGCAGACCTGGCTGGTGAGTAGCGGGGCTAAATCAATGCCCAAATTTTTTAATTTTTTTTTTTTTGTTTTATCGAGAAATATACTTGAGGCAATTTGCAATTTTTATATGTTGTAGTTTAATATTTACAGAATATAAAAAAAAATAAGCCAGACGATTCAGCCGGGGTTTTAACATTGCCAGACGCGTCCAAAAATATTTTGCAAAAAATATAAAAAATGTATTTGAGGCAACTTGAAATTTTAATAGAGTATTATTAATAACTAAAAAGTAAGACTCTCAAAAAGACAGATCATTTCGGTGGGACTTTCTACCTGCCAGGTGATCTAATGAATTTGTATGGGTGCGAGTGCGGAGCGCTATAGACAAACTGTAGAGTGAGAGACAGCGTATAACGGCAACTGTCTGCGTTCTTGCTAGCTGCGTTACTATTGGCTCTGGCGAGGTCACGCGACTTACTATAGCCATGTGGTTTTCAGTCGAAATTTTGGAGTAACTTTTCGGTGGGACTTTCTACCTGCCAGGTGATCTTATAAAGTAATGATTACAAAAATATAAAATTACAAAATCAGATTTATTGAAATAGAAAAATTATATACTAATAATATAATACAGCTGCAGAATTATTATGAGTATACAAATATCAATGTAATTAATTCCCTGTCATGTCAGAAAGAAATTGTCATTCTTCTTCTGTAGATGCTCCTTCATTAGAGCTATCAGAATCAACTTCAGATTCATCTGTGTCTAATTCGGATACCTCTGCATTATCTGCGAAAAGTAATATATATGGATTTATTAAATAAATCATAGAAATTAAAATGCAACAGTTATAAAAAAAACTATGTATACGCACTTGTAGTAATATTTCAAATATTATTTTGTTTATTGTTTTCATGAACAATAGCGTCGAATACTGATTGCGGCATACAATCTCCGTCGAACCAGTGGAAATGTAGCGTATCCTCATGAAGTGTCCATCCGTTTCTATTCGGTGTCAAAGAGCTGGGGAATCGCAAATATGCATTTCTCCAAATACTCGTTATATATTGCGTTCTTAAAAGATGTTGTTGTAATTCAGCTTTGCACGGAGGTAAAGTAGAGGGATCACAATTTTTTAAAGTTTTTTAGAAAGGTTCATCTTCAGTGTTAGCTTTGTAAGTTACACAAAATTTTTGAAACCGTGCTGCATTTATGTTTGATATATTTTTATATCCATAAATTTCACAAATAAATGCTTCCAAAATTGGCAAAATTTCTTCACGTGATCCGGTAATATGTGCTACTCCAAGATCTGTCAAAGCTTTTTGATAATTTTGATTTTTTAACTTATAAATCGTGTAGCACAAATATTAGAATACGACTGAGAATAACAACTCCGAAATTCCAACTGAAAATCACATGGCTGTAGTAAGTCGCGTGACCTCGCCAGAGCCAGGAGTAACGCAGCTAGCAAGAACGCAGACAGTTGCCGATAAACGCTCTCTCTCACTCTACAGTTTGTCTATAGCGCTCCGCACTCGCACCCATACAAATTCATTAGATCACCTGGCAGGTAGAAAGTCCCACCGAAATGATCTGTCTTTTTGAGAGTCTTACTTTTTAGTTATAAATAATACTCTATTAAAATTTCAAGTTGCCTCAAATACATTTTTATATTTTTTTTGCAAAATATTTTTGAACGCGTCTGGCAATTTTAAAACCCCGGCTGAATCGTCTGGCTTATTTTGTTTTATATTCTGTAAATATTAAACTACAACATATAAAAATTGCAAATTGCCTCAAGTATATTTTTGGATAAAACAAAAATTTTTTTTTTTAAATTTGTGCGTTTGATTTAGCCCCGCTACTCACCAGCCAGGTCTGCAGTTTCGTGTTGGGATATAATAGGAGAGGTACAGGACAAGGTTTTAGCTTGCCTCAAATACCTACCCAAAAATTCTTGCCAGCTCTCCTACTAGGTAGGGACATCATCATCATTTATCCTGGCTCGCAGGCGAATTCGTGGGCAACAGTAACAGTGTTTTAGAGTTATTCAAAAATCAAGCCCTGGCTAGGTGAAATCACTCAAACGTTATTGTCGAATAATTACTATTATTATGATATATGTATTATAATACTATAACCACAGTATAAAAATCATATAGTAGGTCGACGCTTTTGATCTCGTGCAAAATGCCGACATCGTCTAGACAGTAACGCATCGGCTAGGGTGGTCACAAATAAACAATATTTACGAAATTATTTACTTATTGCAGATCAACATCGATAGCTGTATTATATTTAATTAATTTGCTATTTTTACTAAGGGAACAACTCGAGACACATTTAAGTTATTTAGATGCCATTTTCGTAACCAGCACCCCAATCCACCTTAGAATAATAACACCCATATCATAATTAATATACATTTAAATTGGCGTCTGCCATCTTGGATTTCAAAAAGGGTGACTTTTTCGTAACAAGTACCCCAATTATACTCAAAATTGACACTTTTATCAAAATATAAAAAAATTTGGATGACAAAAAGGATGGCTTTTTCTTTACATGCTTGTTAAGAAAAAGCCATCCTTTCCCCAACCATCCCCAATTATACTCAAAATTGACACTCATATCAAATTATAAAACAAACAAATAAAAAAGCAAACACGCGTTAGCCCTTAATGATAGATACCGAGCTACGACCATAGTTTTGTTCGCAGCTCGGGTGCCGCTTACCCGCGTCTCGTCCCTCACACCCCGCACGATTGCTCTGTCTAGACGTCTTCGTTGGACGACTGTATGATTTTTAGACTGTGCTATAACTATGGCAGTGAAAAGGTCTCACATAGTTTCATATGACCGATCTTAATGCTTTCCTTTATATGTAGACTTGAACCTTTTCTGAATTAATTATTATTTTATTTTCCAAAACTAACTTTGAAGTCTGGGCTTTGTAACTTTGAAGCGTATTCCCGTGGAATAATTTCAGACATCCAGGCGGGCGAAGCTATTACATTCATAAACATGAGAGGAAATTCATACCTGGAAATAGAAATCCATACATTCGCGGAAATTCGTTTTTTCTGGGTAACATTTATGTTCTCTCATGTAGAAGCCAAGTGCATAGTTTCTGTCGGCGGCCTCGCGTTCAGATAAAAACACTGCATTATTGAAGCCCAGTCCTTCGTTGCCAGCGAGCCGGCTGAAGAATGACATGACATAATCAAACTTTTCAGCAAGTGTCATTTCGGGCTTGTCCAAGGTCTTCAGTAATGAGCATACTAATATTGCTCCTGCATTGATCATAGGGTTGTGCGGCTTCACTGTAAAAATAAGTTTCGACGAAATATTATTTACGATTCGCTGAGAGTAACGTTGGCAAATGTTATTATTAATTGTCTACGCACGTTCGGTGCGTCAAATACAAATGGTATCACTGTTGTAGGCGTTGTTATTACGTACTGTTATAGTCTAGAACGAGTTCATTGAAGTTGCGGCCGCTGGGCTCCGTGCCAACATATTTGTGTACCACGTCAGGCCCCAAGGTGTCAAGTGCCATTGCGTATGTCAGAGGTTTGCTGCACGACTGCAGAGTAAATGGGACCGTCACGTCACCTGCAAAAAGGAGAACATTGTTACCATACTATGTCAGTCGCACATAAGCAATCAAATAACATGGTTACGTTATTGAGTCTTACCGATAGAAAATCGCTGACCATCAATTGTACAAATGCTCACTCCCCAGTTGTCTGAGCTAGCCTTAGCGAGCTGTGGTATGTAGCTGGCCACTTTACCATCTGAGTTACTTTTAGCAGCCCAGTACATTTCTTCTACGTCTTTGATAAAGTCTTGAAAGTCTGGAATCACAAATTGACTGCGGAACGCCCTCGTTATCAGAACGATGTTGGGTGCAATAACTTCTTTGAAAGTCTTCCTGTCTAGTTTCAGTGTTTCTGGTGAACCACCTTCGAAATTGGATTCTTTGTGAACTTTGTATAAATTGTGCATCACTTCTTTTACACGAGAATCATTCTTCCTAATTCCGGTCGTCCTCAAGGCCTGGAAGTAGGGAACCACAGATATAATGTTTGTGCCGTGTACATAAAGAAATCGTTTAAAACATGAAACACGTATGACAAAACTTACGGCCAGAAACTTTCCAACGGGTAGCAGGCCTGTGTCTTCATTTTTGAACATATCAAAAAGGACATCATCGGAATTCTTGTGCGGCCCTTCGCGAACCCTGCAGAACAACAACGATTTCATTTGATACTATTTTATGTAATTAAGACAGTATAGACTAAACTCAGGCTAGTAAGTAGGTAGCTAATTAGTATAAGGTTAATGATTTTTTCTTAAAAAAAAAAGAGTAGGCTGATAAGATTTGACTTTAGTCACTGACTAGGTATACCTAAGTGAGGCATCACTACGAGTATATGAGCATCACACTACTCCTACCTATTTGTTGCTAACTGGTAGTAGGACTGGAATGGTGTATTTTAACATTCATTTACTACACGCTACAATTTGGTAGATCCGATGATTTGTGAAGCGATCAATTATTGTCAAAACTTGTAAAATAAATGATGTGTGAGGCGCTGTTATAGACACGTTTGTTCACGAGTATGACATTAGCGCGACACTTCTAATAGAGTAATTACCTATAACATATTGAACAAATATTGTGTTACTGGTAAGTAACACCAACGCCCCCGTGTGACGTCAAGCGTCGCAAACTATTAATATCAGAAACGTGATTACGTAGGTCCGCGGGTGTGTCTCCGACGAGCACACCAAACTCCGTGACAAAGCTGTTTACCATGTCACCTGACGTGGTTATATTTAGACAAGAGAATGGGAAGAAAAATAAGCAACTGCTGCAAACATTTGGTAACTACTACGACGCAAGCATCGCTAGTTTGATAGCGAGAACAAATGCTATAAACGTTCAGAAGAATAGATTAACGAAACTTTGAGAAAAACCCACAATATCTGTCTAGATATAGGTTTATCTCTATGTCTATTTGCCAAAAGAGCGCAATTTACACAGTAATTTGGCAGATTTCAGTGTCTGCTTAAATAAGAGTTGGGTAATTCGCTGAACCTCAAAGTATCCTAACAACATGTTGCACTCTACGGATTCTATTTCCTTGGATGCCCATTATCAACATTAAAGCGTTATCAAACTAAGAAGCAAAACCAAATAAAAAAATCCAATAAAACGGTCTAGAAAGCAAGAGAAAAAAATGTGTTCAAAAAAATATTGATAATTGCCACAAAAATAGCCAAGATCAAAATTGGGAACTGTAGCTTTTAGGTACTACAAACTCATACTGTCCATGCAACACACTCGAAGAGAGGCAGATGCCTGATGTACTCACGCTACGGGGTCGATGTTATGCACGAACGAGTACTCTCTGATTTTGCTGCTGCCATGGAAAGTGAACAAATACAAATGTGAATACCTTATCAATGTTACATGACCTTGCTGAAAATGTAGTGTGTAAAGTTACGTCATCACCAGACATGATAAAATGAGAAATCAGTTAAATCTTTTGCAGATTATTCAAAAGGAATTTCATGCCTATTGATTTTCTGTATAGTACTGCATTATCAAAGGTCACAAGTCAGGTTTCGTCTGACACAATTTTGTATAACTGAACACATGATTGTGGAAAAGTTAATTATTTATCCGTAGCAGGCGCTATAGACACAGACTGTAAGTATCTACTATGTAGAAGTGTTTTCCAGTTTCAAATGTCAGGGTTGAATTGGACGACCGGCGCCGGTTCGTTTAATATAGATCAATAGGAGTCGATGTGGGTTATTACCAGCAATTTATTTCCAATAAACGTGTGTGTTATGACATTGTTTCTGCATTGATTATGAATAATAAGTATTGCATGCATACCTTAGGTCCAAAGACTGGACTGAATAGAAGTGAGGTGCTGAATTGCGCCATTTCTGAAAGAAACAAAATAATAATTTTAGCAAAGAGTTACTTTTGGTTACTTTATCGCATAATTCCACAAACAGAGACAGACACGAAGCTTCCCTCTGTCAACGCGGAAATACAACACAAGTAAAAGACACTCACTTCACGATTTGCTATAACATAGTTTGGTCTCACTTGACTATAGTGGCGATAGCAGGTGCATATCGAGTGCTTGGGTTTGGCGAGAGGGTGTGCTGTCGCGAGCCGGCACAGCTGTCGGGTGCTCATTTCGGCGAGCTGCGTGACAAGACTTGCAAAGTCCCAACTCGGACGTACTCTACGGCGGCCGGTAGCGGTTCAGCCGCGACGACGTGCTTATATCCGCTTCCGAGGCGCAGGCGCCAACTGACGGTTCCCCGCCCAGCGCACCTCGTCTATCTAATTGTTTACATTCAGTGTTTACACGAACGCTGACGCGTTACGTTAACTTAAATAATTCGTGGCGATAGTAGCACCTGAATGACGTTATACCATAACATTTTATTTACAAAGAGCTACGTAGTAGGGATAACCCATAATTATGTTAAATGTAAATAAATCTTTTAGGATTCACAAAAGATTACGTTAAAACATCAACAAACGGCTGAATAAATTAATTAAGGTACTTGAAAGGTGGTAATGGTTAATAAAGTTATCGAATAAAATTATGATAAAAACAACTATGATTTCAGCGCATTTAAATACTTACTTGCGAATTAATTGAACTATCACGAAGATAATTGATAAAAAAAAGTAAGCTGCTATTTAAATTAGAAACCGTATTTGTTTTGATATCTAGACGTAATATAAAATGTTCGTATTCCTATTATATCTTGAAATAGATTGTTCAAATGTACGTGGTACGCGACAACCATCTAATAAGTAATCGGCTTACAACTCTACAGCGACGAGTCAATCGATCAATACGATAGTGGCATAACAAACTCACAATAAAATAGGTACGTTCGATGTCGTATCAAATACCAAATTGAATGTTATCGTAAGATTAAAGGGGTCCTCTAAACGCTAGTCACATGTCTAAAAACCGAAAAGAAATTCAATGTATCAAAGGTTTCGTTTTTCAACGCTACATGATTATTATAGAGGAGGAATGATTTTGTTTCCTTTTTTTTTGACAGTTCTGCTCTATTTTATTTAAAGAATAACCTGTCGATTGAAAAGTGCACCCTAAATCAAATGACGATACCGCTATTCTTCTGTCTGCTATTATCGAAATACATATATCATTTTCTATATGATAGCCTGTCGGAACGTTGGGAATAGCTACGCAAGACTTCTGGTTAGTGATAAACTGATAACCTAATGATAAAAGTTCTGGAAAATTCGTAGCTGTTCGTAGCGATCTTGTAGCATGCGCATTTTGGTAGGTAAATAGGTACTTATATGATGGTGCCATGAAATTTATGGAAAAAAAATGCTAGTAAATAATGGACTAGCACCGTCTCGGCGCACTAGTAGTTTTAAATTCGACTATCAAAGTCCGGTTAAGTAGTTACGGCCTCTAATGGCCACCTACGAGATGCGATATCAAAAAAAAAGTTCGACTATCGAATCGAGCGTGAAGTTATGACCGGATCAATTCCGTCAGACGGGTGGGGGTAATGTGTGAACATTACAGGTTACGACATTATCGACATATCCGTTGAAGTGCAGGGTGAGAGAGAGGGATTGACCTCTCCTGAGCTTTTCAACCTTTATGTGACCGTCCTGATGGTTGTGCTTGGCAGCCAGCATATTGGTTACTATGTGGATGGAGCATGCGTCAATAATTTAAGCTATGTAGACAACTTGATGCTATTGAACGTAACGGTCTGCGGTCTCAAGAAACTGATGGGCACCTGTGAAGAGTATGCCTTGAGTCATGGGTTGAAATATAGGTAATACAGGAAACATAGAATGGGAATTTGGAGCTAGCTTCTGTATAGTGTGTCCCTGTGTGTATAAACAATGCATCAAGCCATGTATTATGGGGTATGTAAAATACTTTGTTCATAAGTACCGCTGACCTAGAAGACGATGAGCATATTCAGCGGGAGTAGAGGGCATTGCAGTCAGAGGAAATATGATAGTGCGTAGGTTTGTGCATTGTTCGAGGGAGGTACTCGTAAAAATAACACTCTTTAGGCCTTTTTTATGGCAGGAGTGGGAAATCCTCATGGACGCCCAGACTGCCTCACTAGTGAACCAGTCTGGGCAGTGCCGGACTCTTACCGGCTAAAACCCACTCCTGCCTTTCTAAGTGTTCCCCTGACGTAGTCAGAGACCTTTCCTGGGTCTATCTGTTTTATTTGCGTTCTAATTTCTTTTTGACTTTAAAGATTTGTATTTGGGCTAATACCATTGTTTTATTTTTACTTGTTTAATTTATTTCATTTTAATATTTATATTAAGCTTAAAATTTATTTTACTATTTTAAAGATCAGCATATTTTTTATATGATTGTTTACCTATATATAAATTTATATATTAAAAGCGTATTTTAAGTTTCCTTGTTTTGTGTTATTACTTTGGTCGCTAAATCTATGCAGCAGTCCAATAAAATATGTCTATGATTTTTATTTGCAAATATTTCTTCAATGTTGTTTTGGCTTATGTCAGTGTCTATCTTAATTTCCAGCTCCCGACGCTTCATTCCGAAGACAGGACATTCTGTCAGAATATGTGGAGTCGTTTCCAGTGTATCCGGCTCACAGATGCATGATGGGCTCCCCTTTCGCTTAAAGCGATGCAAGTATTCCTCTTTAGACCTTACATCCTTCTACGAGTGCAACCTTTGTTCAATTACGCGTTTAAGGTGGTGTTGAGGCTGTTCCGCTCCTGCAGTGCCTCGGGCTTATTAGCGGAGGCGCGCACTGTCAGCTTTCGCGACACGATGCGCAAGCGGTGCGCATTTCTGGTGCGTAGAGTTTGGGTCAACTTTAACTCCGTCCTTGCGATAATCGCCAATAGAGTGGATCGCCCTTATATTCGGCATGCTGTGGCGGACATAGTCCTGTCGTGTGAAGTTGTAATCTGCGCTTCTGAGAGTTCTTTTGTGTGTCTGTTCGTATGGGTCTTATTATTTAAAATTAAACTATTTTTTTCCCTTAGATATACGTATCTTCTAGAGATCCGATGTTTTTATTATTGCCCTGTCAAGTAAAGGGTTCAGTCGTAACGAATATTACTTTGACCAAGAAGTCAAAGTCAAAGCAAAGTTTATTTAGAAGGACTAGCAAGAGCTAGTCCTTCTAAATAAAGGCGAGATGTTTTAAGAAAGAAGTAGTAATCAGGTACCTACTTACTAGCTATATACCTACATACCGTAAATGACGTGGAATGACATTTACTCGTCGCATATAAAATATAATAAAAAATAATTTAGATGAGGTCGATCTTTCCTATCTGAATATTCTGGTAAAAACGGCCAAAACAACTAAATAAAAAAATCCGGGAAATTTTCAATTTTTCTTGTCACGACAACCTATGGCCATTTTGAATACAATCAAACAATAGTCAAATCATTCCCACCGTTCACAAGCTAACATACCTACTAATGAACAGCATTTAAATTATGTTTCGAACACTAACTGAATCGGCCATAGATGTAGGATTTCATTGCTACGCAATATATCTATGGAATCGGCAATAAATAAAAGGAAAAAAAATGCCAATCTTTAGTTTACGACCTATTTTCAGACCATAAATAAAAAAAACGAAAACGAAATTCATTAAATGATCTAGCCGTTTCGTTTAAGTTTAGTTATTAGTCAGACGAGAATTTTATTTAAGTACCTAATAAAGATTTACTACAAACCATAACATGTACCTACTCATAGATTTTCATAACAAAAACTGGAACACAATTTTATTATAATGTATCTACGTTTTAAGCAACTATTCCTACATTTCCAAAGTATCTAAAAAATAAGTTCATATTTCATGTTTCTGATATCGAAATAAAATATCACTTAATTATTTCAATAAGTAGATAATCCATATAATCAGTAGACAAACATTAGTAAAGCCTAGATAATATCTATTTGTCTGTCTCATTTTTAAAGTACTACGTACGTACGGTGTCATGACTACCGATTTCCAATGCTGAGCCATTGCTGTAACAATTTCACCGTGCAAACTCAGGTGAAATGAGCGTGGATTGAGCTGTCATTCCAACTAATGCTATTGTTTAACAATATTACAGCTCACTTAACTCAACTTTTCACGGTAACATTTATTCAGAATCGATAGGCTGTATTCATGAATTCATATTCCCATTGGTACAATATTTTGAGCTATTTTTTTATTTTTTTAGTTCAACTTTCACTAATCTTATATTTAATGTACCTAGTTTGTGATGCGTTTGGGGTTTTTTTTCTATTTACAACGTTAGTATAGTTTTAATATACTCAGTGCATAAACACAAACAATTTAGTGATTAATGAAGACGACAATTAGATATTTGAATAGAAGGGTGAAATGTAAAAAAAATAAAAGTAATCACCTCAAAACCGTTATCACATTCCATCACGAATTCCTCAAAGCCACTGTTATTCAAGTACCGCATACCAGAGTTGCGAAACAATCGCGGGAGATGTGCACGCGCAGGGAGACGCGCGAACTGAGGCGAATATTGTGAGAAATGGCCGACAATTCCGCTCGCGACGCACTGAGCCATCCTCCTTCGGTCTGCCGTTTATAAATATACTACATCTGGGATTGCCAAATTAGTAATAGATGGCAACTTGTCGCATTATATTTAGTTTACACTATAAATCGTAACAATTACAAAGTAGGAATTGCTATCTTTCCAATGTCTCATTTGGTATTCATCATCAACCTTTTATCGTCCCACTGCTGGGCACACGTCTCTTCTCATACAGAGAAGGATTGAGCGTAATCAACACGCTTGCTCAATGCGGGTTGGCGATTTCAGACTAATAAAGTCCAGGTTTCCTCAAGATGTTTTCCTTCACCTTCAGTCATTGGTGTCCAAGATATACATAGAAAGTACCTACATATAACTTCAGAAAAGTTACATTGGTTCTTGCTTGACCTGGAATCGAATCCGCACACTCATACTTGAGAGGCTGGTGTTTTAACCACTAGGCTACCAAGACTATCATGTCATTTGGTATTAGGTACATATATCTAATATACATTTGGTGTTATATCATATTGTTTATTTTTTTTATAATTTTCTCAATACATTAACTGCTTATTCACTTTTCGTACCTCTGAAGATTGCGAGGATTATGATTTAAAATCAGTCCAGGCCCCAGGGCCATTCCCGTTAAATGTTTATCAGAGTCAACGGATACAACAAAGCATTTTGTGAAGAACGAAAAAGAATATATTTCAAAGTACTAGGTAGACCATGACGATGGAAAATATGAAAAAACTTACACAAGCAGAATATACATGGAGTTCCTAGTAAGCTTGTTGTTTGAATGGTTACGTGTCTGGCCATAGCTTAAAATAATAATGCAGCTATACCTACGTATTTACTGCAACAATACGTAGGTACCTATAGGTTTTCGTTTTAAATAACACTGCTGCATTGTATATACAGACAATAACAAGTAGGTCTTTAAATAATTGCGACAGGTGGTTTATTTTGACACAGCTTTTATTTGAATGACTTTCATGTCACTTTAAAGAACCTTTCATGTTCTATTTAAGTAAGAATTTCTATTGATTATATCAGTACAGTACCTATTTGTGTTTTTGATTTATATTATTATTGCCCAACGCGGAATAGACAGCCTCTGTGGCGTAGCGGTAGTGAACGCGGCCGTTGGGTAAGGAGGCGCGGGTTCGATCCCCGCACAGTGCAAATATTTGTATGCATGAATATGAGTATTTGCACTGGTCTGCTCCCTAATCGGCGAACACATTTTTGTCAAACAATTGCGACAAGTTGGGATCGTTTGGTCCGAACGGACCAATGGGCGGTCCGAACGATCCCAACTGATGCCAACTAGTTGCAATCATTGAACAAAAATGTGTTCGCTGATTAGGGGGCTGGTCGTGCCTCGGAAAGCACGTTAAGTCGTTGGTCCCGGTTGCCATACGAACATCTAGTGGCAGTCGTTACGGGTTGTTGGAGCTCTCAAAAGTCTAACAATTGGTCTAACTGCAATGCTTAGATATCGCCTTCGGGTTGTGGAGGTCAGACGGCAGTCGATTCATGGAAAATATTGAAGTTTAGCCAAAATTAGCAGTTAGACTGGTTAAGCTGACCCCAGACTCCAAAGCTGAAAAGCTACGGATGCGACTGGGATCAACGCTGAGATGATGATGTTTATTATTGCCCAACTATGAGGCAGTTTTATGTTTTCATTTAATAGCATCTTCCCATTGTATCACTAGGCATTTGAAATGCATTGACCAACTCTATGTATTAATTCTATGTATCGCCAGCAAATGAAGCTACCCAAGACTAACCCCGATTTCAAGTTCAGTGTTCTTTTTAATAAATTAAGAAAAGGACAGAAGATAAAAATCTATTAGTTTAATCCTATCAAATTAGTCAGCGCCTGAAGTAAATATGACGTATTTATTACATATTCAGTAGGTATGTGAATGGGCTACTACCTATTTTCTTTTCATACCGCTAAGAGATAAGGTTTGTCCGCGCCTAACGAATTTTCCAGTATTTGGACAATTTCTTTTAAAATTTATTATGATTTCGAAAAACTTTATTTTGAGAACTTTATTTTCACCCTAAAATATTGTAGGTATACTAGCTTTCCGCCCGCGGCTTCGCCCGCGTAGAGTTCGGTTATATTGCGCTTTTTAGATTTCTCTCGGGAATATCAAATTTTTCCGGGATAAAAGGTAGCCTATGATCTTTCTCAGAGTCTAAAGATTGTCTGTGCCAAATTTCATAAAAATCGGTTGAGAGGCTTAAGCGGGAAAGCGTAACAGACAGACAGACAGAGTTACTTTCGCATTTATAATATTAGTATGGATGGTAAAAGAACGGTTGTAGGGTCTGCTAGTAACAAAATACACTTGCTATATTAACGAAATAGATAATAAAATCAATTGCCGTGCGTTATTCTTGCAAGAAGCCGAAAATGGCATCGGTCGTCCTTGAACATTTTTCATTAGTAAAATTTGAAATGTGACCGGTACTTCAAAATATGCATTAAAATAAGCAAAAGGAAATTCATCAGCTTTTATATCATACTGGTAGATAGCAACCTTAGTAAATAACATATAAACCAGTTCCATGAAAAAGCATTTATTCTGTTAAGGGATTTGGCAACGTAATTTAATTCAGAAGGATTTCAAAAACTAACAAACTACTACTAACTAAACTAGGATGTATAATTATATTATTGTACTTAGTTTAGCTCCGTAGCAGTGCTATCACTGCTACGCGATGCTACATGCGTAGCTTTAAGTAAGTTGGAATAGCCTTGTCAATCAGTCAAGTTAATTGGTCCGTTTTATTAATGCAAAATTCATTGTTTCATTTATGAAAGTAATCTAAACGTTTTTCCGGGGCGAGATCGGTGATAAACTGAATGTCTTAGGGTTGTGGACTGGCAAGCACGAACTCCCTCGACACTTTCATCATGGCTACCTTCATCTCGATCATAGCGAATTTTTGACTGATCCAATTTATATTGAATTACTGAATTATATGTTCCAATTTTTTCCATAGAGATTTTTTGTCTTCAATTCCGTGTTTACAACTATGACCACGGAAGATTGACAGCGTCCACTACCACCATAAAAGAACATATTAGATAGTACCATATAAGAACATATTTCAGTCCTGAATTGGAAATCTCGGGAGGCTATGTATGGACGACAGTAGGTCAACCTATCCGAAACAGTCAAAACTTCCCAATCAACCTTAAGCCTTAATGCTTTATACTAAAAGTTGACTGGCAAAGGTGGCTGGCGGAGAACTGCTCAGGATCGAGCTTATTGGCATGCCATGGAAAAGGCCTATGTCCAGCAGTGGACGAGTAGAGGCTGATGATGATGATGATGACTAAAAGTTGAAAATGTAATAAATAAATCTGACAGATTGTAGCAGATGTGCTGTCGTCTGTACGTTTCTTTCAACACAGTTATTGATGCCAAGATTTCCATTTTGCCCATCATTCAAGGGCATAGTATACGCATAAGGATGCCTTCCCACGTTCTCCTCAGGAACCTACCTAGGTCGAACTCCTTGGGGCAAATTACAAAAATATTTTCAGTATGTTCGCAGGTCGTTGGGAATGTTGGGATTGCCCGAGGTGGCTGAGGTGGAAGCAGCTCCACGCTGTATTTTAATTATATTGTAAATTTCTGTCTGTAACCTACTAACACTAGAAGTTAAGTAAAACTGTTGTTAACTCTATGAACTGTCTCTGGCGCTATGCCAAAAATAGTACGGATACGGTAAACAAATAATTAACAAAATAATTCCTTCTTGTTTTCACAAGAAGGGATTGTTTTGTTAATTATTTGTTTTTATATGATAACTAAATATGCTATCGGATAAGATATGTGTATGTATTTACTGGTCGCTGACAAAAAGTATTTACATAGCAATAGTTATAAAAACATAACATAATCAGCCTATAATGTTTCCGTTCCTGGGACACAGGCCTCCTCTCAGTGCGAGGGAGTGAGCCGTAATCTACCACGCGGGCCCATTGCGAGTTGGTAGATGTCACATGTCTTCTAAGTTTTGCCTCTAGGACATTTCTCCGCCTCTGGGGCGTCCTCGTACGATGTTTTTCTATACGGTTTTGAGACCAGTGGTGATGAAATCATTTACCTAAAGCTCCTGACGGGTTTTGAACCGACGATGTTCAACTTGTAAGTCGCGGCCGATATCACTAGGCCACCGTTGCTCTACCAAACTATTTACAATAAAGAAAAAAACAACGTACTTCGAAATAAACACTACAAAGTCAAAAATAACTAATTTCGGGTGTCAATGGGCAAAAAATACAAAACAGCCATCGATTTGTAAGGTTTTTTTGGAAGCCGGTTGACTAAGAACCTTTTTTTAAATCGGTTAAAAAAGAATATCAAAATCGTTTGTTGATATTGATTTATTATCCATTTATCTCGCACATATTTAATGCTTTGAGACTGAAGCTTATATAATTTTAAATATTAAAACATGTCGCAGTCAGCGACGGCGGACCAGTAGGGTCGACAACATCTTGGTGTGGTGGTATGGGCTCCATAATTCGTAGGTGGAGTTTTGAATTAAAGCACGAAGTATAAATATACCCTCCAATCTTGACAATAACAATAAATTTGAATAAGCAAATCGACACTTTCGCACCGGAGAAGTGCCCAGTATGCCTAGTATGAGTTTTCATTACGAGACTCGATAGTCGATATCGAGCACGTTTGGCGCTCTGTATGCCTTGTACGAGTTTTCATTACGAGACTCGATCGTCGATATAGAGCGCGTTTGACTCATCGGTTTGCCCGCTTCAAGGTTGTATGAACTCTCCAATGAGTGCGCCAAACGCGCTCGATATCGACGATCGAGTCTCGTAATGAAAACTCATACTAGGCCTACTGATTGGTTGAGAGTACTTACAAGCTTGAAGCTGGCCAATCGATGAGTCAAACGCGCTCGATATCAGCGATCGAGTCTTGTAATGAAAACTCATAATAGACCTATTGGTCCGCGTATCAATACGAAGTGACCGTTCGACAGTCTCCACTTTCCAAAACGACTCACGTACACGTTTCTCGTGCCGCCATCACAAAATAACGTCACAACCATTTGCCTCACTACTACGTAAATCAAAAATGAGCAACCTCCATTAAAATTATACCGATGATTTCCGACAAACAGATTTACACATAATAAAATATTCTAGATAATAATTTTCTTATGATCCCCTAACAAGGTGGAACGATGACTTGGTGAAGGTAGGGGGAAAGCTTCTTAAGCCTTTCTTAAGCCTAATCTTTGAACGATGAGCCAAATCAAAAGCTCGTCTTTTTACGATTTCCGGTATCTCATCATCATCATCATCATCATTTCAACCGAAAGACGTCCACTGCTGGATATAGGCCTCACCCAAAGTTCTCCACGACGACCGGCCCTGCGCCTCCCGCATCCCGCGACCTTCACCAGGTCGTTGGTCCAACTTGTCGGGGGCCTACCCACGCTGCGTCTTCCGGTGCGTGGTCGCCACTCGAGAACCCGTCGGCCCCATCGGGCATCGGTCCTACGGGCAATGTGTCCAGCCCACTGCCACTTTAGTGTTGCAATTCTTCGGGCTATGCCCGTTACTCTCGTTCTTCTGCGGATCTCCTCATTTCTGATTCGATCGCGCAGTGAAACCCCAAGCATAGCCCTCTCCATTGCCCTTTGAGTGACTTTAAGCCTGTCTTTGGGACTATCCAGTTACGGTATCTAAATCTATTAAAATCAACATCAAAATCAAGTCATTTATTCAATTTAGGCTGAGAATCAGCTTTTGTTTTATCGTCAGTTAAACTAAGTAAAGTACTTACTTAAAGGAAAACTAATAAATTTCCATATTGCTCTTCATAAATAGCAAATTATTCCAGACTTATACCTACTCTTTTATTCATAAACGCTACCTAAAGATCAGTAATGTTCAGATAGTTCAACTCAGTTGGGCGCCTGGCCCTATGTGTGCGTGGCCTTGTAAATACATACATAGTATATGTATACAAGTTTCATTCGTGTGGCAGTGACGCGGCAGTCCGCTGAGCAAGTAATCACTACGTTTTTGGCAGTCGTCGTCCAAGAAAGGCGAGTTACTATCGCTTTTCCTACTTTTTACTTAATTTTAAATTTAGATGTAATTAATATTTATTATGATTCTACATACGAAAAAATATATCCTTGTTGACGTTTATGTTTATTATTGTAGACTCGAGAAGCCATTGTTAAAGTATACGAATTGAAGTGAGTTGCAGTGTATCGAAATTAAGTGAACATTTAAATAGCGTACGGAAAAGCAACAGCAATGGCAGTGGGGGTATCAGATAAATGCGAAAGTATCTCTGTCTGTCTGTCTGTCCGGCTTTCACGCCAAAACTACTGAACCGATTGTAATGAAATTTGGTACACAGATAGTCTAGATCCTGAGAAAGTACATAGGCTATAAAACATCCCGCTATGACCAATGGGAGCAGAGCAGGAACAAAAAATACACATTGCCCCCAGTATTTTAACAGGTGCTTATTTTATAAGAACTGAGCTCTTTCGGTTCGAAGCTTACGCGGGTGAAACCGCGGGGCACTGCTAGTTACTAATATATTGGCTGAAGGAAAAGAATCACGTTGACATAAGAGTTCTTCTTAAACCTCATAGAAACTAGAAAATGTATGGGGAAGTTCAAAATATATATTGTTAGTATATCAGTAGGTATTCAATGTCGAACAAAATGTGACGGATATAATGAAACTCATAAATAAACGTCTAAGTTAAATTGATGAAAGGAAGTGGGGTAATACTTTTCGATATGTACAAAAGAAAGAAAAAGAACACTAGAGACATTTTGACATGGAGTCAGCATTCACAATTAATCTTGGTGAGAGAGAGAATTTTCGGATTCTCTGAATCCGAAAATCCATCATTTGATTTTTCGTAGCGATTCAGAATAATGTTCAATAAATAAATATTAAATTACGAAATAAATGTTTTTTTTTTAAACCGGTAAATAATCCGTTAATAACTGTATTTGTACCCGACTGTAGCTCTTGTCACGCACACAAAGTCATTGTATATGTACAAGATATACCCACACAGGGCCGCGCGCACAGCTGAGTTGATTGTTAATCGTTTAACCATATTTTGACTTTTGAATCGTTTATAAACCAAATCTATTAAAAATTTGAACAACAAAAAAAGAAAAGCTTTGTCCGGTAGTTTTTGTGTAATGCTGGCACGTGCATTCAGACAAAGACAACACCTAAAACATATCTTTCGGGTGTCTTGCTAAAATTACTTTAAAAAAAAAAACAATACACAGCTTCAACTTCGCTCCAAATATACAATACATTCGTATTTTTTTCATAATCTTATACATATTCTACATAATAATAACGTTAGACTTGTCTTTTCACAAAAGTAACTTCGACAGGCCCTTCATGTCTCAGCACAACATCGGCGATAATCCGAATGTCTTCGGGATGAGTGACTGGCTCCAGCGTGAACTCCCTCAACACCTCCGCTACGACTACCTTCATCTCCATCATGGCGAATTTTTGACCTGTGTAATGTAGATTTTCTTAGCGACTTTTTATAGTTCGTTTATTTGAATCTTTTGTCTTTCTTTGTATAATAGTTTCGATTTAAAAAGGGGTATATGAGCTTGCTTTCAATGGATTTATCATTTACCTATGCAGTTCCTAGGCCCAGCACTGAACGGTATGTACGCATAAGGATGTCTTCCCGCGCTGTTTTCAGGCAGGAACCTGTCGGGGTCAAACTCCTCGGGGTTCTTGAAGACATCAGGGTTGTGATGCAGATCGTAGATATTGATGTGGCAAAAGGTCCCTGCCGGGATTGAGTAATTACCTAGAAAATAAAGTAAGTAATTATTGATAAATGAGATAGAAAAATGAGAAGTCTGGCCTTCAGTATGACACAATTAGGGTGGTGATGCAAATTGTAGATATGGATGTTACAAAACGTACTAGCCGGGATGGAATAATTTAAGTCTGTCCTACGGTAACAAAAAGCTTGACATAATAAAAAAATCACGCATTACCCACGGACATCAGTGATGCCACAAGACTGACCCGCGGAAATGCAAAAGTTGTGTCTTCTTAAATGCTAAAATTCTGTTCATACGCGAAACAGCCATTCTCAGGGAATACTTCCTAGAAGTCAACCGCGTAAGTATACATATGTATACGAGATGTGTTCTCAATGGACAAGGGCCTCACCTTGCTCTCCTTTAGATAGAGAGAACTGGCGCAAAACATTAGAGTGACATTTTTGTACAAAATATTAGATAATAATTACCGAAGGGAGGTATGACACATGATTCGGTGCTCAGCCAAAGATGTCTTTGTGATTATGTATAAAATTTATATTCAGGCAAGATTATGGCGAAAATAATCCGAGATATTATTTCTGGGTGTTCTCGGTGGGCTAAAGGACACTACTTGCATAGGCACAACCTCTATATTTGCTCCATGGGCACAACCAGGATTGTCCACATAAAAATAGCACTGTATATAATATGTAAAGAAA
The DNA here is from genome assembly GCA_017933935.1 of Sesamia nonagrioides. NCBI lineage: Eukaryota > Metazoa > Arthropoda > Insecta > Lepidoptera > Noctuidae > Sesamia > Sesamia nonagrioides. Next base: position 287,139 of record JADWQK010002047.1, read on the forward strand.
ACCCCGTCCGACCCATAAGGATAATAAAGGTTAGGTAAACATATGACCAAATAAAATGTGAAATTATACATAATACAACACACACAGCAACATACATACAGTAACAATACTAAAAATTTTTAGTTAGTAATATATTATTCCGCGAATTAATTCCAACTTCCTAAAAAATTTGATATTTTATAAAAAGTGACAACACCATTTTCGACAGTATTATTATAAGCGATGCGACAGCGTGCCGCGTACCCTGCGCCCCTTCGCCCGCGCATGTGTTGCCTACCGCACATGTGGACTCTAGTGCCGAGGAATTTAAGAAATAGGTATTTGAAGAAACTATTGCCGTCGCTCCGCTTTCAACCTTTCCCCGTCAAGTGCAAAAGGGACAGTTGCAACTCAGGCTGATTTTACCCACAAAAACGTTGACCAAAAGATGTTTCGTATTCCGCTGTTTTCTTTTTCAAAACACCACAGATCTCAAATATTTGTATATCAAAATATAGAGGATGAAAATACCTATGCCCCTATTATTTTATTTTTTGTCAAAAACTTATCACATTTGTGTAATAGTCGTCTAAACATCGCAGTAAAAATGGGTTATTTTTCGGGATTCTGAAACATCATATTTCTTTTAATAATAAAGGTTTCGAAAAAATCAAATAATAGGGGAGCGTATAATCAAAGTGTGAATCTGTATAAAAAAATTGCTATAAAAGCATTATCCACGAAGAAAACAGCGGAATACGTTTGTATGGAGAAAATGCCACTAGAGTCCCCTCTTAAATTGCCTCCTTTTGCAAAATAATATTTATTTTAGGGGGATTTTTTTTTAAACTTAGCCCGGCTTTGTAGGCATTTGTAGAATCAGTTATCGATACCTAACAATACCTTCACGGATCGGACAGGGTTTTCTTTACATATTGTATACAGTCTTGTAGAACCGGAAATACAATTTTATAAATATGCGCCGACCCTGTTTTCAATTAAGGGAATATAACATTGCATTGGGATCCTTCCATTTAAAATCATTGGCGAGACTATTGTTTGACATGGTGATCGAATAGATAGAGCATCGAACAATTATTGTTGATAAATCGGTCCGACTGACGAGTACGTCATGAAAGATAAGTAAATTAATTATCATGACCTTAGACTTCGTGAGGTTGTCGACATGTGGGTTGTGGATACACAGCAGTTATAGTGTTGATAATCGTGACGCCCAAACACGTACACGATAGCTAATGAACTTGAACCAACATCTTAGCAGGCTGTCATTAGCCAACTAGATAAAGGGCATAATCCAAAAAGTAATACCCATTTATTGACTTGGCACATATACTTTAATGTAGAAACTCCCTCAGGAGCCCTAACCATAATTTGCGTAGCTCCTTTACCGATAACGGGGCTACTGTTTCATAGTCTATTATTAAAAGTTTTTTCAGACCATATTATGAAGATGTGACTTGTATGTAATAAAAGAATAAAATGAATAATATTTGTTTAATAAAGGTCGCCAAAGAAGATAAGTAACCAGGGTCGCCGGATATAGTAACTTATCTCTTTTAGTGACTACTAGTGCCAAAAATAACATGCTTGGCAAGAGATTACTTGGTTAATTAATCGTAATTTTACGATATATCTTGACAGGTTATCCGATTAGATATATTATATGAGATATAGTAGGTAGGCATAAACAGCAGAACACCTAATGCTGCTCCTGCTGATCGCCCGCAATAAGCACACAAGAACACTTGGCAATGGTTCGTAGAGGATATCCACGTTTACTAATATGATATTTACTTAGGTATTAAGGAATTCTTCACTCAATACTGTCTTACTTCCATCATCATCTCAGCGTTAAACCCAGTCGCATCCGAAGCTTTTTCAGTTTTGGATCTGGGGTCCGCTTTACCAGTCTAACTACTTATTCGAGTCTAAACTTCGATATTTTCCATGAAGCGACTGCCGTCTGACCTTTACAACCCGAAGGCGATATCAAAGCATTGTAGTTAGACCAATTGTTAGACTTTTGAGGGCTCCAACAACCCGTAACGATTGCCATTAGATGTTCATATGGCAACCGGGACCAACGGCTTAACGTGCTTTTCCGAGACACGACCAGACCAGTGCAAATATTCATATTCACTCATACAAATATTTGCACTATGCGGGGATCGAAACCGCGCTACCTTGCGCAGCGGCTGCGTTCGCTACCGCTACGCCACGGAGGCTGTCAATACTGTCTTACTTACTCAGTGTAATCTCTTCATTCAAGCTTCGACTGATGAAGTGCACCGGAGGGTACAGCCGCAGTGACTCCTTAATGCAGCGTTCTAAGTATTTCATTTTGCCTAAGTCTTCCATAGTGATAGAACGCTTTGAATCACCGAAGATTTCCTTCATTTCCGCAAAAATCTTTTCCTGTGTAAAAAAATATTAATTTTAGTGATATCTACATACGATAGTCAATGAGGAAATGTGATTAGGAGGTATATTGTTGGTTCAGTGTAAGCAGACGGTGATGGCTTGAGTGAAATTTTCATATTATAATAGGTAGGTACCTAATACGCGCTGGTGTCCGCAATCTGTCGTACGCTGTCAAGAGAAGCCCGTGGTTAATTAATAACAGGAATAAAACTTACAATTGTAAGTACATAAGTACTCAAATTACTTACAATATGAACTTTATCCCCTTATTTCAAAACAAGGACTTTTTTATTCCATAATTGTTTAGACCAGGTTCAAACCACCTAGATAGTTATTGAATTATTAACCTAGCAGTTATAGAAACGGCAAAGGCAACCCTGGCCGAGCGAAATCTGACTACAAATTTTAAATTCTCAAAACCGAGGAGGAGGAGGACTATGTCAAAAGACACACCGAACGGAGGGACATTTTATAAAAGCAACACAAACACTGTAAATGTTCGGAATAAAGGGCTATATTATTATTATTATTATTATTATTATATATAGAAACGTAGTTCTTTATATAAAAATAACGGCTTAGATTGGTGCTAAACAAATCACTTTCGTATTAAGAACTTTGCCTAAATATATGTGGGGTAACGTCAGGAAGCGGGGGCCGAAGTTCCGGATAGTTGAGGTGTCTTCTCATCCCATGAGCATCCATCGTAGGCGGTATTTTGAGAAAATAATTTTATGAATTCTTATTATTTTAACAACTGTACAGACACTTAGATCAATTTAATATTATAGGATTACAATGATAATCTCAGATTAAAACAGATAAGAGCCACTGGGTTTGAGTAGCACAAACAAACTCAATCGAAGCTTGAGCACAGAATGCCCGTGCTAACGGTCGCTCGCTATGGCAAACGCCACTCCAGTCAGGTGTTACCCACTCTCAAAAAAAAAAAAAAAACATAGTTAATCCGAATACCGACAAATTAATCGACTTCAAAAAATAGAGTATTTACGAACTGATGCAAAACAACAATAGCATCCTGTCCCCGCCATTGTCAGATGAGGCTAGAGCACTTCTTAAAATTATAATTATGGGTATAAGGTTGCGGGTAGGTTAGTTATAGCATAATTATGTACTTGTATACAATCATCGGGGTGACATATTCTCTACAGAAAAAACCCCGTAAAAAATAAAGAAAAAAAAAAAACAGATCACAATATTCAAAGTTAACCAGTCACACGCCGTTATATAAATAAAGTTCGGAATACAAATGCCGACTTAAAGGTTTAGGCTAGAACTTCAGTTAGATTTCATTTTGTAATGTAACAGTTCTACAAATAAGTTACAAGTTTTTTTTTTTTGGTTAATGTAGTTCTTGTTTATACGACGTATTCTGCAATGGTACTCGAAAGCTTGACAATACCTTGGAGCTAAATGGATTACAAGCGAACACACTGCTAGTAACCCATAAGGTATTGTCAAGCTTTCAAGTACCATTGCAAAATAAATATTTGGTTATAGACTTTCACAGGGATTCATAATGGGTCCTCCTATGTAATCTTATTCGTATCGTTGTCATGTCTATTTTGAACCGACTAGTCATAAAAATAATAAAATCATTTAAAAAATTGAGTAACCTGTATGTCCTTGTGATGAGCCAGAAGCATAAAGCAAAACGTCAAACCCGAGGCTGTTGTGTCATGTCCCTGGAATCAAAATAAATATGTTTAATTTTTAACTACGATGTTTAGTAAACTATACAATATTATCAGTCGATGACACGTACTTCGAACATGAACGTATCCACCTCTTCTTGAACACCAATGTCATCGATCAGTCCTTCTTTCTTGGCTGTTATCAATAAATCTAACATGGCCGTCTTTTTTTTCTTGTACATATAGCTATCATCATCCGCTACAGTCGCCTCAGACACATTTATTCCATATTTGTCTATGTATTCTGTTCTTTCCGCAATTACCTTCTTTGTGAAACCATGCACTATTTTTAGATAACCGTCCTGTCTTCTGCTCAGAGGCGTTAGGTTAAATAAGAAATCAAAGAAATAAAATATTTTTATAAATCTTTGGTAGAATACTTCTCCTAAATGATATATAGCATCTTTGTATGCATTTATTTCTGATTTATTATAATCACTTAACTTGGTGCCCATTGCGGTCTCTGAAATGAAAAGTCACAATGAGAATGAGACAATTTCCGCTGAAGAATTTTTTTTTGATATCGTCTCAATGTTCGTAAAAAAACCGGCCAAGTGCCAGTCGTATATGCACACGAAGGGTTACATACCATTTCTATACAAAAAATGGTTTAGGTAGTATATGTTGGTATAGTAGCAGACAAAAGTCATCTATGAAAATTTCAACTGTCTGTGTAATAGGGGGAGCCTAGGGTCCCGATTTAACCGTTTGCCTGCGGAACTTTAGAAACTCTTCCTTACATGTGTCAAACCAAAGTTGGTTTATATATATCTCAGCCTTAGATGAGTGAATAATGCATGTTTTATTTATACAGTTAAGTACCTACTATTAAAAAAAACATTAAGTGTTTTCTTGTGTCCTCAACCTCAAGTGACAATGAAGAAGTTTCGCAAGACGCTAGAACATCGTAGTAGGTAAGTTATAATAATGTGTACTTACCAGATATAGAGCTGAGAGTAAATTCTGAGATGATAGGTACTACGTTTACAGGCCGGCCGGAGACTTGTTTGAGGCTCTTCACAAAGCGTTCACTATTATCAACAATAACTTGACAAAATTGACGCAAAATGTTGAAATGGAAAGTGGGCGTCAGAATTTTTCTTCTTTCTTGCCATTTTGAACCTTCAAACAATTATGAATGTGAGTATATTTTATTAAAACAAAAACCTGATAAATACCTATAAAAAAAATCTACACGTAGCACTAACCCTTGCTCAGAAGAAGTCCATCTCTAAGCCAAGGCCTTAACACTCTGTATATTTGACTTTTCTCATTGAATTTCATACCTGATACAATTGTCTGCAAAAATAAAGAAAGACAAAAATGCATTATAACAATTTCACAAATATCAACCCATTCGAAATATATAAAAAAATGCAATATCTGTATACCTCTATATCATCAGGATTGTAAATATTCACGGCCCCTAATGGATATATCCACAGTCTATAGATTCCAAAACTTTCTTTAGCTAAGCTTCTAGCCAATCTCATTATCTCGACTAAAAAAAATAACATATTAATAATCGTTCCTATAGAAAAGAAGAGAAAATGAAAAAGTTTATTGACTGATTTTTTTTTTATAATACATAATATTATCTCTGTTCAAAAAAGCAAAGCAAGCATAGCAGTTTGTTATCTGGCTTTGTTTTTTATTTTCTAAAACACTTTCATAAAGTTTAATAAATAATATTTAAGTATTATTAATAATACCTGAGGAGCGCAATAAAGCTGGACCATTTCCGAAAATGAAGGAGTCCTCCGGCCCAGGGATTTTTCTAATTTTCCTGGCTCTTTCATTATAGTTAAAGAAAATGTGTAAGAAACACAGAAAACCTGCGGTTACAAATAAGTACCAAAACATATTGTGAACGTCTACACGCTTCACCGCAATACTGAATAATATAGAGATAAAGGCAAATAAGTATATTAATTATCGTGTTTGGTAAATATATTATTGGCTATTGGTTTGTAGGTATTATAGATTAATTTCGGATACATTCACCGATAAAAGCGGTATACGAATATTTAGAATATTAAAAATATGCGGGTGGTAAAAATAAATTTTTGACAATGATATGATCTGTACATATTTTTTCATTTGTTCCTACTACCCGCATTAATAACTATAATTTTATTAATCATTTTTTTGTGTTCATGTAACTGACGATTGGTTTATTTGGAAATAAAGTTCTCTAAACCGAACTTATAAAGGTATATTCAAATCAACAATCCAAAATACTTAGCATATAAAATGTGAAAAATCAAGTTAGTCCTAGACTCATAGTTCTTTTGCTGGGAAGAAGCTCCCCAGAAAATAGACATATTTATCAAAGTTTTGTAGTGAGTCATACTATGACTCATATATGTAGTAACCACACAAGAAGATTTTGGTTATAGCCCCCGTACATTCTGTCCACGGACGCATCTTGCGCTAAGAAAGATGCGCACATCGTCGTCTGTTCCCTTCGTCTATCATTTCTTTTCTGCACAGTCCCTGTCACAAGACGCTTGTCCCTTAGTCACGTTGCTTATTAGTTCCGAATAATCCGATTCATATTATTGTGTTATGTCGTGTCGTAACACAGTTCTAGCCAATCATAACTCTTTTGTATTTGACGTAGTCCCGAACTCATTCTTTTGATTGGTTAATCCCAAGTCACAACACAACACTACACAGTAATGTGGCTGTGGCTTTACAATACAAGAGGAGTCTGATAAGATATTTAACTATTTGAAAGGTCAAAGTCTACCTAAACTTGTCGTTTTACGTCATGTGCCCTAGCTTGTACTGATATCGCATCTTTGTTATAAAGAAACGTAGTAAGAAAACCTTGACCCTAGCAGGCCGCCCAAACTACATAAAATATTTTTGTTAGATAGTCTCTACGCGCAAAACATGAAATTCAGCATTTGATCAAATCAATGCTTACGTTTACTTGATTTGGTTACCTTCGTACATATACTATTTCATATTTTGCTTTATAACTACTTAGATATAGTGATTTAAAAATATAAATACTACATCGTCTGAGCAGTTGTGTTGCGATGTGTGCCGGGTACGATGCGCCAAGCGTTGTTGTGTTGGGAGTGTGATCGTGGAGGGTCTCCAGATTAATCTCCCTCTGGCGCAGCATCGTTGGTCGTGTTGTTGGGTTTAACATTGCATCACCTCGCTCAACTGCCGTCTTCCTTATTTATTTATTTATATATTCTTTATTGTACACCAATCAAACATGGAACAAAAACATTCATCACAAAAAAACATACAATGGGCGGCCTTATCGCTAATGCGATCTCTTCCAGGCAACCAAAGGATGGACAGATATTCCGGAACCACAAATGGGACTGTCATTGGTGAAAGGAGAAAAAAGCACATTATATAGAAGGGAAAGAATGTGAGCATTCCGACGAAGGCGAATTGGTAACCACTTGAGCTTTACACGAAATTCGGATACATGGTCATATTTGCGCAGACCAAATATGAACCTTATACAAAAATTTTGAAGTCGCTCAAGCTTATCTAGTTGGTCTTGGGTAATATCAAGATAGCTGACATCAGCATAGTCGAGGATGGGTAGAAGAAGAGATTGTGCAAGTGCAATTTTGGTGGCCGTCGGTAGGAAATTACGTAATCTCTTCAGAGACGCAGCAGATGCAAATAGCTTGCGGCTAACTTCCTGCAGCTGGGAACTCCAAGAGAAAGTTTTATCAATATCTATTCCCAAGTTCTTAACTTTGTCACTAAAGGGAACCACTGAGTTTTCAAAAGAAACTTCAGGTAGGGTCGTCCAGTCGATTCTAGAGACCGTCCTAGAACTGCCCACGACTATAGCCTGCGTCTTTATGGGGTTGACGAGAAGCCCATATCTTTTGCTCCAGTCACATATGCGGGTCAGATCACGATTGATCGCTAATATGGCCTCAGACAGATTTCCAATAGGTGCTCGTGAGTAAATTTGTAAATCATCTGCATAAAGACTCCTTCCTTCTTACTCACTAAGATTTTTAAGTGAATATGCTTAATAAACTTGCGCGTTTTACCATCAACTATTGCATCACTGCTCACCATCAGGTGGGATTGCAGTCAAGCACTAGTTTATACTTATTAAAAAAAAAACAACTGAAAGAACGTCACTCTCTTATACAGGTAGGTATCTTTCTACGAGTAACTGAAAAGCCATCGAAATTCCCGGCAAAAACGCAACGGTTCGATCCTAAATTGCAGTAGCATTATGAAATACTCTGTATCACTGACTTATTGAAATCAAATTTGATATTTTTTCTTTAATTTAATTTCTTCTGAGTTTTACAAGTAATATCTTTGTCAGTGGAGTTTCCCTAGAAAATTATTCCCTACTTAGGTACTGAATCATTGAATTCATCAAATGCTGTAATGCGGTTAACTGTTAGTTTGTACAGAGCTAACGCAAATTTACTAAGCTTCTTTGACAAAGCGTCGCTATGATGTGTCCAATTCAGGCAACTATCTACGTAAAGGCCCAGAAACTATGTTATGTCGCTTTCAGAGATTGCTGCATTACCATACTTTTGGTTTATTGGTTCTTTGACTAATTACCATTATTTTAGTTTCGAAGACATGTGATAACTACCAGCGTAGATTATGGCTCAATTCCTTTCACCGAGAGGAGGCCTGTGGCCCAAGAGTGGGAACATTATAGGTAGGCTTTGTCCTACAGCTCGTATGTCTCAGTTTTTACCGCAGAGTAATGGGCGTACCCACTCTTCTTTGGCAATTTTGTCCTACAAACTATAGAAGCACATCTCCAACCTTACTTTCTTACTAATGTTATAAATGGGAAAGTGAGTTTGTTTTTTTTTTTTGTTTGTTCCGCTTTCACGCCGTAACTACTGAACCGATTGCTTTGAAATTTAGCAGACGTAAAGTTAGAAGCCTGGATTAAATAATAGGGTACTTTTTATCCCTGAAAATTTGATATTCTCGAGGGAAAACAAAAATACCGAATTCCACGCGGGCTAAGCCGCGGGCGGAAAACTAGTGAAACATAAATACGAAAGGCAGAGTTCAGCCTTTGGTAGGTACTTAATAAACTTCGTTGGCTTTTCCTCTAGGCCCTAGGGGTTCCAATCCGGAGTTCCGGAGTTTCGTAACTCCGGAGTTTCGGAGCAATTTTAAGCATTTTTCAAATCCGGAGTTGAAATAGAACACCGGAGTTGAAACCGATTTTCGTAAACTTTATTTACAAAACGAGGAATAACGCATTTTAATTCCTGAGCATATAGATACATAAGTCGGTTGTTTGATTCCTTCATACTTATGAAGGAATCAAACAACCGACTTATGTATCTTCGGATTTATTGGATTAAGGACTTCCTTAGCACACATAAACATAGAATACATTACCTAGTACAACACTTCGATATTATTCGGTCAGTCGAATAATATCGAAGTGTTGTACTAATGCAGCAGGCTTTTTCTGTACGAAAGTTAGAAGTTCTCTTTCTGACTCATTTTTGAACGCGCTATCTTTTCTCAGAACATATAACCAAGAGCTTCAATCTCTAAAAAATTATGTTTTTTGGGTGATTTTTAATAATTTCATGATTATTATTTTGTTTAACTTTCCAAAAAATATTGGTTATTTTATGACTGTTTTTGTTGATTTTTTAATATGTTATAATGCGTATTACCTAATTGGGTGCTTTGGGGTCCCACCTCCATCTTTGGGACCCAAGTCAACCCCACCTGCTAGACGGTGCACCTGCTGACTCACGAACGGGGCTCTGACGCCGGCTTTCCCTTCGGGGTTGAGTGGTCAGACGGCTGTCGCACTCGTAAAAGCCAAACAAGCCGTTCAACAACAATGGACAGGAATAAAAGAGATGCACATGTCACAGCTAGGGCGCCGCCGCAAAAACGGCGCGCAGGAGCCTCGCCCGACTCCTGTGACCTGTGGGCTAGGGCTATCGTGTCAGAGGCGGACACGGCTGAAGAAGCGAGCCCAAACCATGAAAATCCGTTTCGCGTCGTGGAACGTTGGCACGCTAACTGGACGCGCGAGAGAGCTGGCCGAAACTCTCCACAGGCGGAGGGTGGCCGTGGCGTTCCTGCAGGAGGCTCGGTGGAAAGGCAGCAGATCCCGGCTTATTGGGAATGGCTACAAGCTGATCTACACGGGTGCACCTAGTGGGAGAAATGGAGTGGCCGTGGTGTTGTCCGACGAGCTCCAGGATAACGTCTTGGAGGTGAATCGCATCAGTGATCGGCTGATGTCGGTGCGGGTGCTTGTCTTGATAAGTGTCTACGCTCCGCAGGCCGGGTGCGGTGAAGCCGAAAGGACGCTGTTCTAGACCCAGCTCGAAGGATTGCTTCACGGGATTCCGTTATCCCAGGGAATCGTTCTGGGTGGTGATTTGAACGGTCATGTGGGTGAGAGATGTGGCGAGTTTGAGCGTGTTCACGGTGGCTTTGGGTACGGTAGCCGCAACGCAGAAGGGGACAGCATTCTCCGAATGTTTGCGGCCGCGGACCTTGCAATTGTGAACACCTACTTCAAAAAGAAGCCGGAGCACCTTGTCACCTACCGGAGTGGGCGAAGTGCTACCCAGATCGATTTTCTACTAACTAGGAGGCACCACAACGGCAAAGTAGCCAACTGCAAAGTCATACCCTGTGAGAGTCTTACTGCACAACACCGTCTCCTTGTCATGGACCTCTGCGTAAAGGCCCAACGTAGACGTGTAGAGGACTGCCGGCACCAGATCCGATGGTGGCTGCTTGATGAAAACAGGTCCCAGGATTTTGCGTCGGTTATTGGCGACAAGTGCGTCGGTACCGACGGAGAACCTGTGCAAAACCACTGGGATAGAATCCAGGCAGCAATTACGGGGGCGGCGCGGGTGGTACTCGGCGTCTCTAAGGGCGGCCGCAAACGTGACAAGGAGACCTGGTGGTGGGACGACACAGTCCAGAGGGAGACTAAGGTGAAGAAAGCCCTCTTCAAAACGTGGCAAGCGACCGGATCTCCTGAAGATCGCGACGCATACAAGGTTGCCAAACGTGCCACTAAAAGAGCTGTAGCCAGAGCCAGGCGAGACCACTTGCAACCTCTCTACGAGAAGTTGGAATCGTCTGAGGGGCAAAAGCTCATTTACAAGTTGGCACGTTCCAGGGTCAAAGCGGCACAGGATATATCCAAGTGCCGTTGTGTAAAAGACCCTAATGGCAACCTGCTATGCGAGGACCTCGCGGTGAAGGAGAGATGGCGCTCGTACTTTCACGAGCTGCTGAACAAGCAGCATCAAGAGGTGCAGACACCGGAACTCCCTCCGAACCTTGGACTAGTGCCTCTGATAACGCCTGAGGAAGTCCAAACGGCTCTTCGTCGTATGGGAAATCGGAAAGCTGTCGGAGCTGTCGGAGTCCCCATTGAGGCCTGGAAGGCGATGGGTCCTCGCGGTGTGGGCATGTTAACTAACTTTCTAAACCGCGTGCTCCTGACCGGCAAAATCCCGAGCCAATGGAGGCTGAGTATTATTACTCCAGTCTTTAAAGGCAAGGGCTCGGTTCAGGAGTGTGGCAACTATCGCGGTATCAAGGTCATGTCCCACACCATGAAGATCTTTGAGAGGATTATAGACTCCCGAATCCAGCAGGAATGTGCTGTCTCGGAGTGTCAATATGGGTTTCGGCCAGGGTACGGAACCATGGACCCTATCTTCGCTCTAAGGATCACCATGGAGAGATACAGATCGAAGAACACGCCTCTACATATGCTCTTTCTAGATATGCAGAAGGCCTTCGACTGTGTCCCTCGCGGGGTGATCTGGTGGGCACTGAGGTCCAAAGGGGTACCTGAAGCCTATGTTGACATAATTCGAGACATGTACCTCAATTCCGATCCCGTTGTTAGGACCGCTGTTGGCGACACTAAACCCTTCCCCATTACCGTCGGAGTCCACCAGGGATTCATCCTTAGTCCGTTTCTGTTCAGCGTGATATTAGACGTCTTGTCGGACAGCATCAAGGACTCACATGAGCAGCCTCCCTGGCTACTCATGTATGCTGACGATATCGCGCTGGCAGACGCGGACAGGGAACGGTTGATGCGGCGTGTGAATGCGTGGAAGGACTCGCTTGAGAACGGAGGTCTGAAACTCAATGTGGCTACGACCGTGTATTTGGCCAGCAACACGACAGACCCCATGTGTGTGCGCATAGGCGGAGACATGGTCGAGTGCACAGACCAGTTTAAATACTTGGGGTCTGTGCTCCACGCGTCCGGCGACATTGATTGCGACGTCAGGACACGTATTTCCGCAGCTTGGGCGAAATGGCGTGAGGTGACAGGTGTCATTTGTGACCCCAAAATGCCGGTTAAGCTTAAGGGGCAGGTCTATAAAACCATCATTAGACCTGTTCTCCTGTATGGCAGTGAGGCGTGGCCTGTGCTTGAGCGACACAAGCAGGAGCTGCGTGTCACGGAGATGAATATGCTGCGGTGGATGTGTGGAGTTACGCGGAAAGACCGCATCAGGAACTCCCGCATCCGGGGCAGCCTTCGTGTCCGTGACATTGCAGACACACTGCAGGAGGGTCGCCTACGCTGGTACGGCCACGTCTTACGCAAACCGGCATGTTACATGGGTAACAGATGTCTTACCATGGCGCCTCCGCCGGGCCGGAACAAGCGGGGTAGACCAAAGAGGTGCTGGCTTGACGTTGTAAGAGATGACATGCGTGCCAACAAGCTCTTACCACAGGATGCTAAAGATCGTGCGAAATGGAGGAGAATATGCAGGAAAGTGGACCCCGGGCTCCAACGCGAAAGCCGCGGTTACAACCGGGATAAACGCTGAGATGATGATGATGAATGCGTATTACCTTATTGTCTAGTATAACGTCTGCCTGTCAGACAGTACCTTTTTAAGGGAAACGACTAATTCTTGCTAAACAAGTGTTTATTTTTTTATGATTGTTGATTGTTTTAATATTTTACAGCTCGTATTAGTTGTCTATTGTAACGCCTGCCTGTCAGAGAGTAAATTTTTAAACAAAAGACTAAATTCTTGCTAAAAAAATGTTTATTTTTTATTATTGTTGGTTGTTTTAACATTTTACAATGCGTATTAGTTGTCTATTACAACATTTGCCTGTCAGATAGTAAATTTTTAAACAAAAAGACTGATTCTTGCTAAAAAAACATGTTTAATTTTTATGATTGTTTTAATCCTTACTAATATTACAAATCGGAAAGTGAGTTTGTCTGTTTGTTCCGCTTTCACGCTGTAACTACTTAACCGATTGCTTTGAAATTTTGCAGACATAAAGTTAGAAGTCCGGATTAAATAATACGGTACTTTTATCCAGGAAAAATTTGATATTCCCGAGGGAAAACAAAAATATTGTTAGCTTTATAGGTACCAGTACGGTGCTAGATGGCGCTATGTGTCGTTTAAAACAATATAATATATGTATTGCAAACGAATATGCCCGTGTAAACTTAGAAGCTTAATTATACGATTATTAATCCACGAAAATGAGGAATCTAAAAGCGCGATATAACCGAATTATATAATATTATAATATTGCCTCGGGCGGAAAGCTAAAATACTAATTTTATAATCAGTATTAGTTGTCTATTATAACTTGTGTCTGTCAGACCGTACATTTTTAAACAAAAACACTGATTTCTTAACAAAGAAAAGTTCTATTGATTAAAATTAAGGGCATTTTTATTCATCTCTAAAAAAGCTGTCGACTCCGGAGCCAACTCCGAAGTTCCGGTTTTAATTGCTCAACATCGTAACTAGCTCCGGAATTGATAAGTATCCGGGTTTGGATGCCCTATTTTACTCTGAATTAATTAATGTTATCTACCTACTTAGCCTGTATCTATTATTATATCTAAAATAATATAGATACTGGATGAGTAGTCATTCCTCGCCAAAAACAACATAATAACATCAGTAGCTCTAAATTGAGAACGTAAACTACGTACTTAGCCCGTATCTATTATTTTATATAAATTAATAGATACTGATTTTTGCTACAGTATAATGTAAAGCGGACCCCAGACTCCAAAGCTGAAAAAGCTTCGAATGCGACTGGGATTAACGCTGGGATGATGTTGGTGACTGATTTTTGCTACAAACAATATTATTTATTAACTATGGATTAATAGCTGGGCTTACATAAAAACAAAAACTTCGACGCAAGAGAATAATTTTGCTTAGGAAATCCACCATGATAGACTATATAGACGAAAATTTGTATTACATATTTAAAAATTATAATGCATTTATCATTCATTGACAACGACATGTCATTAGACAACGTCCAAAGCGAGACAGCACCACAGTACTAGGTACTGCAATAGCTGCAACTTGCGACAAACTACACGACGACGCGGTTGGTGTAGTGGCTAAGCGATAGACTACTAACTGTACTGTTGTGTTTATTTTGCTTTGCTGGTATTTTGGCGTGGTAGCTGGCATATGGTCAATAATTTCATTGTTATTGTATTTTCTTGTGTTCATCACTATACATAGTATTGTATAAAGTCATGTGTTTTTTTAAATGAACAGACAGCTGTGATGCTGGGGAGTTTCTTCCGCGACTTCTTCCCAGCGAAAGCACTACGAAGTGTCGATGGGTGAGCGTTTTGCGGGACTGTCTTATGTAATATTGACGTTCAAAAAGTGCTGACTCTCAGCCTAATTTGAATAAATGACTATTGATTTTTGATTTTGACTGAGTGTCACGGGTTCGATCCCCGCACGGAACGAATATTTGTAAGACCTACAAGTAGTTGTTCTGGGTCTGGCTGTTTATGTACGAGTATGAGTTTAAATCTTTGTAAACGCACCAACGATACAAAAGTAATGCCTAGTGCGGGCAAGGACTTATATAAAAAAAACTGTTTTATTTGGCTTGTTTAGGTGTTACTGACTGAGCAAGAATTCTCGTATCTATGTGTTGTCCTAAAATTATAGGTACACCTTTCGTTGTCAATATTGATGAGACCTGTACGGTTCGATAGGTCACTTTAGGTCTAGCAATGCAGTTTTAGATGGTACCTCTACAATGCCTAGGTCTCGAGATGTAGGGCTTAAAAGTTACGTAAGGCAAGTCACGTAATAATGAATCTTATGCCATTGACATAAGGTGCATCCGTGATAGTAGAAGTCCTTATCTATTTTTTTTTGTGCAGATGGGAAATCATCATCATCAATCATAATAGGAGGTATGACATAGACATGGAGTCATTGCAATCTGAACTTGACCATCTGCAAGATAAACTTATTTCAATGACTAATAAGTATAATACCTCAGAAGACCTAATGAGAGAATATGTGTTGGCGATGAATGAGCTGGTTAACTCACAAAAAACCAACTGTGAGTGCGGCCTAATATCAGATGTGCTTACACCGGATCATTCGTTGACATCATGTAATACCACCTTGCTGCAGCCCTGTGTTGATGTCATAGTTCCTTCTGCTAATAGTGCCAATAGCCGTGACTGTAATGATGTTGTGTTGTTCTGTGATGAGATAGGTAAGGGCTTGGGGCGCTTGTTGACTGATGAATGTCCGGGTCACTCAATATTGAACTACTGCATGCCTGGTTGTTCTTTATATGGAATTATGCAAAAAATTATTAAATGTAACTTTTCCCAGGATACAACATTGTTAATTTTTGTGGGTAATAGGGGAAATTTGAGCAAAAGAGAACTGCTTAAGAGTTGTGAAACATTAAGCAATCTGAATATTGGAAAGGTTGTCTTGTTTACATTCCCTTACAGTGACCAGTTGCCACAGGAAGAAAATAGGATTAGATTTGAACTAAATATGACAATGTCCAACTTGACATTTAATAATAAAATATTACATTTAATTGACATTAATAATTATTTTAAGAATTTGTATTTGACAAGAGATAGACATAACAATGTTATGTATTATCTTTCTAATTACTTTAAAAGACAGATAGCTGTGTCACTATCATATTTTTTTTCTATTACAGCCAAGAATTTGGCTAAACAACTTGCTTCTTTTGAGCAATGCAATGACATTCGAATTAATTCTGCCAATAATTTGGTATCAGTTGACATTATTAATAATTTAAATTAGAAATTAAGACAATAGAGCCAACCTCTAGCTATAACAATATACAGGATTACAAAGGTAACTCGGGAGGAAATTTAAAGTCAATAGATAATATTAATTTGGTGCATCAAAATATTCAAGGATTTATGAACAAAGATTTAGAGGTTGATTTATTCATGAACCATTATGGTATTGATATTCTTTGCATAACCGAACATTGGCTAAAAAGTCACCAGTTCTTGTTTAATTTTAAGAATCACCAGGTTGGTAGTTCGTTTAGCAGAATTAATGCTATACATGGTGGCTCATTAATTTTAGTTAGTAACCTGTTGAAATTTAAAAATCGTAAAGACATTGTGGGCCTGTCTGTTGAACGAACAGCTGAAATTGCCTGTATAGAGTTGGAGGGCTTCATTGTGTTAAGTGTGTACAGACCCCCTTCAGGATTGTATGACTGCTTTGAAAAGGTAATGGATGAAGTCTTACACAAGATTTGTGTTTCAAACAAAGCCATTATCGTTTGCGGTGATTTTAATATTAATTTATTAGAGAACTCTGGTTATTGTAATAAAATTATAAGTCTATTTCAGTCCTACAATCTTGTAAACCTATTTTTGGAGCCCACAAGAATAACACCTACTTGTGCCACGTGCCTAGATAATATTTTTACAAACATAATACCAAGCCACAAAGAAGTTTTAAATTTACTTGATTCTGATCACTGCGGACAAAGGATTACTATTCCAAACCATAGTAAAAAAGTGGCCAAAAAGGATATCACTGTTAACCCCAAAACTGAAAGCCGCTTGGAGGTTTTTAGATTTGATCTCATCAATAAATTGCCAGTCTTATCCAGTGCTGTTAATGCTGATCCTAATCATCACTATGACAATTTTTTTAATATATACTGTAAGCTATTTGATTCCACCTTTGTTCCCAAGACTATCTCTGTTAATAGTAAAGCATCTTTCTCTGATTGGGCTACCATCGGTATTCATAAAAGTAGAACTCGGCTTTATGAATTGTACAATGAGAGGATTTATATTAACACTGTTGAATTCAATTTATATGTTAGAAAATATTCAAAATTATTCAAACAAGTTTGTTATATGGCCAAGTCACGTTACTTGAGTTCAAAGATAAAGAACAGTGGCAATGTAATTAAAACGACTTGGAAAATTATTAATAGTGAAACGGGAAGGTCCAGTGATAGAAATACTGACTATAGCCTGTCTATTAATGACAACATAATTAAATCAGACTCGCAAGTCTCTGAGGCATTTGAAAATTTCTTTTCGGATATTCCTGTTTCAACTACTAAATCCCTAAACTCATCACCTTCTGTTGCGGAGTCTTTGCTTAAAGAAAATGTTAATGTTTGTGATTCGGAGTTTCATTTTGAACATGTTATCAGTAGAGATATAATTAAAATCTTTCACACTCTAAATGTAAAAAAGACTGCTGACCTATGGGGTCATTCGGTGGAAGTTGCTAAGTCTATTATTGATATTGTGGCACCCACTCTAGCTGTTATCTTTAATGCTTGTATTGACTGTGGAGAGTTTCCTGATCTCATGAAAAATAGTAAAATAATACCTTTGTTTAAATCTGGTAGTACATCAGACCCCACAAATTATAGACCTATTTCTGTACTACCTACCTTTAGTAAAATTTTTGAGAAATTAATTTTAAACCAAATGCTAAATTTTTTTAATAAACATAAATTATTACATAGCAAACAGTTCGGTTTTACAAGGGGTCGTTCAACTACTGATGCCGGTGTTGAACTTCTAGGTCATATATATAATGCATGGGAGGATAAATGCGATGCCTTGGGCATCTTTTGTGATTTGTCCAAGGCATTCGATTGCGTTCTTCACGATGCGTTAATCAGGAAACTCCGCCACTACGGGATCCGGAACTCTGCACTGGATCTTATTACATCTTACTTGAGTGGTAGGATTCAAAGCGTTGACGTTAATGGAAAAAGATCTTCTGGATCTTTAGTAACAATGGAGTCCCACAGGGGTCAATTCTTGGTCCTTTTTTGTTTCTTATTTACATCAATGACCTGCCGTACCTAATAAAGGATAACCACGATATAGTGTTGTTTGCAGATGACACTTAACTTTTATTTAAACTGAAACGTCAGCAGCAGGTTACTGATGATGTAAATAGCGCGATCTCCAAAGTAGTCCATTGGTTTAATGTTAATAATTTACTCTTAAACGAGAAAAAAACCAAATGCATTAAGTTTACTCTACCTAACGTGAGGCAGGTGGAAACTAAAGTGTTGATAAAGGGCGAAGAATTGAAATCTGACGACAGCACAGTATTCTTGGGTATAACTCTGGATGCTAAGCTTCAATGGGGTTCACATATAGAAAAATTGTCAAAAAAGCTAAGTTCTGCTGCATACGCAGTTAGAACAATTCGTAATTTGACTGATGTTGAGACGGCCCGTTTAGTGTACTTTGGCTATTTCCATAGCGTAATGTCGTACGGCATTCTGTTGTGGGGAAATGCCGCCGATATTCAAACAATATTTGTTTTGCAGAAACGAGCTGTTCGTGCAATTTATAAATTAAGTCCGAGACACTCTCTCAGAGAAAAATTTAAAGAGATTAATGTACTGACCGTGCCGTCTCAATATATTTATGAAAATCTTTTGTATGCTCATAAAAATATAAAATTGTTTAAAAAATACAGTGATGTCCATGATATAAATACTAGGAACAGGCACAAATTTATTGTACCTACAACAAGGCTCAAGAAAATAGGTGGCTCTTTCAGATGCCAATGTATACATTTTTACAATGGACTTCCAGAGGTGGTTCAAGATCTGAGCCTGAATAAATTCAAATCCTTCATTAAACGTAAGTTGTGTCAGAAAGCATTTTATAGTGTGAAGGATTATATTGAGGACAAAAAGGCTTGGGCTTGAGCTGCGTCCGATTTCTATACAATGATTGTTCTTTGATTTTTCCTCTTGTAGTTTTAATATGTAATTGTTTATGTTATTTAGTCAAAGCCTGTATTACACACTATGTAGCCAAGCATATTGTACGTTACGGAATTGTATCGCTGACAGAGGTGTTCGGCACTTGTGCAGCTGCAGCTGCACAGGAGTTAAACTTTCCACAGATTCGGGAACACTGTTGGAGCTGCTGAACCTTGGACAAAACTATCTTAGCATTGTGTAGATTCAATTTCTTAGTATTGTATAATTGCATGGCAAACGTGTGAGCACAATGTACGAATGTGCTGTAAGGCATTTATTTGTTGGGTTAGTCTTTTTTATTGACTTAATTGTGCTCTGGCTGTTGAGAGTATGTCATGCTCACTCAAATGTCTCGCTGATGGTGGCGTGTGTTTTGGGTCATTGGGTTCCCTTCGATATGGTTGAGCTGAATGATGCTGATCCATACGTCATGTTCGTGAACGGACGCCGTCGGAGGGGACTGGTCGTCTCTTAGCTGCCACGGCGTATTTTAATTTCTGAATTGATTTTTGTATGTTTTCCATAATGGACGCTCTCAGCGTACAATATATTTCTGCATCGTTCTCACGCGGTTGATTTCAACATGAATGATGTAATCTAATATTTGTAACAATAGCTTAAAAATTTAAAAGAGTGTCCATGGAGTTTCTTGCCCGTTCTTCTCCATAGGTACCTACTCTTTGGAATGGGCGACTAGCTTCATCTTATTGACTGACCGACCTTCTGACAATTCAAAAGTGCCTGTAACTGGTTTATTTGAAATAAATGATTTGATTTGATTTGATTTGATCAAATGTCCTCTCCCGCTCTAAGCGGTGCGGAAAGGCGTGTCAGACTTTACAAAATACACCCTTTTCCTTCAATTGCCTGTGCGCCAGGTCCACGGTATCCCTTTCGAACAACCCGCAACATTGGCAGAATCCGTCTTTATCAAAGCGCATTTAAACAGTAGACTTTTAGAAGCCGCTATCGAGGTCTGTGTTATTTTATGCTGTTCATTATAATACAGGGTGTATCTGACATCGTAACGCAAACTTCGCGAAAAGCCACATGCCACATGGCACATGCCATCAATAAAATTATAATAGTCATTTATGTCGTTAATGAACGGTTACAGAATTCACAGTGTTTAAAAAAAGTGACGGCTTGGCTTTTGAACGTTGCAATCGTGCCGCCGTGCGGATTTGTAGGTATGATATTGATCCCTGATGTGAACTCTATTAAATCATCTAATAAGTTTTTCGAGTTTTGTTCACATTGCGTTTTTTTGTGTGATTAGCAAATTAATTAATTTTTACTATAAAATCTTATTGGTTTATAAAAGTATAGCAATTATGAACGGTCGAAATTAAAAAAAAAGCATATATTTTTTTTTATCATGAAAAAGCCGACGAAAAATTCCACCACTGGGGGGTTCAGAATCATGTACTGGATCCATGGTACTCGTGTTGTGCGTCGATGTCAGATACACCCTTTATAGGTCAGCTCAAGGCTAACTGAAACCTTAAGTTCAGAATTAAAAGTCAATATGACTGGATAAGTATAAATTAGTTTAGATTTATTTGTTGTTGACTGTTGTCAGTTTGTTTCTTTTCAATGTAGAAAGCTACGTTAGGATTTTCTGTTACTTTAATAGCAATCCATAATTGGAGATTTGCCTATCCAAACGGTGGTTTAAGAAAGTAGTTATCTAAGGTTAATTTATTTCATGATTAATAAGCTACATGCGTTAATATCTTTTTATTTTTTTTTATTCATATTTGTTCAATAGAAATACTTGTTTGACCTATTGTTGATTAAATGAAAAAGCATGGGACATGCTTTAAATAAATGTTTAAGCAATGATATTAATTCAATGTTAAAATCGAGTGTTAGAAATAGTAAAACGAATTAGTAAATTATAGTTTATAACCCTAATAACTGTTACCAGCAAATTGTTATAAAAGGAGTGTAACGCCTTGTAACAACGACGCCATTACGTTTTTCATAAAAGAAAGTCAAGCTGAGTGTCACGCTCATTTTTCATTGGACTTTTAAAATCATTTGTAGTTTCGTTTATTAAAAAAAAGTGCGTGATTTATGTAGTAAAAAGTGGATTCAGTAAATCCATCCATACTAATATTATAAATGCGAAAGTAACTCTGTCTGTCTGTCTGTCTGTTACGCTTTCCCGCTTAAACCTCTCAATCGATTTTGATGAAATTTGTCACAGACAATCTTAAGACCCTGGGAAAGGACATAGGCTACCTTTTATCCCAGAAAAAATTGATGTTCCCGAGGGAAATCTAAAAAGCGCGATATAACCGAACTCCATGCGGGCGAAGCCGCGGGTGGAAAGCTAGTAATTCATAAAGTGAAATATCGCAGCATAGTGGCCACATCATGACTTTGTCTCAAACCTCCCTCGTAAGATTTGTTCACTCGGCTGTTTTTTTTTTTATGAATAATTCATTACGGGACATTGGCTAAATGCACAACCCATGCCAAACCAAAAGAAAGAAAAAAAAGAAATGCCAAGCGGCTGTGAAGACAGATTGTCAACGAGAATTTGGTGAAAATGTTGTTTTTCACTAGAATATCTTGTAAGTAAGATTTCTGTAATTAATAGCTGTTAAGCGTAAAGAATAAAAACTGTGGGTACGTAAACAAAAATTTGTTGTAGCCTGTAGGTATTCAATTTTGTTACATCTGAGCCTAGCGGTGGAGACAATGGCGTCAAAAAAGTTGACGCCACAGTTTCTAAAAATTCCAATGAGCATGGTACTCCGTTATGTATGTATATGCAAAACTTAATTATGAACAGTTCTGTGGATTGAGCGTGATAAATCAAACAAAAATATTTTCGAAATTTACGACATTATTTAAGATTAGTATAGTGTGTAGAAATTTTAATAACTAATGTCTTTTAACAAAGTTAACGCGAACGTGTCCGTTGTTCCTTAACACGAGATCCGCTGGAATCTGAATATCAGATGGTTTCGTCACTGGCTTAAGTTCGAATTCACGCAACACTTCTGCTACCGTTATCTTCATTTCTAGCAACGCGAACTTCTGACCTGGAAAATATAGGCATTTTCACTTGATTTCATGTATACCCAGTGAGATCTCTAAAACAATATAAAACTGACTTAAAAAAAAAACCGAATATTGGATTCTGAAACCAAGTTTCAATGAAGAATTTACATTTATAATTGTACATTTTTATTGCAGGACGAAAAAAATATTTTAAAACTAAGGACACTGAAACAAATTCGGAGTAGTGTATTAAATGTAAGAAAAAAATAATATAACAATCAGCAGGGTGATATTTTCGTAACACACTATCAGTACTAAGGGGTTTCATTTTAACAGTTCAACAACATTCATTTCGTTATTCAAGTTGTTGAGGAGATACATTTTTCGAGCCCATGGAGCAATGGATTAACAATACGCTGCAAAATTATTCTAATTGATAACAGTGTGTTACGCAATTACGGTACTGATTAGAAAAAAAAAAACTACCAATGCAGTTTCTGGGCCCAGCACTGAAGGGAATATACGCATAAGGATGTCTTTTCGCGCAGTTTTCTGGCAGGAACCTGTCGGGGTTGAACTCCTCCGGATTTTCAAACAAGTCCTCACGATGGTGTAGGTCGTAAATAGGGATATGACACAGTGTATCGGGTGGTATTGTGTAATTACCTAAAAATGAAAAAAAAATCGAATTAATTTATCAAAATTGTAGACAGACCATGTTCCACTAGCAGGAGGAATGTGGTATTATTTTATACATCTCCACTTTTGTGAGCGTTAAGAAAGATTGCTCTTGTTTCCTCAGTTAACTGGACCCATGTAATAAATATAAGTACTGTTTATATGAAACACAAACACAATAACACGATTAATGGCCTCATAGCGAAGAGCCTCAACCAACACTTCAGCCAAGGCGTTGTGGCTCTCGTTCCGCGGCCGGGTGAAGCTGTTGATTCCGAAAGTTGGTACTAAATTAGTACTCTTGGACTCTTCAGGTCAGGTATACTGCAGTGGAGGTTCGTCTCTTAAAAGCCCTATTGTAGAATGGAATTTTATAAGTGGGTTTTATTGTTGTCTATGAAAGCAATGGGGATTGTTTGAAATTGGAATCGGGGCTTTTGTTATTTTATGACTGCAGAAAATTTTCATGGTATACTTCATTTTGAGTTTTCGTTGTAAAAGCATGTTTTCGCATTGATAGAATTGTTATATAAAATTATTAATGGTATAACCCGGAGTGATTACTTTTATAATGTTTGGTATTGAAAATGGGTAAATAAAAAGCAGAAGTTATAAATTCATAAAAGAAGTTATTTCTTCTTATATCCATCGACTCCCGAGAACATCAACAAGCCCAACCCTGCTTCTGATAGCGATGGAAGGATGAAAATAATAATCCTACCATTATTGTAAATGTGAAAGTTTGGCGGTGTGTTTGTTACCTTTTTACGCAAAAACTACTAACAGATTTGGATGAAATTTGGTACCCAATATTTTTTAGTTTACCTAAACAATATATTAATAAAATAGTAATTAATTTTACATGTTCGTTTGTTATATATATATATATATATAATTTTTTTTTAACATAAGAAACGAAAACGGAAAAAATGCCACATTAAAACATTTTACCTACAATAAAACAATAAAGGCTGGCCTATATTATTATTAATAATCTACAGGGCAAAGTTGTCGTCTCATACAGAGAAGGAGAGATCATTGATCATAATGCTTACCTACTCAGTAATGATTTGGCGAAAGAAACAAATGTTGGATAATCCGGCGCTTAAATGCCGAAATTTGATTAGACGAAAGAAGAATATGGATATGAACTTCGGTACACGTAATATACAATATGTTAAGAAAACCCTGTCCGATCCGTGAAGGTGTTGTTAGGTATCGATAACTGATTCTACTAATGCATACAAAACCTGGCTAAACCTAAAAAAAAATACCCCCTAAAAAATTAAATATTATTTCGCAAAAACAGGTAGCTTACAAAGGCAACACTGACGAGGGAGGTCACGCGGTCACGCGCTTAACCGTAGCGGTGCCGATAGGTCATGAACTCACTTGACCTCATGCATGACCTTCCACACTTGCATATGGTTAGTAAGTACCTAGCTTTCGTGTCACAGTGGGGTCCTCGTTGAATAATTCGAGCACCTACTTTTCAATATCCGGATCGTGGATGCGTGGTCTTCCTACACCATGAGCTTCAATAACACTGCGGGTTACGTAGTCGCGATTTTACAGACGTTATAACGCACAATCACACGGGACCGGGGTGCAAAACGGATCATAGTCTCTACGATACATAGTCTCTACGAGCCTCACTCACATCCAAACACACACATCGCATTTTAAATTACGTTAGAAAACGAATTGATCACACAAAACACTAAACGTCTTTACGGAAGGAAAGTTTACGCGAAACTGATAATAATTCCAATTTATTCGAAGTAAATGTAAAATGATTTATGATTTTTATTTCATAAAAATACTTAATAGGTACACAGGTGCGCTGGCGGTGTTCATTGAGTAGTGATGTGTAAGTAAGTACTCAAAATATCGACGGATCGATTGATACAATTTATTTGTAACTATTATGGTATCGATTTAGTATTGCAGAATCTCATGCATGGATTCAATATTTCACAAAACTCAATAACATTCCAAAGTTTTAATTACAGTTTCTGTCTGAATGTCGATGATATTGACCGTTAAAATGTTTATAATACTTTACTAAAAAAGTATTTCATAAGACCCTCTCCTTTCTGTTTACTAATATGTAGTATTCTGTAATCTGTGCTAATAGGTCTATCTGTTATAATATTGTTATTAGTAATTTATCGATAATGAAACGAAAGTACATTTACCATTAGGTAATCTGTTTTTACAATAAATCATTCAACCTGCATTGTTTTACACTAAAATTAATAATAATAATAATTTATTTGCATCAAATGTTACAGTACATTGAAACATTTAGTACAATAATAAATTAATCAACATCATCATCATCTCATCATTAGTTAATTATATCAACTGCGATCCAAACGATCCCAACTAGTCACAATCATTTGACAAAAATGTGTTCGCCTATTAGGCTGCAGGTACAAGTTTCGATTAATAGCGATAAAAAAACGTTATTAAGCAAAAATTAGTACATCACTAGCTTTTCTTTGAGTACGCCGACAAGCCGCCGCGCGGGACTTCACAGACGAGCACCGCCAAACATCGAGCATTAATTTATGCATTTTAATATCCAACAAAGAATCAAACGATGATACCGCCGAAAATGGTGTTGTCACATTTTAAAATTTTACCTTATTTTGAGTTAATTCGCGGGAAAAAAAGATTAATTCAAAATTCATTAATATTGTTACTATGATGATTAGGTAAAATTTCATATTTTATTTGGCCATGTGTTTACCTAACCTTTATTATCCTTACGGGTCGGACAGGGTTTTCTTAACATATTGTATATGCCACTATGGATTTTGTTTGTAAATAATTCTAAAAATACCACCATGTAGCGTATAATAAGCCATTTTGTTGAACTTTTGGTATATAAGGCCCGTAATTCCGGTCTCCAAACATAACTCATAAAAAAGGTTAATAGACACTTACTTAACACTGTAGTTTCGTTCAATTTCCGACTAATGAAATGCACGGGCGGAAAGAGTCGCAGGGATTCCTTGATGCAACGTTCTATGTACTTCATCTTAGGCAGATCATCCATGCGAATCAAACGTTTTGAATCACCAAACACATCTTTCAGTTCAGTTACAATTTTATCCTGTAAATAAAAATACAAAATAATGTTAAACAATTATGTACTTATTTGCTTGACGATTCGAGCGAGCGACCGTGAACCGCCGATCGCGAATTTGCGAGGAACACACAGTCGCCTTATAATAGGACGATGCATAAAGCCGCATTATAATTAACGCGATCGTCTCGCGAGTATGCGATAATCGCGTTCATTTTGTTCGATGAACCCGAATCAATCATTCGATAGCGGGCGCCTTTCGGTTTATTTATTTATGAAGTAGAAAAAAGAAGCAAAAAGGAAAAAAATAAAATAAAAATAGATTACGACGAGAGACGTTGATGTTTTTAAGCTGTTTGAGAGCCAATCGAATCTCTTGCAGTCTGACGTCCGGGATATCTTCGGTGTAATGTCGGGTCTATCTTGCGGATTGCGTCGTCTAAGTGTAAAGCTGTCCATAGAAATTCTCGACTTCCCTTAAAAGCTTGGGTCCGGCTTTCTGCTTGCTTGGCCAGCTATGCCCAATAGTCAGATCTCTTGCGAAAACTTCAGAGCCTCTGCTTCGCTCTATAGCTTTCGTTATAAGTTCGGTAGTGTACCGACGTAGGTCGCGCTTCAAAGACTTTGAGATCCGCTTATTGAGCTGCCGGTATCTGTAAGCATCACGTGACGAACGCAAAACCAACTCACGTCTGCCCTCCATGAGCTCGAGAGTGTAGTCCGAGAGCTTATTAGTTCCATTTGTATGGTGGGTCATAAAATACTTGGTCCCGACCGTACGGACAGCTTCTGCAAACCCGTCATTGAACTTGTCCACGTCGCCACTTAGGCATTCGAAGCAATTTTGGACTTCGAGCTGGAAAACTTCGGAGTTATGGATCTGGATGGGTGCTGGCCGGAGCGTAGACTTCATCAGGCGAGATCTTTCGAGCACTATGTTTAGATTCAATGTGCTTCTGACTGTTGACATTGAATATGTGCCTTTTCGTTGCCATGATAAAGTCTATCTCGTTCTTGGTGACCCCTTCGGGACTGATCCAATTCCACTTCTGCTGTTCATGCTATTTTAAGAAGGAGTTCATCATTAGAGTCCCTGCTTCTTCGTGAAGCTTAAACATGTGGTTCCGACGTCCAATTCTAAAATTTCCCAGTCCGAGCTCTCCACTGCTCCGTTTGGAAAACGGAGCAGTGGAGAGCTCGGACTGGGCATTGAAGCTTAGCATTGAAGTCCCCCATGATAACGCTGTAGTGAGTTTTAGAGCTTCATCGTCTGACTGTGCCGAGGTCGGGGCGTATACCTGAATAACCTACAGCGAATACCGTTTGGTTATTCTAAGTATTAGGAGCGCCACCCTGGTCGAGACACTCTCGATCTCCACTACATTGTCCACAAGGGACCTGTGGACGAGGAACCCGACACCACCGTGGGACTGATGGTCGCCCTCCCGGAAATAGAGCAAGTGACCGGATTTAAGGATTATCGAGTCCTCACCCTCTCTTATGACTTTACATAATCCTAGGACACTCCATCGTAACTTGCTCAATTCTTCCTCCAGCTCAATCACCTTCTTCAAAAAAATAAATAAAAGGCTGTGTTCATTGATAAGTTAATGTGCTTATTAAATTCTATTAGGTACTTACTTGTACATCCTTATGATTTGCGAGCAACATAAAGAGGAAGGTCATTCCGGATGATGTAGTGTCATGTCCCTGAAAGTCCCAATAAATTACCATTAATTAACAGTGAATAGATTATACTAGCTTTCCGCCCGCGGCTTCGCCCGCGTGGAGTTCGGTTATATCGCGCTTTTTAGATTTCCCTCGGGAACATCAAATTTTACCGGGATAAAAGGTAGCCAATGTCCTTTCTCAGAGTCTAAAGATTGTCTGTGCCAAATTTCATCAAAATCGGTTGAGAGGTTTAAGCGGGAAAGCGTAACAGACAGACAGACAGACAAACAGAGTTACTTTCGCAATTATAATATTAGTATGGATTACAGTCCGCGTACAGCCAATGTCCGAAATGATCGTTTGTCGCCATCTCGACTTACCTATACAATATGTAAATAAAACCCCGTCAAGGCGTAAGGATAACTTAGTTATTGGTAATTTTATGTAATCATCATAGTAACAATATGAATTTGGAAATAATCTTTTTTCCGCGAATTAATTCCAACTTCCCCAAAATTTGGTCATTTTTAAAAAGTGCCAAAACCGTTTTCGACGATATTATTAAGCGATGCCCCCCCCCCCCTTCGCCCGCGCATGTATTACCTACCGCACATGTAAGCTACTTCGTTTTGCGAAATAATATTTTGTTTTATTAGGGAGAATTGTTTTTTAAGTTTAGCCCGGCTTTGTAGGCATTAGTAGAATCAGTTATCGATACCTAACAATACCTTCACGAATCGGTCAGGGTTTTCTTAACATATTGTAAAGTGTATACAATATTCGCCAACATTATCACGACTTGTCTACAAGTGCTGGTATGGATATTGTTTTGGATATGAACAGGGCGTGATTGAATACTTACTTCAAACATAAAAGTGTCGACCTCTTCCTGGATTCCTGCCTTGTCTATGAGTCCTTCCTTCTCAGCAGACAAAAGAAGATCTAACATGGCAGTCTTCTTCTTCTTGTACATATAAACTTCATCTTTATCAGTAGTATTGTCAAACATGTTAAATCCGTATTGGTTAACGTACGCCCTTCTTTGTTTTATTACCTTTTCTGTAAAGCTTTTTACTATTTTAATATTTCGGTTTTGGTTACGTCCTATTGATGTCGCATTGAATATGATATCAGGATATAAGTAAATTCTGATAAATCTATGGTAAAACCCATATCCGAGTTCATAAATCGCTTTCTTGTAGGACTTGCTTGTACCCGAGGTGTCTTCAGTTAGTTGGGTGCCCATTGCAGTTTCTGGAAATATATTTACCAATTACTTACAATTATTGTTAAGAAAACTGTTGAACCTGTAGAGCTGTGGGGGCAGAGTGCTTATGGAAGTTTTCGGGACATCGATAAGCGGTTGGTCAACTCTTCACGTGGTCAGGGGGCTGACCTATTTTTGGGTCAAATAAATCCGCACTGCTATTCAATGCCAGCCTTTTAAACCCTTTCAAATTTTGCGGACGATTTTTTTTCTATTTGAAGTTTGATTACACTGTTCTATGTTTACAGGTAGACTATCAACTCGTATCAACTTACAATAAAACAATATCTTGAAACAATATGTTCTGTGTGGAAATCCTCATAGGATGTCCGCCGCCCTAGGGTGGGCGACGGGGTCTTATTTTTTTTTTTTTTGTGACAAATCCCGCCACACTGTTCCCAACCCACTGCAACTCCTGAAAGCCAGAATCAACAGTGGAGATCGCCAGAAAAACGCCGAGCAATGAAGCTCGACGAGTCCCGAAGAAACGATTCAACTGTCTTGGGTCCCGCAACGAAATTAATCAGAAAAGAATAGCGGAGGAGTAAGAAAAATATATTTTTTCCACTTCCCTCCATAACAAGCAGGAGACAGAACAGAACTAGGCCAATCGGCACAAAGGGATATTATTGCAACTGGGAGAAGCCCAGATTGCCAAGCACCACGGAATAAAATTTGATTAAGTTAATGGGTCCTAAGTAGGTATGTGCTGTTACAATTGATTCCAATAATAGGTATGGCAAAAGCGCCTGAACGCACGGATAGGGCGACGGGGTCTGTCAGACTTTTACTGACTAAAACCACCCCGGTGTCTCTTCTATCACGAGCGCGCGTGGGGCCGCGGGAGTCTAAATTCTTCCGCAGCCCCACACTCTCGTGCTGGCCCGGTCTGTCCGGGCCTCGTCTCCGGCATGGGGTAGTGGGGTGTTAAGCTACCCCGTGCATCGCCTCAGAGGCGCGCGCTGATACTCGCGCGCGCCTCCGCCTCGGGGTCCATCGAGTAGGGGGCGGGGACTTCCCCATGTCCCTCGCCCCTGGACCCATTCATGGGGGGCGGAAGAGGGGTTCTACCTACCACAAATGGAGTTAAGCGTATATTCTGATAGGATGGGTACAATATCAATGGGTTGCCCTGCCGTTTCTCTCAGTCTTTCCAAAAGACGTTGTGCGTTTTCTTCTAAGATAATACAAAACTGTCGGAGGATGTTGAAATGAAAAGCAGGCGTCAAGATCTTTCTCCTCTCTTGCCATTTTGTACCTGAAAACAACAAACAATTATTTTACGAAAACGTAAATTCGCTATTATTTATTCTAATAAAAGGTGTTGGCATAACATACTTATTACTAACATTACCTATTGTTAATGAATATTTTTGCATTCTGTATTCATTAAATTTACGGATGTTTTTTGTGTTTTAATGACTTGTACTTTATGTAAGTATGGTGCTATTTTTATTATGCTTGCTATTGTTACAAGGCCCCCTGAATAAATTTTTATACAACGTTATTTTTTGTGTATGCGAAAGCTAAAACACGAGTCCTATATTTTTATATACAAAGTTTCAAAAAGGTATCATGAAAAATCACAGTCATGAGCTTGTGTTACCTGGTTCCCTACAAAAATATGTTCAACGCTCTGCTGTCCGGCCCGCGCCTGCAGCAGCGCGGCGTGGTTTTGCGTTCTTTGATAATACTTTGTTTGTATTGTAATTAACTAGTGATTGTTGAGGTTTCATATACAAAGTCTGACTGTAAGAAGTATATTTTTATAATTTGAAATATGAAGCAAAACGTGTCAAGTTGTTGACAATAAAATTAATGTTTCTTGTTCCGCGGCTGTCTTGTAATGTGTTTATTGTTGTCCATCTACGTGTACGTAATTATATACGTAATTATATAACTACTTATGTTTCCTTCTAACGCGAATAGCACTGTGCACTCTATCTCGGCTCATAACCCCGAGAGTGATAACATTTTCCAATACACTGCAGGCCTATCTGCAATGCTTCGATATCGGCTTCGGGTTGTGGAGGTCAGACGGCAGTCGCTTCACGGAAAATATCGAAGTTTAGCCAAAATCTTAATCAAAAAAGTTAGACTGGTAAAGCGGACCCCAGACTCCAAAGCTGAAAAAGCTTCGGATGCGACTGGGATTAACGCTGAGATGATGATGACTGCAGGCGTTGACTGTCGTAAAAGTGTGGGTATATGTAGATAGATATTATATTACTCGTAAATAAAATAAAGTGTTACGTAATTTTCTTAAAATATATTATTTTTTATAAAACTTATTTCACCCGGGCACAGCGAGGGTCCCCGTCCACCAGTGCGCACGCGCCTTGTGATCGCTATGATCTGCCGTGGACTGTGCTGTGTGCCTGAAGCTCGGTAAACACACTGCAATCATTTTTAAATATTTTTGGGAAAAACATAACGGTGTACAAATTATTGGAATCGTTTCAGTTGCTTATTCTGAACAAACTATTTTCAGGTTTCGTGTAATGAAAAAATAAGGTTGTATAGATTAAAATACAGAATTTATTTCAAGGCATTTTTTTTTTAAATAGCTTTGGTTTAGTACCTACTTTGTCTGAAATTGTTCATGTCTTATTCCTACTATACTTCTAATAAAATATTTTATGCAAAACGCCGGGACTAATCTAACCTAAG
The DNA here is from genome assembly GCA_017933935.1 of Sesamia nonagrioides. Classification (NCBI taxonomy): domain Eukaryota; kingdom Metazoa; phylum Arthropoda; class Insecta; order Lepidoptera; family Noctuidae; genus Sesamia; species Sesamia nonagrioides. The sequence goes on from JADWQK010002047.1 coordinate 318,760, forward strand.
TAGCAAGCGGCGTTCTACAGTTCGTAGGTAAATTGTTCCAGTTCCTATCCCAGTCACATCCTAAGTTTTTTCAGCTTTCGAGTATGGGGTCCGCTTTACCGGTCTAACTGCTGGTTTGGCTAAACTTCGATATTTTCCGTGAAGCGACTGCCGTCTGACCTCCACAACCCGAAGGTGATATCGAAGCAATGCAGTTAGACCAATTGTTGGACTTTTGAGGGCTCCAACAACCCGTAACGACTGCCACTGGATGTTCGTATGGCAACCGGGACCAACGGCTTAACGTGCTTTCTGAGGCACGACCAGACCAATGCAAATATTCATATTCATGCATAGGTACAAATATTTGCAGTGCGCGTCGCCAAAGTCCAGTTCCTCAATGTACGTGGTGGTACGTACGTTCCTCAATGTTCTCTCGGTGGTAGGTCATAACATCGGCTGCCGGCGGAAGTTACCACCCACCAGACAAAGTCTTGCCGCCAAACGATTCGTCGTGTTCCGGCATGATGTCTGGTGAAGCCGTACGGAGGACGGGTCTGAGCAGTTGTGTTGCGATGTGAGGCGGGTACGATGCGCCAAATGTTGTTGTCTCGGGAATTTGGTCGTGGAGAGTCTCCAGATCAATCTCCCTCTAGCGCAGCATCGTTTGGTCGTGTTGGTCTTGGGTTTAACATTGCATCACCTCGCTCAACTGCCGTCATCCTTCCTATTCCTAAGTTTTTTAAGTGAATAGGCTTAATAAACTAGTGCGCTTTACACTCAACGATTGCATCACTGCTTGCCATCAAGCGGGATTGCAGTCAAGCACTAGTTTATAATTATTAAAAAAAAAAAAATGTACGCGGTATAAAAGACGAGGCGAACGCTTCGTCCGGATTGTAGCCGTGTCAACAACGTATTGCTGGATACACACGGGTGATGTCGGAATTATGTCACGTAATGAATTATGTCAACCAAGTATTTTTTTAGTCGAAGCTTCTTTCAAAGAACTCAAGATTTCTGCTCAAGATCGACAGGAATGGTCAAAGTGAAAGGTATTTATTTTAGTCTTTATTTCTTTCCTTCCAAGGGCGTCCAAGGGTGGATGTAGACGGACATCAACCCTTAACGTTTTGAATAACGCTCTGATTTCACAATAAAAGTAACCTTATATGAACCCAGCCATTAACATGGATGTACTGAGAATAAGCAAAGAACAAGCGAAGAAGATCACTAAAGATGGAAATATTAGTAGTAATAATGATACTGTACCACTACTAAGTAACAATCCGTCTTGCAGCCATGGTTTTACAATTGAATAGATCACACTTTTTTCACCGTATTTCATACTGGACATGATTAACTGAAAATCAAAATTAGATAAATTAATGCACATACGTTATTAAAAATTAAAATGTTTTTAGGAAATGCACTGTTTGTATAGTAGTTACCTGATCTATTGGGTAGGTTGTCAGGTTGTCACTGGTATCAAACTCAGGTTGCCTTTCATTGTTGTTCGGACAACCAGACTCATGATCAGATGCCAATGTATATGTTGTTATAATAAACGTCCTAGCCACATTCAAGAACAAATTCTTAATTCAAATCTTTTACAAAGCAAAAATGATGCCAGAAAGTCTATTATATGTACTGTAAGTATTACATTGATGACAAATGGGCTTGTGATTGAGCTGCTCCAATAACTTTAGACCTTAATGACCTTACTACATCCATTGATAAAATATTAAACTAAGGTAGATATGTCACTAACGCACTAAAAATGAAGCGTACAAAAGGAAGTAAGTCCTGTATCTCGCTTTAGTCACTCTCGATACACTCGTAAAAACAAACGACAAACAATAACAGCGCAAACGACAAACACTGGCCATCTTTTTCTTCTCTATGCTTTAGATTGCGCCCCATCTCACTCATACTGTACCAATGTATGCCGAATAAAAATATGCATGTGTGCTGCTGCTGTGTTCGGCACATTTTTTTTGGTCAGTTTGTTAGAATATATCGTATCTGTTTAATATTTTATCAATGACTACATCAAATTAAAGCGCGTTTTTCAGTTGTTTAGGCTAAACACCTTTTTTTTTGGTCATTTTGTTAGAATATATCGTATCTGTTTAATATTTTATCAATGACTACATCAAATTAAAGCGCGTTTTTCAGTTGTTTAGGCTAAACACCTAAGTACGGGAAACGCGAATTAAACTCAAAACACTGACAGTAGACACGCGTTAAACCTGTGTTTAAGTTTTTGTGGCTAGAGCCTAGAGCCTTTCCCCCTTAGGATCTACTTGAATTATGCACATAACCGTTATAAAAATGCAGTTCTTTATATAAAATGACAACTTAGTTCGGTACTAAATAGTCACATTTCTATTAAGAACTTTGAATTAACTTTAATAAAGTTCGAAATGCAAATACTGACTGAAAGGTTAAGTCTGGATCTAAAGTTAAATCTCGTTTTGTAATAGAGGGGTTTGTATTGATTTGTATTTTAACGGTATTTTGCACTTTTATATTTTACTTTTTCTAGATACCTATTTACATAGATATACAATGAAATGAACAATTACGGCTTAAGTATTATATTTAATTTATTGCTTGATGTCATTATTGAAATTTACGATGGCAGCGTCGTACTATGACATTTGCTTACATAGTAAAGTATTATCACATTCTTGTAATTATTGTGAATGTGATCTCTATTGTGCGTAATTTTATTTATTTTTACCCGACTGTTGAAGGAAGGAGGGTAATGAGCGTATGTATGTAGGTATTTATGCCCATTTATTTAGCACGCCTTACAGCATGAACTGCTTCGTGAATGTGACATACGAGGTGACATTTGATTCATCGTGATTGTGCGAGTGATGTCAGGTATGTTAAAATTTCTAGGAAATCAAAATGCCATATTTTTGATGCCAATAATGCCTATAATGATGCAATAATGGATAATATTAGATTTGAAATATTTAGGTTGCGGCAACCAGCGCAGTAGGTAATTGTGTAAAGCCCGGTCTACACTTAAGCCCGTATTCCAGAGGCATTACTTAAATCTCGTTTGAAGCCTTTTGATCGGTTGAAACTAGTCTTAAGTAATGCTTGAGTCTTGAGTATCGTACTAAGGTCCTTAGCCACAAAAGGGCAAGAACAGTGTGGAGCCCTTTCGCATATTCTTCGCGGGTTCGCGCTTTGATCCCCAATTTTCGTCGGTTTTTTGTTTAACACATTGACAGTAGCAATATTGCGTTGTTTATGTTGTTGAGCAGACACTTTATCGAACATACCTATAAAGCAAGTGTAGCAATATCTTTCTTCTTAGAAGAATATTGACCCCACTTCGGTAATAATGGCCCCGATTCCTTTGCACGCAGACTAAACTAAATTTAATTACAGTGCATCCTTTTCTTTCATAGACAATAAAATGTTAGTTTAGACCTCTCAAATTAGTCCGCGCCTCACGTAAAACGACATTTTTTTTTGGACGCCATGTTAATAATCGCGTCTAAACTGTTTGGAGGTTTTGGCGGGAATGTCAAGATGAGTGTCACGCTCATTTTTCATTGGACTTTTACTAAATAAAAACGCGTGATTTATGTAGTAAAAAGTGCATTCAGTGAATAATTCAAAAAGAACAGTGAAATATTGTAGCATAGTGGCCTCATCATGTCTTTACGCTAAACCGCTCCTTATCGTCCAAACGCGTAAAACGAAAGGAGTTAGTTTAGGTTAAGTTATGTTAGGATAAGAGGCTTCCGTCGACTGGGACCGCAATTAACTCGGACCGCGGTCCCAGTCGCCGGATTCATAAAAAATTAATAATTTTCTTCCGGCGACTGGGAACACTCATAAATGATAACTGAAATCAAATAATGTACAGTCAAACGACAAAGTAATAATTGAGTAAAAATCTTTTTTTAAACCGACTCCAAAAAAAGGAGGAGGTTCTCAATTCTTCGTAATCTTTTTTTTTACATATGTTCACCGATCACTCTAAGACCGATGTGCAGATTTTTTTTTTTTTTTAATGTATACACTTTCCAGGTGGTCCCATAGTCACCAGGTCAGGATCTGATGATGGAAGACCAGGGAAATCAAGGGGAGCTTTCAAAAATCGCAGAGGCGACTAGTACATTCTGTACCATTGATTATGAAATTAAAGGTTTTAAGTTATTTGTATGAAAGATTACGCGGTAATAAGCGGTTTCCGATTTACGAGGTATTAAAAAAAACATACTAGATCTCTTTCAAAACAATTTTTCGTTGGTAGTTTTTATAGTAATGTACATCATATGCTTTTTTAGATTTTTCATTTTCTTATTTTAAAAGTTAGGGGGGCGGACCAACTTTTTCCACTTTGGAAGCGTCTGTCACGCAAACCTTTTTTTGGTTTAGAAAAAAAATATTTTAAAAAAGTCGATATCATTTTTGAAGACCTATCCATAGATACTCCACACATCGTTTGACGAAAAATAATTTGAGTTTCAGTTCTAAGTATGGGGACCCTCAATATTTATTATTATTTTTGCATCAAAAATCTTACTGCGCTTCACAGAATACATCTACCTACTAAGTTTCAACAGTACCTATAGCTCTTATAGTTTCGGAAAAAATGGCTGTGAAATACGGACGGACAGACGGACAGGCAGACACGACGAATCTATAAGGGTTCCGTTGCCATTTGGCTACGGAACCCTAAAATATGGCCGTTATGGCTTCACACAAAATCAGTATTAACTGTGTTAAAATTTGTAAATAATATAGCCCTAAAGCAATAGTATTCGTCGATACTCGATACGAACTACGTACCTAAATATTTTGTATGAATAATTTTACGAGTTAGAAAGAAATAGTAATATACTATCATACAATGCTATTGCCTATGTGTGTGTTTACCTGCATGTGTGAATTATATAAAAACGGGCTAGGTCAATTTATAAGCGCATAGGATAAAATCATGAACATCATCTAGAACGAGTCAATGATATTCATATTCATATCAATAATTTAGATGTTTATTCGTTTGACTGTACCGATTTCGGCTTGTATAGTAGACTTTTTTTAAGTTACCTATGAGTGGTCCCAGTCGCCGGAAGAAAATTATTTATTTTTTATGAATCCGGCGATTGGGACCGCGGTCCGAGTTAATTGCGGTCCCAGTCGACGGAAGCCTCAGGATAAGTTAGGATAATTTAGGATAAGTTAGGATAAGTTAGGATAGATATTTAATGAAAAAAAATTACTGAAGACTTGGCTGTATGGCGTACTATGCCTTTGCCTTTTCCATTCGCCCGAACGGAAAGAAACGAACCAAAAAAAAATGTCTATGGAGTATGTTAATTTGACAGGACTAAACTAAAATGTCATATTCTATCCTTTTCTTATTGAAATAGAAAGAAAAAGATGCACTTAACTTAAAGTTAGTTTAGTTTGTGGATAAGAGAATCAGCGCCAGTGTGTAACAAAATTATGGGGCAGCGCTTATTTGATATTTGTGGCACTTTGTATGTATACCAACCTCGATGTCTTCTGGATTGTAAATGACTACTGCGCCGAACGGCCACGCCCATACTCTGTATATTCCATTCCATTTCTTAGCATTTTCTCTTCCTAATTTCATTAATTCGACTGGAATCAAACGATATAATAAAACAATTATACTAAACTAAACTAAAAAAAAAGTTTTTACTTCGGATTTAGTTGAGTTAATCTATCAAATTAACTCAACTAAATCCGAAGTAAAAACTTTTGTAATTCATACTAGTGTCTGTGTTCTTTTATTCGAAATTTCATTTACCTTTAAAGTAAAATGAAAATGTAGCTTGGTACTACATAGGTTTAGCATTAGCTGTAGTTAATTATGTTATATGTATTATACCTATATATTTATAGTATTTTTAAATTATTGTGTTAATTCAGTGTTGTGTGTGTTAATTCAATAAAAAAATAGGCAATTAAAATATTATAACTGAATACTGTAGTACAATTTTGAATGGTCTTTAGAAGCCTCACCTGGAGAACGGATAACCCGAAGTGCATTTCCTATAATAAAGTCATCCGGCGGCCCTGGGAGCTTCTTAATCATTCTAGCACGTTCATTGTAATTAAGCAATAAATGTAAAACACACAAAAATATTCCGAAAATTAAAAGGTAAACTAACATATTTATTAGAGAGCGTCCAAACGGGAGTATGATTATAAGCAAACTGGACACAACTGATAACATTCAAAGATACAAATGTAAACACATAGGTACGCTATAAATATTTTCCAGAAATAATTTGTTTGCATGCATAAACAATCATAGGTAGGTACTACTTTTGCACGCGCTTTTCTAAAAAAGAAGGTCTTATGTCCAATTAACAATACTGTAAATAAATGATACCAATTATATATATGTTTATTATTAGATAGGTTTATGACAGCCTCCGTGGCGAAGAGGTAGCGAGCGCGGCCGTTGCGCAAGGAGGCGCGGGTTCGATCCCACGGAGCACAGTGCAAATATTTGTATGCATGAATATGAATATTTGCACTGGTCTGGTCGTGCCTCGGAAAGCACGTTATTCCGTTGGTCCCGGTTGTCATACGAACATCTAGTGGCAGTCGTTACGGGTTGGTTGGAGCCATCAAAAGTCTAACAATTGGTCTAACTGCAATGCTATCGTCTTCGGGTTGTGGAGGTCAGACGGCAGTCCCTTCAGGGAGAATATCGAAGTTTAGCCAAAATCAGCAGTTAGGACTGGTAAAGCGGACCCCAGACTCCAAAAAACTTGAAAAGCTACGGATGCGACTGGGATTAACGCTGAGATGATGATGATGTTTAGATAGGTTTATAAACTGAAAACAATAAACATAGTGTCACGTAGCAAAAATATAAATAAAATATAAATAAAAATATTAAATGTGGAAAGTTAGGATATACAGCAAAAACTTGTCCAGATTGTGCAAAAATACCAAATGATCCAAAAATCTAGCATCAACAGTCTGTCAACAACCACCTAAACAGGTCGATCCAGGTGAGTGGAAGTCATGGTTAGACTTTGTCTCTAACTTCCATAAATACAATAAAGCGCTGGCAGCACTGTTTCAGCCAAATAGAAATAAAGATGTTGGTTGCTTAGGTTATTCACTGGATACCTCAAGCGAGTTAAAGGACAAGATATTGGTTGCAAATGGTTCTGAAAGTAGTCCTATTGGAATTTTAAGGTTGCCAATTACCTTAAATGGGGTAACTAAAGTCATTAAATTTTATGTCATCCCGGGAATAACATCAAATGTAATATTTGGTATAGACTTTTGGTTAGCTTTTAATTTATTACCAGAAATATTTAGTCATATAAATTATATGGAGACTCCAAAATAATTCATAATAAATAATATAAACAATAGTGGGAGCATAATAAATACAATTGAATCATTAGAAAACATGAAACCAGAACATAAATCGATAGCAGAATTGATAGTACAACAATTTCAAGATATTTCTTTTGAGAGCAAAGGGTTAGGTAGAACTCATTTAACTCAACACGTCATAGATACAGGCGAAGCCTTACCTATTAAATGCAGACCTTATCCTATGTCATAGGAAAAGTTAAAAGAACTTCATAAGGAATTGGACAACATGTTGAAGCTCGATGTGGTAGTACCTAGTGAGAGTCCATGGAATAACCCGGTCCTTATGGTTCCAAAGCCTGACGGGTCATGGCGGTTCTGTCTTGACTGTCGTAAATTAAATGCAGTTACAAAAGGGGACGCGTATGCAATACCTTATATACCTCAAATCTCAGATAGCCTCAAAAATGCAAAATACATTAGTACAGTAGATTTTAAATCTAGTTTCTGGCAAATCCCACTGCAGGAAACCTCACAGGAAAAAACCAGCTTTACTGTTCCTGGTCGAGGACTTTTTAAATTTAAAGTCATGCCGTTTGGTCTTTGCGGAGCACCAGCTCGTCAACAAAGACTAATGGATATGTTGTTTGGACATCCATTTTGTAGTGATATCACAAAAGGACTAATATTCTGCTACGTTGATGACATTTGTGTAGTATCCGAGGACTTAGATACCCATATTCATCTCCTGAAAAGGCTCCATGAACGAATTAAAAGTGCAAATTTAACGATAAATTTTGGGAAAAGCAAATTTTTCCGAAAATCCTTGAAATTCTTAGGCTACGTAGTAGATGAGTGTGGTCTTAGGACTGATCCCGGAAAAGTGCGTGCAATATTGGATTTTCCAGTGCCAAAAACTTCTAAAGAAGTCAAGATGTTTTTAGGAACTTGTTCTTGGTACCGTAGATTCATCAGAAACTTTTCAACAATTGCAGCGCCATTAAATGCACTTACCAGTACAAAAATAAAATTGAAATGGAACCAAGAAGCTGAAAACGCTTTTAATTCATTGAAAAATACATTAATAACTGCACCAATATTAGCTTGTCCAGATTTTGAGAAACCGTTTACTGTTCACTGTGATGCATCAAGTTACGGCATAGGAGGTATGCTAACCCAGAACATTGAGGGGAATGATCATCCTATTGCCTACATTAGTAGATCCCTTAGTAAAACTGAACGTAATTACAGTGCAACTGAACGTGAAGCACTAGCTGTGATATATGCAGTAGAAAAATTTGAACCATATTTGGGAAGTAGACATTTTACAGTCATTACAGATCATGCTTCACTGAAGTGGTTTAAGAACTTAGAGAATCCAACAGGTCGTCTAGCGCGATGGGGATGTCGACTGTCACAGTATAATTATACTATAGAGCATAGGAAGGGTAAGAATAATGTTGTACCTGATGCTTTATCCAGGTTACTTAAGGTAGAGGCAGTTAATACACCTACTACGCCAACACCGACTGGAGACGGATGGTATGATAAAATTTATGCCGGTATAACGTCATGTCCGAAAAATTATCCCAACTATCGAGTAGAAAAAGGCACACTCTATAGATATAGCAAAGGTAAATACGCGCTGACACAAGAGTTTGAATGGAAGGAAGTGGTCCCCAAATTACTGCGTTCCCAGATTATATCTGAAAACCACGAACCTCCTACTTCAGGACACATGGGAGTCTTTAAGACACACCGGAAGTTAAGTCTGAGGTATTTTTGGCCAGGCATGTATCGAGACGTAGTAGATTTTGTTAAACAGTGTAGTGTTTGTACAGCCTACAAACATAAAACCACTCCTACACCAGGTCTCATGGGTCAACCCAAACAATGCTATAGACCGTTTCAAGCAGTATCGATAGATTTAGTTGGTCGTTTACCAAAATCACGTTCAGGCTACATACATTTATTAGTAGTTACATGTTGTTTCTCAAAATACACATTTTTGTTTCCATTACGTAGAGCAACTAGTGCATTAGTAGCTAAAAACTTCGAAAATTATGTTCTTCTCACTCACGGAATTCCGGAAACGGGGTTCAATTCACGGGATCAGAATTTCGTAGTCTACTAAAGAAGTATAACATACCACGAGTGCACTACGGGCCTAGATACGCTCCACAAGTTAATATGGTGGAGAGATACAACAAAACAGTTATGACAGCAGTATCGTCTTATGTCAAAGAGGATCATAGGACATGGGATCAAAATTTGAACAAAATACAATTTGCTATAAACAGTACAGTAAACGAAACAACCGGGTTTACACCATTTTTCTTAGTCCATGGCCGAGAACCCATTATAAATGGCACATTTTATAAAAACGCAGAAGATTGCGATTATGAAGTTACTATGCCTGGTGAGGAGTACGCAGGGGAATTAGGAGTCCTTAAGGATATTTTCGAAAAGGTGCGTGCTTATATAGTTAAATCGCATGCAACCAACGCGAAATATTACAACTTACGTAGACGTCACTTAACTTTACGTGAAGGACAGCAGGTTTGGCGTAAAACGTATGTCCAAAGTGACGCAGCTAAATACAAAGCTTCAAAATTAGCTCCTAAATACGAACAGTGCATAGTAAGGAAGGTGCTTTCACCCCTAGTTTATGAACTAGTGGGACTAGATGGGAAATCATTAGGCTCATGGCACATAAAAGATATTAAGATAAATTAACGAAATCTTTTAATCACACATTAGCTCTTTCTTTCCAACAAAGACAGTAGAGGTACGTATATTAGCCGTAGTCCGTGCTTGCACGTGTTGTTTGGAGTTTCTTCCAGCAACGACGACAAGGCGTATGCATACCAAATACTGTAAATGCTTAATGTATTGATGGTGTTTATTATGAAGCGGATTGTGACTTCAAAAATAAGCCTACACATTAGTAACAATTCAAATGCACTTTGTTTACCAATAATTTATGAAGCGGGTTGTGACTTCAAAAATAAGCCTACACGATGGTAACAGGTCAAATGAATTTTGTCTACTATCATTTATGAAGCGGATTGTGACTTCTGAAATAAGCCTACACATTAGTAACAATTCAAATGCACCTTGTTTACCAATAATTTATGAAGCGGGTTGTGACTTCAAAAATAAGCCTACACGATGGTAACAGATCAAATGAATTTTGTCTACTATCATATAATGAAGCGGATTGTGACTTCTAAAATAGGCCTACACAATATGTTTTTACAGAAGTTTTGCTTCTGGAAAGACTTCACGTGTCTCTGGTGAGCGATAGGGATATGATTGCCCATGTAATTATGTTTCAGCTAGCTGAACATGTTCACCAGTAGTACCGTTTTTTAATAAAAAACAAAAAATCATTAGAGTTCCACTGGCGAACAGGAGGAATTCGGGGGAACTGCAAGGAGTGGCTTCCTGCGAAAGGATGCAGGTTGCTACGGATTTGTGAGAGAGGTATGATAGAGGAATGGATGGAGATGTATAAAAGATTACGGGGGGGTTTATGCCCGGACTGCAGGATGAAAGTCGGTTGGTAGAAGATATTTCCTGGCAAAGTCGAGTCACTTTAGGCAGGGCAAACATCGATAGTTGGTTTAGTAAAAAATAGGTTGGTGAAAATTTCCATTAGCTACGTTCAAGACAAGTATGTTACCTCTTTGTGTAGTTTTAACACCGAGGGCGGTGTACGGTTTTCTGCTTAAGCAGAAAACCTTTCCGTGGGAAAGAGGGCTTTGTCACGTAGCAAAAATATAGCAGCAGGCGACATCTCTTGGACTCGGGCTAAACTCGGGTCACATATTTTGCATCGAGCCGAGAGATGGCGTTGCGCGAAAGGACGGTCGTTAATATAATAAATAAATTCAAATAAAGAACGACCGGGTTAAATAAAATAAAAAAGGACTTAGGATAAAGAGATATTAAAAAAAATAGGAACCAACTCATGAGTCTGAAATTAAAATACAAGTCGCGGAACGCACTGGTCTATGGTTCAGGAAAAGACAATTGGGAGCGGTCGATCGCAGGGCTAGGAAGCTTCCAGAAGAACGATCGAAGTTTGCTCGGTGTGGCGGGTTTTGCTGACGTTGCTAGTACGCAAGGTTTGCGTGTGCGCGCAATAAACCCTATGGGGTTGTGCGCCTAGCAGTTTGGGTCATCTCTCTGTGAGTATTCATTTCTGTATCCGGAATATTTCTCCACGTGTTTTCTTGTTCTATAGTGCTGACTTAGGTTAAATGTTGTTCTAGATTTGGCTCCTTTTGCAGGCCTAGGGTGGGAACCCGTGTGGAGGCGTCGCGTCATGACTTACCTCAGGTGGCCTTGATTCCGATTGGATCAGGCTTGTTTGGAGTGGAAGTGTGCTGAATCCTGATGGTACGGCACATCCAATTCTCTTTCGACGACGACTAGACAGGTATAAGCTGTCATGATTACTTTGCTCCGGGTGTTCCCGAAATACCTAATTCCGCAGGCCGCGTTCAACCGTGCATTAATCTGACACCCGTCAGTTAGTGAAGCCAAGGGTCTTTGTACCGTAATCCAGAAGCGTTAGTCAGGAGAGCTAATCCGAAACGTAGACTCCCTGTCCTTGTTTCTTTGTTTTGATGTATCTAGTGAGAGAGAGTGGGTTTCCAACAGGTTGCATGTAAGTAGGCTATTGGCTTGATATTGTGTGCATAACCTGAGATACTTTTGTAACGACTGAGCCGTGATCACAACGGTTCACCTCACGAATCCTTCATCAAGCGACCCTGAGCTTGCTGAATTGTCTCATGTGGATTCCCTGTCCCCCTCCGACCCGAGACGGAGTGAGTCAGGAAATCGACTAGGTAAGTTAGGAGATTGTTTTGTCATATATTTATGACACAGGGTAATTATAAAATAAATTTGTAATTGTATCCATTTATTGTTTTATTTAATGCTCCTAGCTACCAAGTATTTACATAATTAAATTTACTGTAACTGCCGGGTAAGGGTGGAGTTAGCCACCCTGAGTTTATTTAAACTACAGAGAAAGCGTTACAATAGACTACGTTCAATTGTTACTTGTTACCCTGCCCTGAGTAATTACAGCAACTCAGTCTCCGCCTTCTTCGTTACTTTAATCTGGCCTTATTTTTCTCTGGTACCTTTCCAAGCACCATCATTTGCAGAGGTTGCGAAAAATTTAACAATGAGAGCGAGTCTTTTGTAATATAGCCTCTAATAATTATTATTACCGTCATTTAGTTATTATTCAACTAGTAAAAAATTGGTTTTTATATAGGTAGGTAGACATTCATTGTCACAGTAGGTACTTATTCACTAGAGACGCTACGAATAGTTGTTATATAATATTCGAATAATTCGCATTATTATTCGACATAAAAATGCATTAAAAAAAAATATTCTAGTAATAATCAGACTTGCACTAAGACCCTCCGCAATTGTGAGATACGCAGTCATAAGGAATATTTTCTAAAAACCAACGTATGAATGCATCGAGATGTGGTCTTGGCTAAAGAGTACTTGACACAATGATCGCATGGAGGTATGGCAGAGTAAAGAGCTACACGGACGCTTTTACGGGCCCTTAATGGGCCCGATGTAGATTTATCAGCGTCCGTAACCTGGCTGCATTTCGGTTACCTATTTGAGGAAACTAAAGGTTTTGTCTGGGCAATTATGGATGAAGTTATGATGACAAACAATAACTGGAAATTGATTGTGAAAGATGGCACAGTTGACATCTGTCGGGTTTGTCACCAACCGGGGGAATCAACCAGACACATTATCTAAGCATATTCTCTTTAGCTAACGGAGAGTATTTGCATAGACACAAACTTGTAGCCCGGATAATTCATTAACAACTTGCTCTTAAATACAACCTTGAAGAATCAGAGGTGCCGCACTACAGGTATGTCTATATGTCCGACCCAGTTCTCGAAAATGGCAATATCACATTGTACTGGGATCGATCCATCGTCACTGAGAGGACTATTGTTGCCAGTAAACCTGATATAGTGATTGTGGATCGATCAGAGCCGCGTGCAATGATTGTTGAAAAAACCATCCCACACGATGAGAACCTCGTGAAAGCCGAGAAATATAAACAAATCGAGTATCTTGACCTGGCTCGCGAGATTGTCGACATGTAGAATTCAGCAACCATTGTACCGATAACCGTGACAGCCAATGGCTTAATAGCGAAAAGCCTCGACCAACGCCTCAGAAGGTTCTCGTTAGGCAGCTGGATCAAGAGCTTGATTCAGAAAGCAGTACTTCTGGACACGGCTCGCATTGTCAGGAGGTTCCTTTCTCTGGAGCCCTGACCACCGGTATCTTAGACCCTGTTCCCGATACCGGTGGGCTACTTATAATTTTTTATATTTTTAAATGTTTTTATATTTTAAATACATAATTTATCAGACTTGTAGTATATAAGTAATATTAATAATAAATAAAGTTTTATTAAAATAAAAAGGAGTTCCCTATATTTAATTTGAATCTCTGACTCCCGTCTAGTCAGTGTCACCCGTTTCTTGGACGATAACTTTTTATGCTACAATATTAATTAACGTAAAATTAAATTAATTTAGTGCGTGCATTCTTTTGATGTGGTTTGTGTTCAGGTGTGTGTGTATGTGTATGGGTTTGTGTGATCTAGTATGTGATGAATCTAGTTACCAATAGAATTATTCGTTTTGCTAAACAATTCTAATGATTTGAAAAAAGCTAACTTATAATGCGATTTTTACAGATTTGATCAGCTGGGTTCAATCTCGAGATAAGACTTTCATTTATCTATATGTTAGACTCAACCCAAAACTTCGACCGCATAGAACAAGGAAATTTTCCTTGGCAACAAGCTAAAGAGATGAAACCTAGCCTATAAAGACCATTAAACCCGCCTTGGTATCTAATTTTGTGTGAGTAAAGGGTACGTATTTTTTTTTTAAATATATTTACTTTTACTCTGTCCCTTTTCTTAACTTTATTATTTGCTTAGGCGAATAGCTGAAGAGTTTGTTTGTGTGTTTGTTTGTTCGCGGTAATCTCGGGAACTACTGGTCCGATTTGAAAAAATATTTTTGCGTTGGATAGCTCATTAATCCAGGCTTTAGGCTATATAACATCACGCTACGACCAATAGGAGCGGAGCATAACTAACTCCACGCGAACGAAGTCGCTGGCGGCCGCTAGTTTAATATATAAATAAACTGTATCCCCACTTTTCACCGACACAGCCACGCAACAACGCGACTCAGCCAATCAGGGACAGGTTTTCAAAAACTCCTGATACACATTGCTCTTTAAATTCGATTCAAAGTATAACTTAAGGTATAAATCAGACCGTGCACTAAAATTCTTCCATCCAAGATTTAAAACTCCCCTATTCCTTGTTAGACCATAGTTTAGAAAATCAAAAACTGTCAATCTTCATAATTTACTTAGATTCGTGCTAAGTTTCAAGTTTATAAATACAAGCATTAAGATTTTTTGATAACCTTTCTTAGTACCTAAATACGGACAGAAGAACGAAAGTAAACGACATAGCCCACAGAATAAACTATTTGACAAAAAAAAAACTAATTAGTCCGTCAGTCAGATTTCCAAAAAATAGTAGACACGTATTTTTTCTTTTTTCATATAAACAAAAAATTAAGACAACACAGCGCGTTGAAAACTCGTGTGACGTCACTGCACGCTACTCTTTTTAGCGACCAGTGACGTCACCAGCCACCACTCCTGATCTTTGATGCCTTTTATATTTGTAAATTTTTATTGATTTGATAAAACAAAATATACGTATCCAATATTTTTCTATAATCTGAATGACGGACTAAATAGAATCAATTTTTATTTTACCCAGGAAACATCCCTATTGCAACACTAAAGTGGCAGTAGGCCGGGCACATTGCCCGTTGGGGCCGACGGGTTCTCGAGTGGGGACCACACACCGTAAAACCTAGCGTGGGTAGGCCCCCGACAAGGCGGATCGACGACCGCGGGAAACTGCTGGATGCGGGAGGTGCAGAACCGGTCGTTGTGGAGATCCTTGGGGGAAGCCTATGTCCAGCAGTGGACGTCTTTTGGCTGAAATGATGATGATGATGACGGACACTATATTCAGCATGAAATAAAAACAAATACGCAACTTAAAAACTTTAATTAAAAACGAAATTTAATTTTTCAACTTTATGAAGACAAAAAAGATAGGTATCTAAAAAGTATCTGGCAAACATGCAGCAGTTACTTATTTGTTCCTATTTTTTTCTCTTAATGAAATTTACAAGCACTGGCCCATCATTCCGAAGCACCAAATCTGCAGTAAATCTGATATCGGAGGGGCGTGTGACGGGGGCCAACTCGAACTTTCGCAACACGTTCGCGACGGCTATCTTCATCTCGATCATAGCAAATTTTTGACCTGAAAGTGATATAAAAAGTTAATAATAATTTCAGATCTTCTAATGCGAGTAGATCCTTAGTGAGATTACTCCTGCCAGAGTTATCAAACATCATCGTTATCACCTTTCCTAAATAGTTTTAAATCTGTAAATAGGTTTCACTTTTACACATTAATAATATTTTATAAATTATATAAGATTTTCTGTCTGACTACGCTCATTAAAAAGGCTGAAACGAACTCAGAATGTGTAATTCATAATCCAGACATAATCCCTGATTAGATCATGTGCAAGAGATTTAAGATAAAATTTTAATGTCTTTGATCATGTGTCGTGTCTGAAATGAGACCACACAGGTTGAGAGGACCTCTCTTATCGCAGTCAGTGCACGGACTCTGGTGGCGCTTGCTCTATACAAACGCATTCCGCTGTTTTATTCGAGGATAACGCTTTTAGTGCAATTCTTTTTTCTACAATTTTACATCTTGATTATACGTGCCCCTGTCATTTTATTTTTCAAAAACCTAATTAATAAAAGATATATTATGAATTTATGATATTTCCAATTCCCGAAAAATAACCCATTTTTACCGCGATGTTCAGACGACTATTAGACAAATGTGATAAGTTTTTGATAAAAAAAAATAATAATGATACAAACATAGGTATACTTTTCCTCTAAATTAAAAATTAACGAGATCTGTCATGTTTTGAAAAAGAAAACAGCAGAATACGAAATGCCTGAAGGTAAAATCAGCCTGAGCTGCAACTTTCCGTTTCGCACTTTACGGGTAGAGGTTATTAACACCTATTTTTCAAATTTGTCGGCACTAGAGGCCCCTCTTAATATGCAACTTAGATCAGCCGTTTAATCTGTACAATTCTCACCGTGAGAACTTAGGTAAGGGCATATAGTGAGTTTTATTCTACCTAATGACGTGTTGGGCACTATAGATGTCTCACATTAACCTATTTACAGAATAGATATGTTAAACTAGCATGGCTTTGCTAAATGCATAAACATCTGTTCGCTTGTACTCACCCCCCCACTCATCATCATAATCTCAGCGTTAATCCCAGTCGCATCCGTAGCTTTGTAGTCTAGGGTCCGCTTTACCAATCTAACTGCTGATTTTGGCTAAACTTCGATATTTTCCGTAAAGCGACTGCCGTCTGACCTTCACAACCCGATCGTACCCGCGCCTCCTGCGCAACGGCCGCGTTCGCTACCGCTACGCCACGGAGGCTGTCACTGTACTCACTCCCCGACTAATCGTGCTTAATCTGAACGAGTAAAACTATTGAAGGGCATTGTTACCTATACAGTTCCTGGGGCCGGCACTGAAGGGCACATACGCGTAGGGATGACGATCCCCACTGTTTTCGGGCAGGAATCGATCTGGATCAAACTGTTTCGGATTCTTGAACAAATCAGGACGATAGTGCAGGCTTATAATAAGGATGTGACATAAAACGCCAGCCGGAACTTTATAGTTACCTGAAAAGATATTTACGCAATTAAATTTTCTAGGGAAACTCCACAGTTTGGATATCAGTTCCCATAATTTGAGTTAAGTACAAGTACCAGCGGTCTTAAACAGCTGTTGCATAAGAGGAAACGTTTAGAATGTTAATATTATTTTTTATTTTATCGCACATTTATCATACGATATGATACCCGTCAAGCCTGTGAAGTTTTACTAGCTAAGATCTCTCTGGCCCTCGACGGAGCGGAAGGGCGTGTCAGACTTTTACTGACTAAAAGCCAGCAGTGTTCCTTCACTTGCCTGTGTGCTACGGTATCTCTTTCGAACAACCCGCCGCCTTGGTAGGCATCGGTCCTTCTGGACCTCGTCACTGTACTGATACTGACATCTCTTACAGGCGTGCGTGGAAACCACGCGCCGTTGACCCGGGCCTGATGCTTATCTGGCGGCGAGCAATGGACAGCTCGCAACCCGCAAGACCGCGTCTCGATGGCCTGAAGTTTAATGTTTTTTCTCGACTAGGGAAGGCGTATGTTCTTAATGTATAATAATTATGTAGACATCGTTCAGTCTAAGGGCAATGGTACATACTCAATACAGTGTCTTCGGTTATTTTGCGACTTATGAAATGTACTGGAGGGTACATCCGCAAGGATTCTTTGATACAGCATTCTAAATACTTCATCCTCGATAAATCTTCCATCTTAATAGGTCGGTCCGAATCACCATATATTTCTTTAAGCTCCTCCACGATTTTATCCTAAAACATGTTTTGATATTAACTTTAACGCTTTATTTTTTAATTTTCAGTTCTTTGGATCAATCATTCCTTCTTTTTACATGGTATTTTTGTTAGTCATGAGTAAAACATTAAACCTCTTATTACTAGACGAGATCCAACTTTGGTTCCACATATCTTTTTTTTTTTTTTGCTTGGGATGGGAAATCATCACATGCTCTCCTATCTATCATCACAATCTATCCCACTCTGGGGGGAGCGGAAGGACGTGTCAGACTTTATCGACTAAAACCCACCCGTGTTCCTTCACTTGCCTGTGCGCCAGGGCCACGGTTTCATTTTTAACCAACCCGCAACCCTGACAGGAGGCATCGGTCTTCGTGGACCCCGTCACGATGTGCTGACATTTCTTTGAGGCGCGCGTAAACCACAACGCGCCGTCGGCTCGGGCCTGCCCCCTAATCGGCGAACACATTTTTGTCAAATGATTGCGACTGTACGGTATCAGTTGGGATCGTTAGGACCGCCCATTGGTCCGTTCGGTCCAAACGATTCCAACTAGTCGCAATCATTTGACAAAAATGTGTTCGCCGATTAGGGGGCAGGTCCTTACCGGACGGCGAGCAGCCCACTACTCACCGCCCGCACGCCCATGCCTACGGTGGCCTGGTGTTCGAAGTTGTGTCCCGACCAGGGCGTCTAGAGGCATGAGGCGCTGGGATTTCAGACTTAACCTTTGAGTCAGTATTTGTATTTCGAACTTTATTGGTGTTAAGTTAAAGTTCTTATTACAAAAGTGACAACTTAGTACCGTACTGAGCTAACATTTTTAAGAACTGCATTTCTATAATGGTTTGGTGCATAATTCAACAACCATTTAGGTGGTTTAAACCTGCACCCTAATTGTGTAACGCGCTATCACTATTAGTTGGAATCATTTTCAAGGAAATTGACAATCCATTGCTTCATATGTTCGAAAATGTGTCCGCTCATTAACGTATAAAGCAATGAATGTTGTTGAACTGTCAAAACGAAACCCATTACTACTGATAGTCTGTTTCGCAATTACCCTGCAGCAGGGTAATTGCGAAACACACTATCACTAAAAATGGGTTTCATTTTGACAATTCAACAACATCCATTATGTCGTTTACGTTGTTGAGCAGACAAATTTTTCGAACATTTGGAGAAATTGATTATCAATATATGATTCAAAGTGGTAGTAATAGTGTGTTCCGCAATTAGGGTGCAGATCTAAATAAAATTCATGTTTTGTAATAAGTTTTTGTAAGTGCCTACTCGAATTCTAACCGCTTGAAAAAAGACGTCTCTCCATACAATAGTAATTTCTTGAATTTACCCTGGCGGAGTGAATGGATAGGGAACTTACCTGAATTTCTTTATGATTGGCAAGCAACATAAAACAAAATGTTAATCCACTTGCAGTAGTGTCATGTCCCTGAAAATTATATGAGAATTAATAAAATGTAGGTACTGAATACAAATAAAATAGCGATGCTGGCAATCTATTCTGTAAAATTATCACCGTGAAAAGTTAGATGAGGTGAGGTTAGGGTGAGTCATCAGTATCAATCCCATCAGTCATCAGTGACATCAGATGGATAGACGCCTAGCTCGCCCCATTTCTTTTTTTCCTTTCTTTTTTTTTAAAAAACCCTCACATTTGGAATTTCTCATGTGTCGTGGGGCGTTTACAAACATATAATCTCACATACACAAACAGCCAGACCCGGAACAACTACTTGTAGATCATACAAATATTTGTTCCGTGCAGGAATCGAACCCGCGACACGCAGCGCAGTAGTCAATAGCTTAATCACTGCGTTAACCGTGCAGTGAAACGAAAATTACAAGTTGAGATTTTTAAAGAATCCATTGGCTGTACGTCAGTAATGACTAACTTCAAACATGAATGTGTCCACTTCCTCTTGAATGCCAACTCCATCAATGAGGCCCTCTTTTTCAGCAGATAGGAGTAAATCCAGCATTGCAGTTTTCTTCTTTTTCTTGAACACGTATGTGTCGTTTTCATCTGCTTGGGTTCCTTCATCAAAATTTAATTCATTTTTTTCTCTGTATTCTCTTCTTTGCTTTATTACGTTCTCAGTAAAGTTGTGAACCACTTTCAAATATTTATTTTCTCGTCTTCCTAATGGTGACCACTTATAAATGAAATCGGGGTACAGATATACTCTCATAAATCTATTTATTAAAACCCCACCCATATCGTATATGGCCTTCTTGTAGGATTTTGCTGCCGAGTTGTCATCTCTCATTTGAGTTCCCATTGCTGTTTCTAAAATACGAAATTCAATTCATACAATCCAAAGGATATAATTTAAAAAGAGTAACATTGAAGTTCCTTACTAATATATTACTATCATATAATCTAGTGACATTTGATGATTTCTTTTTTTGTTTCTGTATTTCAAATGATTTGAGATTAATTTATAAAATGGAATTATACATCATAATAAGAGAGCGACGACATCAAAACGGTGGCTGGTAGTGGCTGGCGGAGAACTGCTCAGGATCGAGTTTGTTGGCGTGCCATGAAGGAGGCCTATGTCCATCAGTGGACGAGTAGAGGCTGATGATGATACATCATAATACATATCACATGGGCATGCAAATCATAATCATATCAAATATTTAATTGATTACCTATGATTGGCATGTCCATGTAAAGGCAGAACATGAAGAACTAACTTTCTTTGTTCCAATTAATTACCCACATGTAACATTAATTCAAATCATTTATTTATTTGCCAATAAATAAATCATTTGTTTATTTGAAAATGTTTGCAAATAAATAAATTATTTGAATTGATGAATCTGATTTGATTTCAGTTACACTTCAGGAATACGTACCACAAATAGAGTTGAGAGTAAATTCCGAGAGTACAGGTGTAATATCAATAGGTGTTCCAGCGGTTTCCTCTAGGCTATCGAGGAATCTATGGCTATTTTCCTCGATTATTTCAAAAAACTGTTTTAATATGTTGAAATGAAAAGCAGGTGTAAGGATTTTCCTACGATCTTGCCATTTTGCACCTGAAAGACAAACAAAAATAAATAGTTAGAGGAGGTGCAGTGTCGTTGGAAGTGTGAGTGTAATATGAGTAACTAACTACCTATATATACTATTATTAAGTGAGCATACCGTTACTGACGAGTAATCCATCTCGTAGCCAGGGCCTCAAAAACGTATAGATAAAACTTTTTTCTCCATACTTCATGCCTGACATGATTATCTGTAATTTTTGTTTACATTAATATTCCATACTATTTTCATTCTAGACCAGTTTCTTTTCATTTCATTTAATCATAAAACAATTTACAATGTGTTAAATATCTTCACATGCAATTTACACACAAATAAAATGAACAAAGAATTATTTAAATTCAAAGCGAAATTCAAATAGGTATAGTGTCATACAGCTGGGTAATTCCGTAACACACTATAAGTATCAATGGCTTTCATTTTTACAGTTCAACAATTATAGCGTTCTTTACGTTATTAAGCAGACAACGTCGAATAGAAAGTTGGAATTCTGTATGTATTAGGTACCTGTTACATAAAAATAATATAACAATCAACAGGATGTTTGTGTAACACACTATCATCAGTGATGGTTTCATTTTGACAGTTCAACGACATTCATTTCGTTATTTAAGTTGTTGAGGAGATACATTTTCGATTATATGGAGCAATGGATTAGCAATAGGTAACTATCCGTAGTAATGAGCTTCATTTTGACAGTTCAACATTCATAGCGTTATTTACGTTATTAAGCAGACAACGTCGAACAGAAAGCCGGAATTGTGTATTACATGTTACATAAAAAAATATAACAAACAACAGGGTGTTTGTTTAACACACTGTCAGCAGCGATGGTTTCATTTTGACAGTTCAAAAACATTCATTTCGTTATTTAAGTCGTTGGGGAGATACATTTTCGATTATATGAAACAATGGATTAGCAATAGGTAACTATCAGTAGCAATGGGTTTCATTTTGACAGTTCAACAACATTCATTTCGTTATTTGTGTTATTGAGCAGACACATTTTCAAATATAGGGAGCAATGGAATAGCGTTAAGCTTCAAAATGATTCCAACTGATAGATAGTGTATTACTTACGCAATTTAGGTGTAGTTTCAAATATAATGTCAAACAGTTGTAAATACAGTAGGTACGGTCAATCTGAGTAACTTTGATTGGTTCGGGTAACATTGACTGTCGGACCATGAATTAGTTTCGAATTTTTTTCGTATGACACCAACACAATTTACAAATACTTCTTGTAGCTTTGTATTTTTAAACTAGCTCCGTAAACGTTAAATTTTTTTTTTGTTTCTATTATTACTAGCGGACGTCCGCGACTTCGTTCGCGTGTAGTTAGTTCTTATGCTCGGCTCCTATTGGTCGCAGCGTGATGTTATATAGCCTAAAGCCTTCCTGAATTAATGAGCTATCCAATGCAAAAATAAAAAATAATTTTTCAAATCGAACCAGTAGTTCCTGAGATTAGCGCGTTCAAACAAACAAACTCTTCAGCTTTATACATTAGTATAGAGTATAGATATAAGACAAAACAGGAAATTAATGGTTTTATATCGTCAGTTACTAAAAACGTTACTTAAAAACATAAACCAATGTTACACAAATTTATTCAAAATATACTTATTAATGTTTTTCTATCAATGTGTCAAAGTTACCCATGTAATGACGGTAGCACGACAGACAACTTTTTTTTTGCCAGACCAGATGAGTTTTAGATAATTTCGTCTAATCTTTACGGATGTAAAGTGTTAGGAGAACTAATAAAAAAAAAATAGAGATTCATGTGATAGGGTTAAAATTTTAAAATATTGTGTAAAATACCGCATTTATCTGTCAAAGTTACCCAGATTGACTGTACTTATAATAGCTAAAGTCAGTGTAGTTAGTCAAACTTTCACTTATTCGGTTTATATAAAACTTAATTACCTCAATATCTTCGGGATTGTATATGAAAACAGCACCCATTTCGCATATCCATACTCTAAAGATTCCGTCAAAAGTTTCGCTTAGTGATCTCTCGAATTCCATTAGCTCAACTGTGAATCAGAATAGTTAATCAATGTTAAAGTTGTTCACATAATTTATGTAGGTGTAAACTCTCGATTTAAGAAACCATTTCTGTTTTAAACAAATACAATTACAACAACACACAACAACAACAGCACAACAACAACAACAACAACAACAAACAATACAACACACAACAACAACAACAACAGACACAACAACACACAACAACAACAATACAATACACACACTCACAACACAATTACAATTTGTGTGTTATACAAATATTTAACAAGCGATCCTATTTGTATATTTTGTGGCAAAATCTACGAAGAATCATTTATTAACTAGTTGTAAGTACTTCATGTTAAAAATAAATTTATTTCTACAGTAAATTGATCACTTTGTGAAGTTTTCAAAATTTACCCGGGGATCGTATAACAGTCCATCCATTGCCAACAATAAAGTCATCTTTAGGTCCGGGTATTTTCCTGACCAATCTAGCTCGTTCGTTGTAGTTGAGAATAATGTGAAGAACACACAGAAATATTATAATGCCCAATAAGAACACAAACATGTTCAAAAACGTCTAAATACATCAACAATACAAACACTACTGTACCCTTTTTAAATTTATCGACACAACATAACCTTTACTTATCTATTATTCAGTAGGTCTTTACATTAAGATAAGGGTTATTTTGTATAAGTTCAAAGTTCCACTGCCTTTCTACGCTACGCACCCAGTAAACGCTCGAAAATCCAGTAGCATGCTGAGGACTACGTTGCTACGAAATATGCGAGCCTGCAGTCAATGCGTGTGCATGTATGAGAAATGTCTCAACATTCGAAAGATAACCCACACTAATGTACTGTCGTGGCGCTACGGGAATATTGTATTTCTGTTGCATTTAGAATACGCGTCATAGTGGTGACTTTTTCTTACCATTGCATTGCTAAAATTACGTAAACGTAATATGTGCTGTTAACTGTTTGGGCTATGCGATGGATTCACGAGCAACGAAGTCTGAGTTCGTTCGAATCTTAATGAAATAAATAAAAATAACTTAATTGACACAGAAAACCTCAATAGCAAATGAGTACGTTTCATATACGTATAATGTGTATCTGCTAACAAAACCTATAATAGCTAATGATTATCTGATTTAAACCTATAAATAAACTTAACGTTAAAATGTATTGATTGACCGTCACCCGTACTGCTTCACCAGACATCATGCCGGAACACGGCGAATCGCTTGGCGGCAAGACTTTGTCTGGTGGATGGTAACTTGTGCCGGCAGCCCCGAGTTCTATCTAGTAAAAACTTACAAAAAATCTATGAAGTGCGGGAGATTCGAACTCATGGCTCACTGACTCACATATCTATCTGTGCACGCATAACCGCCAAGTCATTTTGCCTCATATACTAACATCATAACGTTGAAATTATGAACTACCTACACTTGCTTCTTGATGACAATGATACATGTGTATGTATATGTGTGTGTATATTTCCTTGAAACTAGAAAGACGTGAGTTTAATTAAACGTCAAGCTATTATATTGTGAGATTGCTTAGGGACTTTTGGTCAAAACTGTATAGATGTATATTCAGCCTCGAAATAATAATATTTAATAAAATAATCATGTTTTTTATCTTTTATTACACTCCCTGTTCGGCTGTCTCTAAGACGACAAATGAAATCATTATTACTTATTTTCTATTAATTATCGTATTTTTGTTTTCTTCAAGATTTATTAATGTCATGTCGGTGTAGCGTGGTAGGTTTAAGATTAAAAGCGTTACCATAGCGTATGACTACCAAAAAATATTTTTATAGAAAGTTTTGTAGTTAGGTTCCTAATTAGGTATTTAAATTATAATTTTAGGTATTGGGGGTAATGATTTAATGTCCTAATCACAGTGATTTTTATTTTCATTCTAATAAGGTTAGTATTGGTTTGCAGGTACCTAAAATAACTAAAAACTGAGTAGGTATGTCAGTAAAACCAAGTTATAAAACCAGATTGTCATATTGATACGCGTATGAATTTTCCTTCTATTTTCAGGATTGCTTTTTAAGTTTGCCTTTTTAAATGTTTCATAATTTAGTTTTAAGTACAGTGGGGTACAACAATGATTCTCCGTTGAATCATAATAGTGTGTTACGTAATTAGGGTGCCGAACAAGATGAATCTTTTTGTTAAACTCGGCGATTAATCAAATTATTTTGCTATTTATACTATGTATATTATTGAGAATGTTATCGTTAACATGGATAACTAACCTTAAAATTGCGAACGAACACATACCTAAGTGTAAACTTTATTAACACAACTAGGTATTTCTGGCTTAAAATGCTCCATTTAAATGCTATATACGGTAGCATTGAAAGAATTTTTAGTGACCTTTATTTATGTTTTCTCTAAATAAAAAAAGTATGTTGGTATCGGTGAATAGACACGCTTGTGTTTTGGCGGTGTTGAATGCCATAAGATTGGCTTCGCCCCAATCAGAGACTGCCTGTAGTGCCACATTCGTACGCTCTACCAAAGCCTCTCTTTCGGACCGGATTGCTTCCTTACTAGCTCGAGCACCCGGCAGGTATCTCTCCACAACGGTGCTGTCATCTGCATACACATAGATATAGGGCATCAGCAGATCCTTAGTATGCAATAGTAACAGAGTTGCAGAGAGAACCCTGAGGAACGCATTAGTCGACATGGGCTCCGACGATCCAGCATGAGTTTTATGCTGCTTGTATTTTCTACACTGGTAAGCTGTATGGATATTAAAAGTATCTTATTACGTTACTTTATATAAGCGAAGACACTCCCTCCTAAGATAAAGGCTCTTCCTGGTTTAGGAGTCAGTATTTGTTTTTTATTATTGTTCTCTCTCTAATGGATAATTATGCGTCAAACTTGTGTTTTGCAAATACATAAACACATTATTTATGTATATCTATAATATAATCCATACTAATATTATAATATGCGAAAGTATCTCTGTCTGTCTGTCTGTCTGTCCGGCTTTCACGCCAAAACTACTGAACCGATTGTAATGAAATTTGCTACACAGATAGTCTAGAGCAGGGTAGGCGAACCAATGGCACGCGTGCCATTGATGGCACGCGACACAATATTTTGGGCACGTCGCAGAATTAGGTATTTTAAGACGATCGAACGAGATGCTCCTACGCTAAGTAATTTAAGTAAAAATGCTAATAATAAAATTCTGGAAACAAGGAATGCGTTACCAGACACATTTAACTGTTTGAAGAAGCTGGCTCATGCTATTGTTACGAATGGACCTTATGTCGATGGCATAAGGTTCAATATCGCGTGACATGCAGTGTGTCACTTTTAAGCCCTATTTTTTTTCTAGATCAAGACATTTTCTAGGTACAATAATAAAACGCATTGCTAGACTTAGGACGGCCTATCGAATGGTACAGGTCTCAACGGTTTTGTCAACAAAGTGTCGACATCGAAATTTCTAGAAACCCGTTTCCGGGAATTACCGTAGGTACTTCCGAGTGACCTCGAAGTTATGTGCTATTATTATTACGTCTAGAGGAATCTGGAATGTTCGATCAGCTGGACTATATATACCGCCGCGACACCGGCACAGAGTCAGTCTACACTCGACTAGCGATACGAAAACAGCGACAGTTAAGAAGCAATCTTAAAGAAGACCTACTGCGACAATTATAACGAGGACTGTAAGTACTACGTGAAGAAACATCTGTACTGTTATTGTGTGATTACGACACGGACTTCGTGGACGTAAGAGAAGACTTCAGTGCAACGTCAGCGACATTCTACTTGTCATTGCCTACAATCGACTGTACCTTCGTTGCCAATAAACTTCGTAACCCTTAACCGGCGTTTAAGTACCCATAGCCCGTAACAATTGGTGTCAGAAGCGGCATGCCGGTCACGCCAAGGGAAGACGAAAGAGTTCGCACGCGACGACAAGCAGCGATGGATTTGGCGCGTCAAGAGGAAGAATCGCTTGGTGTCCCTGCACCCGTAGAACATGCGGCCGTCGTAACACCGACGAATGTGAGTGCGCCTAGTACCAGCACTATTCCCGGAAGCAGCGGATCCGATTTATCGGTGTTACTGGCTCACTTGACGGCGCAAATAAAGTTGAGTATAGCAGAATCCCAGGCGCAAATAAAAGGCATAGTAGCAGAATCTCAGGCAAAATCCCAGGCAGAAATCCAGGCACAAATACAACAATCTCAGGCAAAATCCCAGGCAGAAATCCAGGCACAAATTAAAAGTGTAGCAGAATCCCAGGCAGAAACCCAGGCAAAAATAGAAAAAACCCAGGCGCAGATTAAAAGTGTCGCAGAATCCCAGGCTCAAATAAAAGAATCCCAGGCAAAATCCCAGCAACTGGTATTAGAATTAAATGAAAAATGGAAAAAAACCAAAGAAGAAGTCAATGAACTCAGAATAAAAACAGCTCATCAAGATGCCCGTATGGACCAGCAAGATACGCGCATAGACCAGCAAAACGCTCGTATAGACAAATATGATGCGCGTTTCGATAAATTAGACAATACCATCATGGAGTTTGGGAAGGAAGTAGAATTTTTGCATGAGAAGGTACAAAAAGGAGTTATTAAAGGTGTGGTACCGGTACCCAGTGCTTTACCGACTTTCAAGGTGCCTCATTTTGACGGGACAACGTCATGGGTGGCCTTCCGTCTACAGTTTGAAAAGGTCGCAAAAGGCAACAATTGGGACGACGATCAAGCTGTAACCGCCCTTACGCTTGCTCTGCGGGGTGAGGCGGTCCAAATCCTCGAAAATATTTCCGGCGATTGCAATACCCTAGCCTGCCTGTTAGAAGCGTTGGAGTCTAGATATGGAGAGAAACACCTGGAACATGTCTACAGGGCTCAACTCCGCGACCGCACACAGAAAAGCAGTGAGGGTTTGCAACAATGGGCATCGGAAATAGAACGTATTGTTCGGAGGGCGTATGCTTCAACGCCGGGAGCAATTGATACTACTACGGTGCAAGCTTTTACTGATGGAATTCGAGATGCGGAAGTCAGGGCTGCGGTTCGTCTGGGGCACCATCAGACTCTGAAGGCAGCCTTGACACACGCTCTGGAGGTGGAAGCAGTACGCCAAGACGGCCGACCGCACCACCGTATTCGTGAGGTAATCGCACAAATGAAACCCCGACAAGGGCCAACATGCTATGAGTGCGGTGAAAAAGGGCATATTCGGATCAATTGTCCCAGGAAGGCTAAGGGAAGAAGCACTTCTGGGACACAGGTGAAAGCCGAGGATTTAAACTAGGAACAGCCAGGGCTATGGGGCGAGTACTGGCTGGTCGACATGTAACCCCCATTATAACAGTATCACAAGTGGGTGACGGAAACAGTCTCATTATAGAAGGAGAACTGAATGGTAAATCCTGCAGTTTCACATTGGATACTGGTGCATCAAGAACCATTGCACGACCGGAGCTATTTCCTCGGACCATAGTTTGGAAAAGAGGATCTTCACAATGCCGATTACAAACCGCCACCGGCCAACCAGTACTCGTCCTTGGTGAAACGAACGTGTCCTTGAAACTGGGTGATAAGACATTCACGCACCCTGTTTTAATAGCAAATATTACAGATGATTGCATAATAGGACTGGACTTTTTGAAGAAACAACAGTGCGTCCTTAATGTAGCAAAAGGAGTATTGAGTTTTCCAGAACAAGAAGTATTTCTTCAAGGTGGAAAACAAGGGTCAGTGTACTGTTTAAGGAGAACGGTATTACCACCAAGATCAGAAACCTTAGTAAATATTAGACTATCACCAATAGGATGCCGTAAACGTTGCATTATAATAGAAGATTCTGGAGATCACCCAGACTGGATAACAGCAAGGACACTGATGATGATTTCCGATAAACCAAAAGTACGCATTATCAACGTTAGTAACAAAGAAATAATTCTTGAAAAGAATTGCATGGTGGGTGTGTGCGATCATGTAGCATCTTTGAGAAAAACAGAGGCGCACCAAAAGGAACTTGATAAGAAGTGGCAGGAACATGTATCGACACTACTCGAAAATTGTAAGGGCAATTTGAACAAGTTCGAAAGTCACAGAGTTAAGCAACTGTTACATAACTTCCACGACATCTTCTCGAAGATCGACGGTGACGTGGGAAGGACCGGGCTCGTCAAACACCATATAGATACGGGTGATACACAGCCGATAAGACAGAGACCACGTCGTATCCCCTTTGCAAGAGAACAGGAAGTCACGGAAATGTTAAGAGATATGGAGAAAAACCGGATTATCGAAGCATCTACCAGCCCTTGGTCATCTCCAGTTGTCCTAGTCAAGAAAAAGGATGGCAGTACAAGGTTTTGCGTTGACTACAGGATGTTGAATGATGCCACGAAAAAGGATTGTTATCCTCTGCCACGTATAGATGACACTTTGGACTTGCTAAGTGGCATGAAATGGTTCTCCACAGTTGACCTCAAAAGTGGATACTGGCAGGTGGAAATCTGTCAGCAGGATAAAGAAAAGACCGCCTTCTCCACTGGTCCTGGGAACGGTCTCTGGCAATTCAATGTCATGCCTTTTGGACTGTGCAACGCTCCAGCTACATTTGAGCGCCTAATGGAGCGCATCTTGGTGGGGTTGCTTGGTGATGCATGCCTGGTCTATTTGGATGACATCATCATTATGGGACGAAACTTCGTAGAACACCTACGCAATTTGGAGAAAGTGTTCCAGAAACTGCGTGAAGCGAATTTAAAACTCAGTCCTAGTAAGTGTACACTATTCCAGAAAGAAGTTGGATACTTGGGACACATTATTTCGGCGCAAGGAATTCGAACAGACCCTGAAAAAATAAAAGCCGTGTCGAAGTGGCCTACCCCTCGTAATAAAACTGAGGTACGCTCTTTCTTGGATCTATGTGCATATTACCGTCGGTTTGTGAAGAACTTCTCCGAGTTAGCGAAACCGTTGCATCGTTTAACAGAGGAAAAGTGTCTATTTGAATGGAACTCTGATTGCGAACAGGCATTTGCTCTACTGAAAACTCACTTGTGTGAGGCTCCTGTACTAGGTTACCCTAGTAGGGAAGGCCGATTTTGGTAGACACAGATGCCAGCAATGTGGGTATTGGAGGAGTTCTCTCTCAAACACAAGGAGATAGGCAGGTCGTTATCGCATATTTCAGCAAATGCCTTTCCAAGCCAGAAAGAAATTATTGTGTTACCCGCCGAGAACTTCTAGCCGTTGTTAAGACCTTACAACACTTCAAGAAATATTTGATTGGGAGGCAGTTTACACCTCGTACCGATCACGCTGCCTTACAGTGGCTCCTCCAGTTCAAAGACCCAGAAGGACAAGTAGCAAGGTGGATAGAGCAGCTGCAAGAATTTGACTTTGTCACTGAACATCGGAAAGGCAAGTCACACAATAATGCTGATTCTTTGTCTAGACGACCTTGCGAAGAGTCTTGCCGACATTGTGCCAAACAGGAAAAGAAAGAGAACGTAAGGATTATCCAGGTGAACGCTTTGGACGAAGACTGGGATAATCAATCATTGAAAGACGCACAAAAGGAAGATAGTGACTTGAAGACAGTAATCGAATGGAAACAACGTGGCCAGAGGCCCGCTTGGAGTGAAATATCAGCGCTTAGCACAACAGTAAAAAGTTACTGGGCTCAGTGGGACAGCCTGATAATTGATAATGGAGTTCTCAAGAGGAAATGGGAATCACCCAGTGGACAGGAGGTCACCTTACAGATAGTTGTCCCCTGCGATAAAGTCGCGTCAGTGCTAAGACAGGTGCACGACGGAGCATCCGGAGGACATCTAGGAGTAAAGAAAACCCTGGAGAAGGTGAGGAAAAGATTCTACTGGGTGCATTGCCGCGAAGACGTAGAGGACTGGTGTAGAAAATGCGTAGCTTGCTCCTCAGTAAAGGGACCGCGAACGAGAGCCAGAGGTCGGCTGAAAGTGTACAATGTTGGTGCACCATGGGAAAGAGTTGCTGTCGATATAGCTGGGCCATTCCCTGTTACTGAAGAAGGGAATAGGTATATCATCGTCATGCAAGACTATTTCAGCAAATGGCCAGAAGCTTTTGCAGTACCTAACCAGGAAGCTCATACAGTCGCCAAAAAGCTAGTTCACGAGGTGTTCTGTCGATTTGGCGTTCCCTTGGAGTTACACTCTGACCAGGGTAGAAACTTCCGAGTCTTCACTATTTCAAGAGGTTTGCCAACTACTCGGGATACATAAGACTCGTACAACACCGTACCACCCACAGTCAGATGGAATGGTCGAAAGATTCAATCAGACGTTGGAGAATCATTTGGCCAAAGTAGTGGAAGAACATCAAAGGGATTGGGACCAATACATTCCACTCTTTTTAATGTCATACCGCTCAGCAACACATGACAGCACAAATTGCACACCGGCGAAAGTCAACTACGGCCGAGAAATTAGACTACCCATAGATGCACTAACCGGAACACCTCCCGATACTCCTATCCTAGCCGTCGACTATGTGGCCGACCTGCGGCGTAAATCAGATGGAATACATGAGCTAGTGAGAGAGAATGGTCTGAAAACCAGTGAGAAGATGAAGATCCGATACGACCGCAAAGCTAACGTGCCCGGATTTGAAGAGGGAACTTTAGTATGGTTACACAATCCCATTAGAAGAAAAGGAAAGAGTTCAAAGTTCCAAGCCAAATGGGAGGGTCCGTACACGATAGTAACCAGAATAAACGATGTCACCTACCGGATTAAGAAAGGACCTAGAGGGAAGCTGAAAGTCGTACACGTTGACCGCCTAGCTCGCTATTATGGATCAAATCATGCTCGGGACGA